>JADLZN010003097.1:0-395000 GCA_018155175.1 Sinocyclocheilus anophthalmus
ATGCTGATGTATCAGCCACTTGATCTGTCAGCCATTACAGAGCGCGAGGTTAACAGAGGTCAAAATCCTTCTCCCAAACCAGGAAATTAAAGTATGTGATTAGGAAGCAGGAAGGAGAATGGAAAATGAGGAAGAGCAATTGAATGATAGATGGGAAATGAAAAAGGTTGTGAGTAAATAGTATACTGTTATAGTACTTATATCTACTTCTACTAATTCTCCAGAATATACCGTTTGAAATGATTGATTCTCTTTATCCATTTTAATTTCAAAGTTGATATTGATACTAATTTGCAAAAACTTAAATGTCTATCCATCCATCCATCCATCCAACAATCAATCCATCCATCCATCCAACAATCCATCCATCCATCCATCCATCTATCCATCCCATCTATCCATCTATCTATCCACCATCCACCAATCCATCCATCTACCATCATATTCTAGCTATCTATCTAGCTATCTTATCTATCTATCTAGCTATCTTCTATCAATCTATCCCTCCATCCCTCCATCCAATCATCCATCCATCATCCATCCAATCAATCCATCTATCTATCCATCCATCCATCATATCTATCTATCTATCTATCTATCTATCTATCTACCTATCTATCCTCTCTATCTATCTATCTATCTATCTAGCTATCTACTATCTATCGCCTATCCATCCATCCAATCTATTCCAATCTACCATCCAGCCACTCATCCATCATCCTATCCCTCCCATCCAATCCTCCATCCTATCCTCCATCATCTATCCTTCATCATCCAGCCATCCATCCTTCAATCCTCCCTCCAATCATCCATCCATCCTCCATCCACCATCCATCCTCCCAGCCATCCCATCCATCATCCATCCATCCATCCATCCATCTATCCAATCTATCCCATATCTATCCTATCTATCTATTTCATCCTCATTCCATACAATCTATCCAATCTATCCCTCCTCCATCCATCATCCGATCCATCATCCATCCAATCATCATCCATCCCAACTATCTATCTATCTATCCATCCATCCTCCATCCATCCATCATCCACCCATCCACCCTCCATCCATCCATCCACCCATCCACCATCCATCCATCCATCCATCAACCATCATCCATCCATCCATCAACCATCCATCCATCCATCAACCATCCATCCATCAACCATCCATCCATCATCCATCCATCATCCATCCATCTATCCATCCATACAATCCATCCTCCATCGCTCCATCCTCCTCTAGCCATCATCCACCCTCCTCCAATTCTATCCATCCATCCATCCATTCAATCTATCTATCTATCTATCGACTATCTATCTAGCTATCTATCTATCTATCTATCTATCTTCTATCTCATCTATCTATCTATCTATCTAATCATCCATTCTATCCATCATCCATCCAATCATCCATCCATCCATCCAATCCATCCAACATCCATCCATCCATCCATCCACCCAACCACCCATCCATCTATCCATCCATCCATCCATCTAAAATATGAAATTTAATTTTAAAGTAAATTGATTGCATACACTGTTTGAAATGTTTATTATATTATTTCACATTTTTACATTTTGAGTAAAAATACACATATGTATTCTAATAAAGTATAATATTAGTATTATTGTCTTTTATATTATTTCATTAATGTTATTATTGTTTTTTTTTTTAAGTTTATAATTGGCCATCACTGACTTGTAACACAGTGAACAATGTAGCATACAATTGCTTGAAATGTTAGCTGTCAAATAATGGCTACTTCACATACAACTTTTTAAAATAGTAGTACGTAGGCAGAATTCAGTGTACTGTATGCAGCAGCTATTTCATTCTGGACATCAGGTAGAAATACTTATGTTCACCTTGAAACACCCTTGTTCAAAAAAGCAGGTGGGGATAAAAAAGGAAAAGCAGGTTCGCAATTCCTCCTAGACATCGAAGGTGGGCAGACGCTTCAGTCTGTCTTGCACCGCACCGGTACCAGCACATACTAACACGGCCTGAATATCTGATGACTGCTGCTGCCTGACAGACACAGCGGCATCAGGCTTTTAGTATTCAGTACAGATGGATCCTGTCTGTCCAAACCTTGGGCTGAAAGCTTGCCTTTTACAAACCCGATTCCAAAAAGTTGGGACACTGTACAAATTGTGAGTAAAAAAGGAATGGAATTATTTTTACAAATCTCATAAACTTATATTTTTTTCACAATAGAATATAGATAACATATAAAATTTTGAAAGTGAGACATTTTGAAATGTCATGCCAAATATTGGCTCATTTTGGATTTCATGAGAGCTACACATTCCAAAAAAGTTGGGACAGGTAGCAATAAGAGGCCGGAAAAGTTAAATGTACATATAAGGAACAGCTGGAGGACCAATTTGCAACTTATTAGGTCAATTGGCAACATGATCGGGTATAAAAAGATCCTCTCAGAGTGGCAGTGTCTCTCAGTATTCAAGATGGGCAGAGGATCACCAATTCTCCCAATGCTGTGGTGAAAAATAGTGGAGCAATATCAGAAATGAGTTTCTCAGAGAAAAATAGAGAGAGTTTGAAGTTATCATCATCTACATTGCATAATATCATCCAAAGATTCAGAGAATCTGGAACAATCTCTGTGCGTAAGGGTCAAGGCCGGAAAACCTTACTGGATGCCCGTGATCTTCGGGCCCTTAGACAGCACTGCATCACATACAAGAATGCTACTCTAATGGAAATCACAACATGGGCTCAGGAATACTTCCAAAAAACACTGTCGGTGAACACAATCCACCGTGCCATTCGCTGTTGCCGGCTAAAAATCTATAGGTCAAAAAATAAGCCATATCTTAACATGATCCAGAAGCGCAGGCGTTTCTCTGGGCCAAGGCTCATTTAAAATGGACTGTGGCAAAGTGGAAACTGTTCTGTGGTCAGACGAATCAAAATTTGAAGTTCTTTTTGGAAAACTGGGACGCCATGTCATCCGGACTAAAGAGGACCAGGACAACCCAAGTTGTTATCAGCGCTCAGTTCAGAAGCCTGCATCTCTGATGTATGGGGTTGCATGAGTGCGTGTGGCATGGGCAGCTTACACATCTGGAAAGGCACCATCATTGCTGAAAGGTATATCCAAGTTCTAGAGCAACATATGCTTCCATCCAGACGTCTTCTCTTTCAGGGAAGACTTTGCATTTTCCAACATGACAATGCCATACCACATACTGCATCAATTACAACATTATGGCTGCGTAGAAGAAGGATCTGGGTATTGAAATGGCCAGCCTGCAGTCCAGATTTTTCACCCATAGAAAACATTTGGCGCTTCATAGAGGAAGATGTGACAAAGAAGACCTTAGACAGTTGAGCAACTAGAAGCCTGTCTTAGACAAGAAGGGGAGCAACCTTCCTATTCCTAAATTTGAGCAACTTGTCTCCTCAGTCCCCCAGACGTTTGCAGACTGTTATAAAAAGAAGAGTGGATGCCACACAGTGGTAAACATGGCTTTGTCCCAACTTTTTTGAGATGTGTTTATGCCATGAAATTTAAAATCAACTTATTTTTCTCTTAAAATGATACATTTCTCAGTTTAAACATTTGATATGTAAACTATGTTGTATTCTGAATAAAATATTAAAATTTGAAACTTCCACATCATTGCAATATGTTTTTATTCACAATTTGTACAGTGACCCAACTTTTTTTGGAATCGGGTTTGTAAATGGCGTTAAATTAGAGCATCGGGCACAGGTGAAGCAAAGATGCCGGAACCTGCTGCTTGTCTACTGAAAATGACAAAGTGTCAACGATAATGTTCTGTCCTCCAGCTGAGCGTTGATGGTGTTTAAAGTTTAGTCCTGGTGGTAGCCTCATGTCCCAGCTGTCTGCGAGGGTGAATTAACTCCCCCCTACTAATTGTCTGCTTTTTGCGTCATTATTAAATTGAAAAGTATAAATTATAATAATTATTTGAATGTAGTAAACAATTTTTTTTTTAATTATTATTTTATTTCATCAATGCAATGTAATCCAGTAATGATAATTATTTTCTTTAGCAATGCAGTAATAATTTTATTTTATCAATGCAATGCAATGTAATACAGTAATGAGTTTATTTTACATTTATATTTAATGTAATGCAATCCAACCAACCAAATTCATTTTTATGTGACATTTAGGGACAGGTTAATCTGAAATCAGATTTAACAAACCTCCAAAATTGATTTGAGTAAACTGTTTTTATTTTTTTTATTTTTTTTTATTCTAATGCAATTCAGTGTTATTTTATTTTATTAATGCAATGTAATGCACCAATGAGATTATTTTATATTTACATTACAGTTTTTCTCAGTCGCTTTGGAGCATTTCTCAAATCATCCTTAATATTTGCAAAAAAGTATGTGCGTTTTTCAAAATAATTCGTACAAACAGCACCACACAATGGATTACCTGCAAAAGCCTGTAACTTATCCAAAATATTTAGTTCATCTCTCAAAAGTAAGTATTTATGTCAATGACCATATCAGTACCATCAGAATGAAAAGTACTTGTGCCATTGTTCACAAACAAGATCGTCAAAATGCTTAGTCATGTTGTCAATATAACAGTGCACTCTGTTAGTATTACCTGATGTAAACTATGGCAACATTTTGGATGACAGTTACTGTATTGAAGTTTGAACAGTATGCCATATACTTATGTGTGCCATATATCAATTTCAAAAGTACAAATTTACACATTACTGTATGTGGGATATTGATTGCAAGAGACTGGTTAGAATTCCCAGTTACAATTTTACTAGTGGTCTGACCAAAAAAACACATTACAATGTCATTGTGATATAGAAAAGGAAAAAGAAATATGGGCACAAAGATGAAAATAAAATAATAAGAAAGTCCATTGTCAGAATTTGTTACTCTTGGGTTGTCCTCTGTCTATACAGTATATGCTTTCCAACTGAAAAATTATGAGATGAACTTCTCTGAAATGGCTCATCATTGGTTGATCTACATTCTCTTCATTAAAGTCAAAATTCACTTGCACAATTCATGCCAAATTTACAAAAAGTCTAATAATAATGTGTAAAAAATGCGCTCGACAGTTTATGACAACTAGATGAACTATTTTGCATTTAATGACTTATATGATGACCTAATGACTAGATGTTTTGAGGGGTAAGACTATAATACATGTTGAGCAACATGACATTAGCAGCTGATAATGTAGGAAACTCCAGATAAATGTACATAATCCCACCCACCCCCCCCCCAATGTACCAAAACATCGCACTTGTTCAAAGAATGAGAAACTGCTTTTAGGATTGCACAGGGACTAGATGAGTGGATGTTTGTACAATAGTTTTGAGTTTTTCATTCTGTTGAGAAATGCACCAAAGCGACTGAGAAAAACTAATATTTTACATTTATATTACATTAATGTTTACATTTATTTTACATGTGTTTATATTTTACATTTATGTTTAATGTAATGCAATGCAAACAACCAAATTATTATTATTATTTTTTATTAATTTCAAAGTGTTGCATTTCAATGCATCCAACTAAATTCATTTTTTTATGTGACATTTAGGGACAGGTAAATCTAAAATTAGTTAAAATACCAAAATTTAGTTTCAAATCAAATGCAATGCTATGTAATGTAATAATGAGAATTTGGGGTGAAAATGTGCCTAATCAAAATATGACCAGAACATTTCTTATAGTGAGATATAAAGTCTTTTCCGCTTGTTCTGGCTTCATCTATAAAAGATGTTACAAATAAGCCAGAACACGCGAACAAGACTTATAAAAAAATCTATAAAAGATTTGATGCAACTTTGGCAAATCCAGCAACCAGTTCCTCTTCAGAAACACTCACAGTAACAACCTGGGAACTTGTAAACATGCCTTTAGTTTCCTGACAGACTGATAAAAACCTGTGCATCTTCATTTCCAGAAATTGCGTAAAACCAGACAGATTTCTTTTTTGTGTGCAGTATGCATCAGTCAGTCAGTAATCGGTCTGTAAGTGATCCATGAGCATGTCTGAGACTGACATTAGCATTATAGAGCCACACACAAACTTATTAGTGCCGTTTAAAGGTCACCTCAAATGCCCTGTCCTTAATTTCAAATCTGCTGCGATTTATTTTATCCTTTGTTTTCTCTTGTCCTTTTCCTTTCTCTCACTTTCGCAGCTCTCTTTGTATCTGTACTTTCAGAGCGACTGTAATTGAATAACCTTTACATCAATAGAGTAACACTCTTTGCTCCTTCTCAAAGGGTCATTGAGACAAAGCACAGCCTATTGTGTGTCTCTCAGTGGAGGCTTTATGAACTGAACTTTGATGACTGTTTCAAGGGAGTAGGTAAGTAAACTTATTTTTCAGTAGCGTGACAATAACGAAGCTGCTTTTATCTGCTTTTTAGGTCAGACTAAACTCTAAAGAAGTTGAATACGTTAAGGAAGATTTTGAGAAATGTAGCATTGCATCACTTGCATTACCAATGGATGTGAATGGGTGCCGTCAGAATGAGAGTCCAAACAGCTGATTAAAAACATCACAATAATCCACAAGTGTAATCCACACCACTCCAGTCCATCAGTTCATGTCTTGTATGTCTTGTGAGGGAAAGGTCTGCATGTTGTACAAGAAACAAAATCCATCTTAGACATTTTAACTTTAAAAAAACCGTTGCTTCTTGTCCAAGATATGAGTTCCTTATCTAGTCAACAAATCCATCTCCTGATGTCGTCTCACATCAAAATCCACAGAATATTTATTTAGAACGGTTTTTGCTTAAACACAGTGCTTGATCTGATAACCTATTGCTCTCCTGATTCGATGATACAACTTTTTCACTGGAGGAAGCAAGTAGTATGGATAGAGCTTGAATTAAACTGTACGCAACGTTTTAAGTCAAGTCAAGTCCCTTTATTTATATAATTGCTATAAGATGTTATTGGGAGCCCCAGTGACCAGCAATGCTAAATTTTCCCAAATCTTTTCTGATGAAGAAACAAACTCATTTACATATTGGATGGCCTGCGGGTGAGTAAATTTTCAGCAAATTTCATTTTTGTGTGAAATATTTGTTTAAGGTTAGGCATTTATTCTAACCGCTAACCATAAGTATGAGCTATTTTGAGCCACATGCTATTGGGTTTATTGGCCAAATAATGATCCACGTAAGCTAAATAATGTCCCACAGGTTTGCTGTGCTTTTCATAAAGCGTCTTACTTGATGTTTGCGTGTGTTTGGCCTTTATTAGCTCTTTTAATGTCTCGGCTCTCACCTCTCCGAAAGTCGCTCCAGACCGTTCAAGCACGACAGCCGTAATTAACTTAATAACCGTGAAATGAAGTTTTGTGATCTACGGAGAGGAGAGATGTTTCTGAGAGTAAATCCTTGTCACATTCTGCATTTTTTGTTGAAGAAAATGACATGAGACAGCAAGTGTTAATAACGGAGACAGGGATTCTGCACGGGCATAAACGTTCAATTATCTTTATTTTCATGAGTGCGTTTAGTCCATTCAGAGCATGAACAAAACTAATTGACTGTGGATTTGGTTTCTAGTATGACGTTATTTGTAATGGACTGCGGTCCTTATTGTTAGACTCAAAGATATAATCACCACTTTTTCGCTTCCGCTGCATATGCAAGACTGTTGTTTATGAGCTGATAGCGCTCTGATTTGGAGTTGTTTTTTCAACCCCAAAATAAACCTTAAGTACCTCACGCCTCTAATCCACGTGCATCTTAAGACGAGCCTCGTTTTGATTGAATGCAAGAGCTTGTGCGCATTCAGAATGCTGCGTTGCTCTTTTAATGGTTTAATAACTCATTGAAAAACGTTTATTTTAGGTGCAAGACAGACTTCTGTAAGCTCTGAGACTCTCTGGGTGCATTTACATCACAAAGCCTAAAGCAGAGATTTATCTTCTCATATTTCCCATCTGTTTACATAGACAAAACCCCAAAATTGATCTGCCCAAACTGTTTGATTTTTTTATTGTATTCTTTCACTGCAATGCAACCAGCTAAATTCATTTTTATGTGACATTTTGGGACAGGTTAATCTAAAAGTTATAATTAACCCCAAAATCTATTTTAGTTTTTATATTAGTATTTAATTTATAATCAATGCAACCAACCAAATTCATTTATTAAGTGACAAACAGGTTAATCTGAAAACAGATATAACAACCCCCTAAAAATCTGCTCAAACTGATTTTATTTTATTTTATTTTAATACTACATTTGATTTCATTTTATTTATTACAGTTTATTTTCAATTTATATTCAGTGCAGTGCAATGCATTGAATATAACCACATTAATTTTTTTAAGTGACACATAGGGACAGCTTATTCTGAAATCCGTTTTTTATTTTATTTTATTTTTCAGTACTCTGCAGTGCAACCAAATGCATACTTATGTGACATTTTGAATATGACAAAAAATGATCTGTACTACACTATTTGCTTATTTTGCACATGTGTATGCCTATTTCGCTGTCTTATGTCATTGTTGGCTCCCGTTATGGACCATAATTATAAAACACAACTGTATGGTTACCGTAATTTGACACATCTCCATTGCGAACACCGGTGGTGGACGATGGCCTCAGATACATTCTGAATCAGGATGTGTCTTTTCTCGGTTTCTTGGTACATATGCGCTAGTAATCGGACAGTAATGCCAAATATTGACATATAAAGCAGTCTTTTTATGTGTCGTTTATGGCAGATCCCCGTGCCCATCGGGGATCCACAGTGATGACACTGGTAGCGCTGACATTCTGCGGACTCACTTGCGCAAACGTGCACACCGTTTTGCGGACAGATTCGGGCAGCTGCCATCTGATTCTACACCTGCCAAACTCTGCGGCCCCCATCTGCCCTTTACAACATGACCTCAACGGCACGGCACGTCACTCGCATGTTTGAGAGGGACACGGTGAGTTTGCTTTTCTATAATCATCGCTACAGATACAGTCTTACAGCACGCTCCAAAAATGCATTGTAAAACCTGATATTACTTGGATGGCTCACAAAATCTATTGCTTTGACTAGTTTAGTGCTCGAGAGAGGCTGCCAACATGTTCTGGATTCTCTGCCTCAATCCCGGGACACTCACAAGGGGGTGCAACATCTAATTCAACATCATTTTATCTATTAAAAGGTGATTTCTGCAACACAAGCTTCACAAAATGGCATCACAGTATTGCTAATATAATGACGGTTTCCAAACAGGTTTCCCAAACATGAACCAGGAAGCGTAGTGGGTTGAAATGAGCACTTATTAGAGACAATCAGTGTTATTTTATATAATTTCATATAATTGTATTTTTTAATATTTGGAGTTTTTATTTTATTAATTCAGTTTTCATTTTAGTTTACTTTTATTAATTTTACTATGTACTATGTTCGGTCATTTTTTATTTAACAAATGTATTTTTAATTTAGTTTTGTTTTTAATAATTATTGTAGTAATTCAACTTTTAAAATGTAGTTTTATTCTTTGCTTTAAGCTTTTTTTTATGTATAATTATATTTTTATATTATTATTTATTATTTATTATTAATTTGTGTGATTTTATTTTATTCAGTATATTATTATTATTCAATTAAATTATTACTATTATTATACCTGACTCCATAAATACTTTGTTATCCGCTTCATTACGTTACTGAAAATTATTTTTTAAATCATTTGTTTAAATAACATAACACACGCATACAATACGTGTTTATTTTGACCATTGATATACTATTATTGTAGTTTTTAGTAATTTAGTAATTTTCGAATTTTAGAATTTTTTATTTAGTTTTAGTTATTTTAGTCATTCAAATTAAAAACTAAATCATATTGAAATGTTGCCCTTGGCAAGCGCGCCGAAACTAGAACACAGTTTTTCCTATCGTAATTATAATTTCGTTTTCTGAAAGTATGAAAACATGTTTTATTAATGGTTGTTATTAATGTGTTACACAGTATCAGTGTCTCGTATTATCTATAATAACCCAGGGGAGAATTTTGGATGCCAAAATGACAACGTTTTCAGATTTTTGAAAGATAACTTTTGGAACATAGAGAAATTTTGATTACAATTTTGATGCTAAGTTTTGTACAAGCATTCATGCACACTATTTTGTTTATGTGTTAATGTGTTTTTTTATGCTGGTTTATTACTGTGGTAAAATTGAGTCCTTAAATGTATGGTGCACAACCCAACAAAATTTACAAAGCAAAAAAAAGTTAAAAACTCAAAATTATTATTTCTATTTATTAGGAAATTATTATTTTAAAATTATTATTATTCTAATCAAAAGGCGCAGTGTCGAGATTTTTCAAACTTTTGTTGGCATGTGAGTGACTCAGTGTGAGTAATGTAAATTATTCGAGTAAAGTCTTAATTCTGTTTGGTTTTGGCTTAATGTCATTGTGTTTTTATCTTTTGTTTGCCTTGTAAATTTCGTTATGTGTGACACCTATATGGGCAATTGTATAACCGTTTAAAAAAAGCAGAATGCGCTGCAAATTGTCAAAAGTCTGGCTATGCAAGACTAGGACCAGTCAAAGTTTAGTTTCTGGTTCTTATGAATTCATGTGTTGTCTCTGTGTCAGCCACAAGTAAATAAATTCAGGCAGCTCAGATGAGTCATGAATGCATGTACTAAACTCAGCGATTTGCTGGTAGTGTATGTTTGATGCTCTGATGTCAGCACCGTGGCACATCCTGTTTCATTCCTAAAAGGTTTTTCCACTCATTAGCATGCACTTATCAGTCACTTCTGCCATTTGTCTCATTCCGCTGATGACAAATACAAACCATGGTGTGAATTATATGCAGGCACTCACGCTGTGTAAACACATTAAATCATCTTTTTACATAAACAAGAGGATGAGGAGAGAGAACAGGGTACTGTGAAGGTGAAGAGAACAGCTTAAAATAGATAGGAACACACTCACAAATCAATACAACAGGAAGTTGGGTGAATCTTATGAAAACTGCAGAGAATGTCCTTTTAGAATTTTTTTATGGTCATTACATTACCTTTATTTAACCAGGAAAAGACTCACTGTGATTAAAATCTCTTTTCCAGGAGTGTCCCGGCCAAGATAGGCAGCCAAGTTTGTACATACAAATAAACAACATGGTTTCAACATACAATACAAAACCAAACATATAACAGGATTAAAATCAATTACACACCATTAAGTTTCTCTCTAGGTGACATAATAAAGACTTAAAATAATTATAAGACACCAAGTTTTGTAACTTCATCTCCTTTTGGATCTAAAGTGGTGGCATATTTAAAAGAGGCTTTACCGAGCTCAGTTCTAACAAGGGGCACACAGAGATTATAATTTGATTGAGAACGTAATTAATAATTTCCAAACAAAGTCCTTTGTATGAGACAACAGAGATAGGTTGGCAAAATGACCCAAAATTGCCTTATATATCAACAAATGCCAGTGCATTTTTCTCCGTATTCTCAAGGAAGGCCATGCAACTCTTTTATATAATTCACAATGATGAGTTGAAAATTTACAGTCAGTTATAAATCATAGAGCACCATGGTACAAAGCATCCAAGGAAGAAAGAAGATAAGAAGGGGCACGCTGGTAAACCACATCCCCATATTCGAGAATCGGTAAAAAAGCAGCGGGCACTAGTTTTTTCCTCACCTTAAATGGGAAACATTACTTATTTCTAAAGAAAAACCCTAACTTCTACTTTAATTTTTTACTCAGATACTTAATATGTGAACTGACAAGTAGCCAGCGTTATCAATGATAATACCCAGACATTTGTACTCTAAAACTCTGATGTTATTTGGCCTCCTTGAGGGGGCCTGTAGGACAGTAAGGTTCTGAAGAAGTTCAGATTTGAAAATAAACCTGCATTTCTGTGTTTTCTCAACATTTAAAAAGCCAGCGGAACCTATTTGTGATAAATATCAAAAAACAGATTTGTAGGAAGCCAAGGTTTTTGTCTGCATTAGAAGAAGCTGACAGTAAAGAGAGTGTCTCCTGCGGTAGAAATAGAACTTGCATTATCAATATTAAAAATCAAGGCAATGTATAATATATTAAGGTATACTGTAGTATACGGAATAATAAACGCGCCCCAACACAGATCCCTTGTGGGGACGCCCCTTAAACAACTTCCAAAAAAATTCTACTGAGCCACCTTCCTTCATTAACATTGGGTTCACCCTTAATAAGCAATTGAACCATAAAATAAATTTGCCAGATAATCCTACACCCCATCTAAGGCCTATCTAATAATATGTTGTGTGTCCCTGGTCATGTCAAAGGCCATTTTTCGATAGTTGCAATAAAAAAGACATCGCCCATTCGTGTTGTCTATTCTATCTAAGGTCCTCCACACTATAATCCCTTATCATTTACGACTATTAAATGAACCTTTGTAAAAAACTAAAAACACACATGTAAAAAAAACTTTTTATTGGCGTTAGATTAATACGAGATTAATTGGTAGAATTATTAGTAGTGAGTTATACTTGACTTCTTATTATTCATCGCTTAACAACATTATTATTAAAAATGAAATAATAATAATAAATCTATATTGTTAACAATCAAATTACTCAATTAAACCAAACTAATAATAATAATAATAATGAATCAAATCAAACCTTTTTTGTCATATTCTTCCCCTTTGTGAGTGTGTCTATAAAATGTACAGCGAGTGTGGTTATCATTAGTATAGTTTATGAATGTTAATAAAGTCATGTAAAAATAAGTATTACAGTTTGTAAAAATGCAAAAAGTGTTTGTATTGTCAATTTAATATGCTTTTTATACATTAACCCAGTCACAAGCAAGCTGGAAACGTTGTGCAATTAGCCTTTTAAGAAAGAATCAGGCATTAATTATTTCATTGTTGCTTGCAAAATGTTATTTCTTCAGATTATGCTACATCTGAATGGCCAGCAGTATCCACCTTTTTCTTCAACGCGGAAGTAAGCCTAAGTGTGAGACTTCCGGTTCATTAGCCGCTATAGGGGAATAATGAGAAGATTTACAACGTGCAGTAAACGGTAAAACTGGTTGCACTACAAACCAGTGTGTTCATAATAAGATAATACATTAAAATAATATGATAAGACCAACTTTCAATATCAAGCAGCAAAACGAATTGTTTTGTTCAGCTAAAAATAGCTGGTGGAGTGGACGCAGATGAGACCGGAAGTCAGACCCAAAGAATTTATAACTGGCCATTTTTACGACAAGAAAAAGGTGGATAGAAAGATGCTCTTTGCAGCCAGATGGAGTAGTCACCAGCTAACTGGACCATGCTAACCAGTCAAACCCCTTGGTTAGTTTTATAATTTACCCACTTTCCAAATATAAATGATAGTGGTAAATCTGTGCAGGCACTTGTTAAATCTCAACAGTTTTACCACAGTTAAGAGGGGTTTAGGCACTCCATTCGCTTTGCATTAAAATCTAAGCCTAACTGCTGATCACTTTGTTTAATCAGGGCCCATTTTTCCATTATGTGCTTTTGTCAAATCATTTAGCAGCCGGCAGTTTCCTCTCTGTGTCTGTCTCTAATGTTTCTGGATGTAGCTGGAAGACACTTAACATCTCTTTGAAGTGCAGTGGATATTTTTAGGCATGGCACACATAGGGGAGCTGAGGAAGAGGCCGAAACCAGTGGAGAGAGATGGGAAGCAAAATTGAAAAGTAATCCATATTTGCTGCTCTGAAGGACATAGATTTCAAAGATTTAAATATGACCTAGATTTTCAGCTGAGGCGTCAGTAAGCACTGACGTCAGAGCGGGGCCACAACTGACTTCACGGTGGACGACATTTGATCTGCTGCTGCTTTCTTCTCACAGTTACTGCGCTTCTAGAACAGACTCAAATTGACTGTATGTTCAATCCCAAAATGGACTGTAAAACAGTTAAAGGGGTTATAGGATGCCCATTTTCCACAAGCATAGTTTGGTTAAAATTTCTCAATGGTAGTGTAAAAAACAACTTTTTTTACTCTGTCAAAAACAGCTCTTTTCAGAGCATGCAGATTTGTAGCATTTTCCTTTAAATGTTAATGAGCTCTGCTGACCCCACCTCTCTCTTCCGAGCCACTCTCGTTTACTTTGGCTGCATTCATCGTGACACTTGCTAATTAGCACATTATTAGGAAAGGCGATTTGCAAAGATTCATTAAAAAAACCTTAGACTCACTTCTTCTGTAGATGAGGTTGGATCACGAATGATTCAAGCCCCCGATTTATGTAGATCGGGGGCGCATTCCCTTCAGAAACAATGAAATCCACTCCGAGTTCAGCGGCTTAGATGTTGGGAGTAAATGACGACTGCTGTTCATCAACAGAAGACCTCAATCGCTTAGGACACATTCTTGTCTACATCTGCTCCGGCGGTGAAACAATGGCGGACTGATGACAGTCACTCAGGGCGGAGCTAAGGTAAGACACCAGTCTAGTCTGTGCTGAAACGCTACTGTCAAACTATTGTGGGAGGGGCCTGTCTTTGTGACGTCACTCAGACAGGCATCTGAGATCGGCTCGAATTGAGAAAGAGGAAAACATTTAACACGATTAAAAGAAACACTGGGTGGATTTTTATCATTTATAGGGTGGTTGTGTACACACACACTAGCCAACACACATTTCAGTCAACCACTTGTAAAAGTGCGTGTAGCATTTATGACCCCTTTAAAACTAGACTTACTATGTAAGCAGAGAGTCGCGCATTCATTCAGCTGCAGAATTTGACGTTATGTATTGTAAATATGTCCTTTCACAAAGACTGCACACCAGAAAGATCAATGGTTTTAAGGAATAAACATAACAAAGAAAGAAAACAGTTGTTTGTTCATAATCAGACCTACATATGACAAACTATATAATATTTTTAAGTTTAATACAACAGAAAAATGTCTTCAGCGTCTACCCAAACGTTCTTTGAATGTTTAGAACAATGATTCCCATCAACTTTACTGTTGGTTAGCCGTAAAGTGTCTTTCTTACATAACGTCCTGTTCCTGTACGTTTGGAGAAGACTTGTTGCTCAAAAAAAAGGACACAGTTAAACAGTAAAGTTCGGGGGACCGTTTCTGTGTTTGTGGGTGTGATACATACACGAACCAACTGCAGCTAACGGGACGGTCAAATTTTCCTGTGCACAGAGTCACATTGGGGCACTAATTGTCACAACATACATAAGGTCAGCTGTAAATGATGTCTGTCCTATTTTTAATTCAAAAACCAGCCGACATTTATTGACAAAATGCGTCAAGCTATTTGCATCACAGGATATCACTGTTGGATGTTTAACATTTCTATTGTATAACCCGATATATACACCAAGATTAAATTGTTCATGCCTGCTGTATACAGTCTTCCAAAGGACGGAGGTCGCCACAGTCTTATCACCGTTATAAAACTGAAAGCGTCACGCTGAATATCACCATAATCAGGGGGTTGCCTAGGTGGTGCACACAAAACCTGCCAAGTTGATAGTTTTTTCAGGCACGTGTGACTGTTGCTCGAGCGACCTGACCCCGGGCAGTAACATCCATAGAGACTGCAGAGCCAAGCCGTGTCGAGGTTGTGCCATCGGTCTTAAATCCAAATATTTAGATCACCTCTCAAAAGAATAAAACAAAGATATGTGAACAAACTGCAAGTTTTGGCCATTAGCAATCCATATAAAACACCCGCCGCAATATTTCAATCACTAAAAACAGCGGTACATTCTAAAACGTTTAATGTGAAAACACTTAAAGTGACTTTAAAACAGGGATATTAAAAGATGAAATTAGTACTACACATCTTATTGACGATGCATGTTTTATACAGACAAGCAAATGAGCCCGGAACATGAATGCAATGCGCTGAATGGTTAAGCGTCTTCTTTATAATGTTTTTTATGGGAAAACATTTAATATTAAACTTTGCGCATTGTGTTTATATTCTGGGTTCATCTGCTTGTCTGTACAAAGTCTGCATCATCAATTACTGAATTTGGCTTTTAAATATCACTGTCTTACTACATTACCACTTAATGCAAACCTCATAAAAATAAATAATGGTCAGTGGAGGAAAGCCTTGTTTTGCCCCTTTATGTGAGCGTTCATGTAAGGGTGTGACTACTCAAAATTAGCCCAAAACTAGCCCAATGGAGTTTCGAGGGCGGTTCTCATGTTCCGGGGAGGTAAAATACAAGTTTTTGGCAGGGGTTCCCTTGGTAAAATTTGCATGCCAGCGATAATATGACAATATGGGGTTCCTTTCATCGCTGCGGATATGAAGAAGCAACCTCCGTGCGACAACAGAGTTAAAGGTGTAATCGATTTCTGGTAGCCAATGTTGACATTTGAAATCACCAAAACAAACACGCCCCTACCCCAAAAGGGTCTCGCCCCTATTTTGATAGCTCCACCCCACACATACGTACGCAACCCAGGCAACGATTAGTTCTGTGAAACAACGCAAAACTGCTGCTGCGTTCCATTCACGACGTATTGACACAAATTTCAAATGATTTTCAGCGGTCGCTTTGTCGCGTCCAGTGTACTAGACAGACTTTAGCTGTTTGCGGCGCAGACACGGTGTTACTCACCTATCAAGAAGAAACAAAGCAACCTCGGTGTCCGATCGCAGGCCTTCCGCTCCTTGAGTTCTCTCCAGCGCTGGAAAGCTGATCCAATATTTACACGGGTCCTACTTCTTGCCTTAAGCCTTCTTTTGTTCCGCAGATGTTTTCCTCTTATATTTTTTAGCCGCCATCTCTGTCTTTCTGTCGCTCGGCTCGGCTAATGTCCGTCCCGTGCACTGAACCCTCTCTCCTCCACATCATGAGTAGACACGCCCCTTACTGCTGATTGGCTACAAGTTTGTTTTGCTATTCGGCCCGAATCGGTTTTCTAAAGTGTTTTTGAAAAATCGCCTACCCCACCTTTAAAGTAGCCCAATTCCGTGGGAAAACCGTGGACACTGATCATAATCGTTATCTGTGAACTGTAAAGCCTCGCCTCCTTTGATTTGATTGGCCATCTCAATCATTTTGACATTGATGAGCTGTTAAAGTTGAGGCAGACCATCCTAAAATGTAACTTTAAAATTTTTTTGTCATATATTTCTAATTATTGGCCATTGTTACCTGAGTCTATGTGTAAGAATTAGACACCATAAGTGTGTTTTGTGTTTTGGCAGCTTAATTAAGACACGTCCTCTCACATGACAAAGTTTCTGGGTCGTAATTTGCCAGCAGCACTTGGCAGGTAAAGTAAATAGCTTTATAATGGAATCTCCACAGGTTGTGTTCTTTTAGCAAAAGCACAACGCTAATGGAGGTCAGCAAAGAAACGCCAAACACTTTGCCGTTTTGACTTTATCGTGCTCCCCTGAGGTGTCTTTAAAGTGCTGAAAGTTTCAGGGACGTTTCTAACCCGTCTATTGCGCATATATGTAAACAATCGTCTTTGCCTGCTGTAGAGAGTCGCTTTCAATCTGCACGCAAAAGAGCTACTGCATTGCTGACAAACAATAGTAAGTTTTAGTTTCTCCAATGGACTGCAAGTAAACACAGCATGAAAATGTAGACAAAATATCCACCTCATCCAGCACCAGTGTTGGGGAAAGTTACTTTTAAAAGTAATGCATTACAATGTTGCGTTACTCCATAAAAAAGTAACTAATTACGTTACTTAGTTACTTTTTATGGAAAGTAATGTGTTACGTTACTTTTGCGTTACTTTTTAAATCTGGACAGGGCTTGCTTGTTTGTTTTTAAAATAAAAAAGTTATTTTTGGCAAATGTAAAAGCCCTTTCACACAAAAAGTGAAACGAATAAGCCTCAGGCTGAAGGGAAAGTAAATTTAAAAAGCTTTCAACACAGTGGTGTTGTCAGTTAACGTCCCATAAAAACACTCAAATGTTTGTCTGGAGTAATTTGTGCTTATTAGTACGGTTGAACTGGATCATCGAAGGTCAGAAGCAATATAGAATGGGATTAAATTCATAAAGGATATTTGTGTTGTTTAACGTTTAATTATTGCATGTTTGCGTCATAGTCTGAGTTGCATTATTTTTATTCATTTTGAGGAATAATGAAACTGTTTTTTTTTGTGATGACAATGAAATTAATTCATATTCCATATTATTTTTATCCTACAAGTAACATCTGTTTCTCTCAACATGGGGACAGGAGATCTGCCCTCAATAAATTGGAAAAAAAAAGTAACTTGTGTTACTTATTTGAAAAAGTAACTCAAGATGTTTTGTTGTAAATTTAAAAGTAATGCATTACCAGCTGCTTGAAAAAGTAATCTGATTACGTAACTCGCGTTACTTATAATGCGTTACCCCCAACACTGGCCAGCACTGGTTTTTTGTTTCTGGTCTAAAGCATCCAATAGTATTCGGTGTGTAAGTGAACTGTCCAAATGAATCAAAGTAAATCGCGAACTTCTGAATCCCGTTTGAACTATTCAGTCAAGAGAGTGATTCATTCACCAATCTGGCAATGTGTAACAAGGTTTGTGTAAAGGGTGGCTGGTTAAGTTTAGCTAAATGCTTGCTAAAGACATTACAGATTGTAATTTTTTTTGCAAAAAAAAATTTTTATCGCCTCAACACTCACATTAGTATACTACTCTTCAGTATATAATTAAACAGGATATTCCTTGAATCATAAATAAACAAATCACGTTTTAAAAGAAAATACTTGTTAATTTATCAAAACAATATAATCCTAAACAGATTGAACTAGATAGTCATCAAGCGACCCTGTCAGTCACGTTGACGGGGCCGTAAACCCAACCCCTTGTCACAACCTACCCCCACCACCAAACCTGTCCCTAACCTTACCCGTATCACACCGCAATAGCAGCAGAAGTGTTGTGCATTAACAAAAGCTTTAAATCACTGTATAGCATGTATTAAAATCATTTGAAGATTTTCAAGAAGTGCATGATCATATGAATTAGAAGTTTAATGACATTTGTAAACATTTTTTAAAAATCATGATTTTTTTTTTACATTATCTAAGTTTAGGCACATTAACAGCACATCTCACGTTTGCTTCTAACTCTCTTTAAACTAATGAATCCTTAAACATTATGTAATGTTTGTTTTGATTTATTAATGAAAGTTATTATAAAGTGTCATACTTTTTTTATTCTATGTGTGGTGTGATTTGTGTGTGCGCGCTATTGTGGTGTGTGTGGTGTGTGTGTGTGACAACTTGTAGGCATAACCCTGCTTTTGTTTAGAATGGCGTGATTCCACTATCTTTACAGTAAACTGTGTAAAATGTGCATTCACCCAATCAACACTGAGTATGCAGATGGTATAAATGAAACTTCAGAACTAAAACTTCCCACACTTGTCCATCGCCGTCTTCATTAGCTTCACCTTCTGTCTGATTCAAGCGCTCCATCAGTGTCAAGCTAACTAATAATGGTTTTTATTGCGTGAATTCTCCCCTCTCGTCTAAAATGAGTAGTTAATTTCAATGAGCTGTTAACTGGTAGTACTCGTTGCTACGTGATAGAGTTAGGGAACGCATCTCCTGAGATGAGCAAAACCACGTTCTCTCCAAAAAACACAACTACATGCGTTCTTCTCATACGCGTCTTTAGGGTTGCGACGGGGGGCGGCCAAGCGCGTCTTTAGGGTGGCAGTTGCGAAGTATGTAGCTACATGGTAACTATGTGCTTGCCGTCAGTTTGGCCAGTGCTTTGGTTGACTAGTTATAGCGCTCCAAAATAACGTTATTTTGACGCCTTTTTAAATCAGTAAGGACACTTCAATGTGTGTCCGTTTTAAACCAAAAAATTTAACAGCTATGGGTCTTTCAGAAAATAAGAAAAAAAGATAAGAAATGCTATTTATGGCTGTAAAACATTGGCCTTAAAAAATGATAATTAAGTAGTACTTGCTGCGTGGTCGTTTGTTGCAGTCTTGTGTCCAGATAATATTTAATTAGGCGACTGGCCGCCAGACAATGACAATGTATACAAAACAATTATTATTTTTAAGTGTATATTTTAATTATTACTTGTTAAGGTTTTTTCTCTATTTCCTTCTCTATTTCTGCCTAGGAGTCATTACAGCACCTGCAGTCCCTGGATTCGCCCTTGCAAAGACCTGAGACGTGACCGACACCTGAGAAGAGATGATGCCAACCCTGAAACAACATAGCGACATGTTCACCGTCTGTTTGATTACATGACATTAACTAACTGCTTGATTTTTTGCCGGACTGTTCGATGGGACACAACTAGAGAGTCCCACTGATAAATATTATCCCAAATTAATGTAGAATCACTTAATTTCTGTAAAGCTGCTTTGCAACGATTTGCATCGTGAAAAGCGCTATACAGATAAACTTGAATTGAATTAAATTGAATTGAATTTATAAAAATCAGTGAAACGGATGGAGATCCGATATTACTAGAATATCGCACTCCTCTCTGCCAATCAGATTCGAGGACCTGAACGAACTATTGTATATATAATTTTAATCTCTGCATTTTGAAACAAAATAAATAATTAACAGATGACAACTATAAAGACAAAAAATGCATTGTGAATATTATAAAATGCATCATGGAAACTAGAAAAGCCTTGAACCTCTTAAGTCTCTTTGTCTTGCTTGCCAATAAAACATCTGTACTTCCTTAAAACATGCTAAATTTACCCGAACAGCCAAACTACATCAAGATTTGTCTGACTATATCTTGGAAACAGGTCTGTTTGGTTGGGTTTCATTGGCAGACTCATGTTTTATGCATAACAACTCACTAAATTCACTAAATGTATTTTATTTCATATTTTCTATTCCATTTATGCAGTGTTGTTAATGCCTTTGGTTAGCTCTAGCAATGCAACTATCACTTTATATTGAATATCAGTCTGGTTTTTCTTCTTTTTGGCAGGGCAGGTGTGAGTGGTCTGGTTTCTGCTGTCCTTGACTCTCAGCAGGTGAAGGCGGCTGCAGAGCAGGTGTTAGCGCGGAGGGTGGAGAGAAGCAGTCGGAGTACATTCAAAGACTTAATACTCTTACCCGCGGTGCTCTTTTTTTTTGTTTTATATTTACTGTTTCAGAGCGGCATTAGCATTCTAAACATGAAGAGCAGCCAGTGTGTGTCTGCTGTGGCAGGAAAACAGCAGAACACACATTTACTCAATCTGTTCACACACACACACGACATGCACACTGCTTGTTGTGTTTTTTTTGCACTGCAGTTCTGCAGTGCTTGTTTGCCTGCATGCTCCATTTGCATTAATTTTTCCCTCTCTGAGAGCATCTATAGTCTGTCAATTATTTTACAGACACTTAAACAGGAAATTCAGGTGTCCTAGGTAACTTTACACTGATAAACTGTTTGTGGCTAAATTTAATTTGCCGTTTCTTTAAAGGGCAATAACAAACATGTTCTTCTCCTGGGAGTCAATACTGAAAGCAATCCTTTAAGTACTTAATCAATACGGTTTCTGTGGCATCATTACAAATTACTGTCCTGAGCATCCTTGTTGTGTCCAACGGCATCTCTTCATCGATGGAAACATTTTCCTCATAAACCAATTCTCCTCATAAATGAAAGAGTCCAATTTATTAGTTAGTCATCACACTTTGCAAAATCAACACTGCAAAAAACTATTCCCAGTTAGAATATCTAAAAATTCTTAAAACAAAATACATTTTTGCAACACTGCATTGATTTATTTTTTATTTTTTTGAATATGTGAGTGTCTTACTGTAGTGGCAGATTTATTTCACTGACATTCTTAGCTTGTTTACAGTTAAGATACAATGCACCCATAATAAAGATACATAGTCTAAAACACAAGTCATAATATCTAATGCAGTACTGTATGATTTTTAGATATTTCAACTAGACAAAAAGTGAAAAAAACACATTGTATATATATGTGGAGATTAAAATTACAGCAACCTACAATTTCCTTAAGTTCAAGGTCACTGCAATGTCACCGTCCCACTGCAAAACTGATTTTTTTTTAAAATTTATAGATTGTTCTATAATTTTGATCTGGCTGTCTGTCTTGTTGAAGGAAGTACGGTGGCCGAGAAGTGCAAAACAAATCACAATTCTGAAAATAACAAATCACAAACGCAAATGCAAGTCTGAAAAACAAAATAACAATTCAGAAAGCACAACAACAATTCAGAAAACATTATAACAAGTCAGAAAACACAATGACAAATCTGAAAACAAAAAAAGGTCAGAAAACACAACGACAAATCAGACAAACCGGAAGAGGTAGGTATAGTTTGAGACAGCGCCATTGGTTTGGGATTACTCACCGCTGACTGGACGAGATATCTGTCAATCATGTATACAGAGAAGAACCAGCCGAAGAACAGCAGAGTCGTGGTAGAAAGTTCGGAGATGGTATTAAAGTAGCTCAGTTTAAATGTATTGTATGAATTGCCCTTACTCTGGAATAAAAAATACGGGGTGTCTATTTACATTTAGTTAAAAGTGGCTGTAAACCATCATGGATAAGCGCGTGTCGTTGGCTTTTTGACGCGATCGACCCGGGTTGCCGAACTTTTTTTTCCTCCCTTTTCAAATCTCGTATTAGCAATGGATTCTATTTACACTAAGTGAAAGTACATTTAAACTGAGCTGCTTTAATACCATCTCCGAACTTTCTACCACGACTCTGCTGTTCTTCTGAATTGTTATTTTGTTTTTTAGACTTGCATTTGCGTTTGTAATTTGTTATTTTGTTTTCAGAATTGTGATTTGTTTTACACTTCTCGGCCACCGTAAGGAAGTCTTCACGGGTGGGTTTCCCAAAAGCATCATTAGCTAACTATGGTCATTTGTTCCATTGAACTCTATTGGTAACGACAGAACTTGCGACTATAGTTGCTTTTGGGAAACGCACCCCAGGTTAGGCTAGTTACTGAACACCTGGCAGTTGGTGCCTACACTCAACAGGGTCTAGTTAACATGTGGTCTTTATCTCTTCTTTTCATTTCATGCAGATAGTTAACATGTCTTTCCTCTTTTCATTTCAGCAGATCTTAGCAGGAGGGAGATGGTCCCACCGGCGGTGTCCTTTAACTGTGAGTCTTCCTCCACGAGGAGGCAGTGAGTCAGTGTTAAATGGTTGTTCTCGGCCCCTGATTCATTCGCAGGCTTGGACAGAGCCCATAAACGCTGCCGAGAACGTAATCAATCTGAGTGCATAAGAGTGCGGCGTGTCTGCCCGAGAAAAATTTACTTTTGAATGCCGATATGCACATCCATTGGTTTAGTGTGAAAAAAGAGACGCAGGCTGTTAAAGTCTTTTGATGTGTTAGTTAATGCAATTACATCAACATTAACTAATACAATTATGTTAACGTTTCTTGATGCAATTACGTTAACGCTAATGCAATAGATGAAAAATGAAATGTTAATTTCTGCAAATGGTAATACATTTTTAATATTTGTTGTATAAGTTGTATAGATTAACTTAATTTGACGTGTAAGAAACAAACATGATTTTTGTTTGTTTGTTTATGTATTTAAATTATTTTATTTATTTTTAACACATTTTTTCCTGCTTTTTGAACCAAATAATTGTATATGCAGATGTATATTTAGATTTATATACACACTGTGTATTTTCATTTATGCTGTTTGAAACAAACCAAAATAAATAATTAATCATTAGATGCTTATAGCTTAATGCAATAGTCAAAATAAAATACAAGTTAATTTTAATAGTTTAATGAGTTGTATATAGAATAACATCATTTCATGTATAATGAACAAACATGAATTAACAACAGATACTGTTTATTTAACATTTATTTATATAAATATTGATTTATAGTTTTACATAGTTGTATAGATTAACATTAGTTCATGTATAATAAACAAATGTGATTTAACTATAGTATAATTATACATTAGCATTAACCTAGATTAAACGCTGTAACTGTGATTGATTGTTGGTTCATGATGCCTAATGCATTAACTAATGTTAATGAATTGAACCAGATTGTAAAGTGTTACTGATTTCTTTGTATTCTCCATTCCAAGCCCATTTCCATTCCATTCCATTCTGATTCGTTCCATCCAGATCAATTTCATTCCATTCCAGCTGCATCATTATTTGCTTCCATCCTATTCCCTTCCAGCATGATCCATTCTGTCATTTCTTGCCTTTTCTTCAGTTCTTTTCCCCCTTCAGTGGTCACCTTAGTGGCGTTGTCAAGTTTTCATTAACTCACAGATGTCTGTCGAAGCTGCTAATGTGTTCACGGAGCCACATTAATAACCTCCACACACAAAACCATTTGATCATTGCTGGCCCACTACTAATGACCCCCACCTGGCTTCGCACCATTTCATGACTGTATATGGCTGGAAAATACAAGTGCCCTTTACTAAAGGCCTGACTGAACCATGAAAGCAACAGACAGCAGACCAAGCAGTGAGTAAATAGTTTTGCAGAAACGTCTCACATCAGAAGTGAAAGGAATGGTTGTAAACCCTTCAGTCCTCCAGTAAAAAAGTTGTCTCATCTGAATCAGGAGCACTGAATCAAACGTTTACAAGCCCATACAGTTCTAAACAAATATGTGAGTGCATTTTGATGTGTGAGGACAACAGGTGATGGACTTTTTCACTGGAGGAAGCGTTATTATGGATTATGGACTCATATTTTGGCCAGAAACTACGGTTTAAAGGGGTCATATGATGCTGCTAAAAAGAACATTATTTTGTGTATTTGGTGTAATGAAATGTGTTTATGCGGTTTAAAGTTCAAAAAACACATTATTTTCCACATACTGACCATTATTGTTTCTCCTCTATGCCCCGCCCTTCTGAAAGGCGTCGATTTTTACAAAGCTCATCAGTCTGAAAAGCGAGGTGTGCTCTGATTAGCCAGCTATCCAGTGCATTGTGATTGGTCGAATACCTCAAGCGTGTGACGGAAATGTTACGCCCCTCACCATACTGTGATGATGCCGTGTCCGGCCGGAGCGACGAGACAAAAACATTAAAACCCATTATAAACGAGGCATTTGTTGCATCCAGTGGGGACATAATTACGGATTATAATGACTTATACTGTCTTTTTACGCGTTGCGTTGCGTATCGCGCCGCGTAAACATAAAACCATGTCTGCATTTGTGATCGGAGAAATGACAAAGAAGCGCTACTCTACACTGCCCAAAATTCACGTGTGAATCGTCAGTGGCAAATCCTTTAAATATAAAAAAACGTACTTACAGACTGTGAGTCAGTCCTCCATAAAATGTGCTGCACACATCTGAATATTTGGGTTGAAGTGTTCTGGAACAGTGTTGTAAATACAACTTAACCACTGATTTCTAGTCATGTCCTCTTTTGGAAGGCCAAACAAAGTAGTTTCGCTTTCACAACGAAGCACACAGCGTCTTTCACGACATGGTGGCAGCAGCAACAATACTACAGCGAGAATAAAAGTTACACCTTCTTTCTTTGCGTGAACATTTGGCCGGCGTTATGCAAATCTTCCCACACAGTGACATAGACATGTGGGGGCGTGTTAGAACGAGACGTTTTAGGAGGGCGTGGCTGACTCTTAATTTTATAAAGAATATCTCTTTGGTTTGGTTTTGAGACTTTAGTCTTTGCAAACTTACAGATCTTCTTTATGCACCAAGAGCTTGTAGTACTCCAAAGAGAAAGGAAAAATTTCAATCGCATCATATGACCCTTAAAGTTAAAATGTCTTAATGGTGGATTTGTTTCTTACAAACACACAGCTTTTAACTTCACAAGACATTAAATGATGGACTGGAGTGCTGTGGATTACTTGTGTATTATTGTGATATTTTTATCAGCTGTTTGGACTCTCATTCTGACGGCACCCATTCACTGCAGAGGATCCATTGTGGAGCAAGTGTAATGCTGAATTTCTCCAAATCTGTTCTGATGAAGAAACAAACTCATCTACATCATGGACCACCTGAGAGTGCATACATTTTAAGCAAATTTTCATTTTGGTGAACTATTCTTTTAATTTTACCTATTAAGAATGTTTGGAATCTTTTCTTTGGAATGTGCCACGTTGTCACAGTATGACCAGGAATGTGTAGTTAGAAAGTAAAAAGACTAAATTTTAACTTCATGTTGACTTGGAATATAGTGCACAGTCATATTTTTATGGTACTTCATGGTGCCTATACAGCCTTTTTGGAGTTTGATAGTATACGTATTGTGTTGCATGCAAAAGTACAGCAGGAGCTTTTTGTGAAACAACATCTTTCAGTGTTTCACAAAAGAAAGTATGTCATGGATTTGTAAATGGTGACAGTTTTCATTTTTAGGTGAACTGCAGTCTCCAAAAGGGGGTTTCCACAGTGACGCAATATGCAATAGATGAAACCATTTTTGGTTCCAGTGAACAGTTTATAAAATAACCTTTATATATATCTAATAATATTATATATATATAGGTATGTGTGTGTGTGTGTGAAGAACCTTTTGTGGAATGGAAAGGTTCCATGGATGTTAAAGGTTCTTCATGGAACCATCGACACCAATAGAGAACCTTTATTTTTAAGAGTGTATTCCTTTAAAATGCATTCTTGCTGCCTGTTTGCACATATTCAGAAACACTTGCTACGTGACTGTTAGCAGAAACAGTTTGACTCCAGATGATTTAAGTGAATGAGTGCACACTATGAAAACACTTCTATCATGGGTGTCTGTGCTTCATCATCTGGGTATTAAACACGCTGTTGACGCATCCTGTCCAGCATCAGCGTTTACATATAACTGGAATATATGACTTCAAAATAACAGCCAACTAAGTTTTATTACCTTTGGCTCATTTTTTCTCTCTCTCTCTGAGAGCACATGGACTAACATCGTGTTGAATCCCTGTCTCATCTCTACCGATTATTTTCACATCCATCACCTGTCCGGTGGTCCTTGTTTACGATCATATCTCGGCCTGTTGTTTGCGTGGAATCGATGTGAGTAATCATGCAAGAGAAGATTAGCAATATGTGACTGAAAGACCCCCGATATCTCAACATCCTCATTAAGATTCGCCAGCAGTTCATTTACAGGTAATCGCTAATGAATGCGACTTTTGCATTTGTTCGTAATCGTTTCAATAAATTTGCTATTGTGCTAAATATGGCATGCAAGCAGGTCACAGATCACTCACGGATATCCTCTTTCTCGTGGTATTAGTGTCATTGATAATGCAATCAGTTCGCTGGGGTATCTGTGAGCATCATCTTGGCCATTTCCACCAGGAAATGAGTGTTTGTGGCTGATCTTGTTTGCCAATGTAGGTCACGGTCTTAATTAGCGAGCTAGTTTATGAATTTTCAGCAGGTGAAAAACACCGCTATCATCTGCTGGATTTATGTGGCCTAGTTAATTACATTTAAATTAGTAATTATTTAATTTATATTTAAATGAATATAATGTGGGTTCTTGGCCTGAGGGGTTTTAAATGTTTGATCCCCAAGAAAAGGCGGTCAGGATCCTATCCTGGGACTTTTATTGGGTTGTGATGATTGTAGGCCTGTGGTAATATAATGTTTACATGCAATTTTATTTATTTATTTTTTTTGCATTGTTAATTT
This sequence comes from Sinocyclocheilus anophthalmus, assembly GCA_018155175.1. NCBI lineage: Eukaryota > Metazoa > Chordata > Actinopteri > Cypriniformes > Cyprinidae > Sinocyclocheilus > Sinocyclocheilus anophthalmus. The sequence continues at coordinate 27,625 of JADLZN010003097.1, forward strand.
GTAATTTTATAATAGTTATATCATTTAAGTGCTCAAAAGTGACAGTGAAGCAGTGAGCAGAAAAGACTTCTTTCAAAAATATTTAAAAATCTCACTGACCCCAAATTTAGTGCACACTATTTTTGGTCAAATAAATGCAGCTTTGGTGAGCTTAAGAGACCATTCAAAAACATGAATCAGTTTTACTGACCCCAAACGTTTGGGAATATATATATACTGTATATATATAGAGAGAGAGCGAGAGAGAGCTATTGTTCCTTTTATTATGTGTTCCACAATTAGACCTGGACAGAAAGAAAGACAAACACAGAGAGAGAAAGAGAGATAGTGTTGCATAAACAGAGATTGTCTCAAGAGAAGCAAAGAAGAATGAAAACCCTGAACTGAAAATTATTTATCTCCTCTTGTCGGCCCATCAGAGGGAGTAAATCCTTTTTGTTCTTTTTTGGCTCTTTATCCATTCTGTTCTGCTCTCCCTCTCTGTCTGTTATCTCTGACAGTAACCCTGTTCAAGCACTTAAACATCAATGGGCTGGACTGGCTCTTGCGATTGGACTCTGAAGAGGGTGACAGTGACAGAGATGTGTGAACGTCCCAGCGGTGGATTCGATCTGCACCACAGGTCAAGTGTGTTGGAATACACCATTTAATTGTCTCTTGATACTGCAAGCGCTTTTGAAGAAGAACTAATCGCTGGATTTGCCAAAATGTGCCAGGTTAGTGACATCAAATGTCTTCTAGAATATATTCTGTTTTGGTTTTTGCCTTTTTTTCCTGTTTTCTGTGCAAGTGTTCGCAGAGACCCATGTGCTATCTCATTGATAAACCACCTGTAAATGGTTAAAGTGTTACCAATGGCAGTAAAATGTTAAAGAAAAACGAACTAAGACTTAATTGTGGACAGAATAAGCTGCAAATCGGGACAGACTTTAGACTGCAAGTACACATTCATATACACAAGACTTGTGACAGGACAGGATGTAGATTTATTGTGAATTCAGACAACATGGCCATGTTTCACTAAAACATCCTGAGCAGCAAATTATTCATAGAGTAAACACAAACACTGACTCCAGTAGTTTTTGTCATTGTTAAGCGGAGCACATATACGTCGTCTGATCTTTTTCTCGCTCACGTACTCGCTCGCTTTCCATTATAGTGGTGTAATTACTTCTAATGAAGAAGTCTGTGTGCAGATGCAGGCTCTGATTAGCCAGCCTCACCCACTGATCTCTCTCACACACACATACATACACACTTCATCTTTAAATGTTCATTTTGTTAGTCATTTGTTCCGCAAATTGCTCCTCTCAGAAGAGCAGATTCATAATGAGGGCTGCCAGTGAAATGGTGACTGCCTGAAATCAGTGTGAACTGAAGTGCACTGGGAAGGACTTAGACATGCAAAGTATTGCTAGTTTAATGAATGCTATTGCTCATACTTACACTTAGTGATCTGAACAAACTTCTAACACTAAAGTTCAGCGTGTGCGTCATCTTTTGGAAGCCCGTTTCCACCACATAAGACAAAAAAAAGCATGTTTTGGTAAATCATATTTATGACATAAAAGCCATTTTTATGTGTAATGACAAAAATTCATAATTATGACAAACAGATTACATTTTGAGATATAAAACTTTAATTTATGACATGTGAAGTGATATTATGAGATAAAAAATCAAAATGGGGTATAATATCCTAACTATGAGATTGTTTCAAAAACAAAAGTTGAAATTATGAGATATGAAGCCATAATTATAAATCAAGATTGACATACTAAGTCTTAACTGAGATTAGATAGTCCAAAATATGACAAAACAATCTCAATTATGACATAAACATTATAAAATAAAATGTAAAAAGTGGGAATAATAAGATAAAATTGGGATTCTAAGTCATGAGACTGTAGAAAGTAGAAATTAAGATAGAAAGTAAAGTGATGTGTAGCCAAGTATGGTGTCCCATACTCTGAATTTGTGCTCTGCATTTAACCCATCCAAGTGAACTCACACAGCAGTGAACACACACCCGGAGCAGTGGGCAGCCAATGCTGTGGTACCCGGGGAGCAGTTGGGGGTTCGGTGTTGTACATTCACTTCCCCCACCTACAATCCCTGCCGGTACCGAGACTCGAACCCGTGACCTTTGGGTTATAAGTCTGACTCTCTAACCATTAGGCCAAAACAAAACAAAGATTGAGATAAAAAATGTGAAAAAAGTCATAATTACTAGATAAAAAGTTGAAATTGAGTCACAAAATGACATGTCATAATTGAGATAAATGGCATTAAAAGTCTAAATTATGATGTAAAAAGTCATACTTATGACATGTCATTTTTGTCATAATTGACTATCTCATAATTGCACGTTTTTGTCAATTATGAATTTTTGTCATAATTATGACTTGCTGTATAACTCAAAATTATGATTATATGTCATAATTATGACCTATATCTCATAATTATATGATTTAGAATTACGAGACATAGCCCCTCAAGGGGCTTTTCGAGCGATGCTGGGCCCAAGTACCCGACACCCTGGCGGGGTTGACAGTACCTAAACGCCCCCTACTCTGGTTCTCCATAACGATGAACACTGAGCTCCAGGGGCCTTTGAGCATTGCAGGGCCCAAGCACCCGACAACCTCCAGGGCCTCTTTGGTGAGACGCCTATCCGGCATGCCCTCGCCCTCTTCGGCCTCGCTCGTCAGGGCAGAGACCCTGGAGGAATTTGGCTAAGGAACAAAGTCGACTAAGTGCGAAAGGGGGGCTCGGGCCAAACATATACCGTCTCTGAGGCACCGGGGCGGGCCAGGAAAGGCACCTCGTCCCCGGTCGCTGTCGGGGGTGGCGTTTTAACGTGCCGTTGCGATTTCGGCAAACGCGTCATTTTGTGGACTTAGGTTTTGGAACTAAACTCTGCAGGGCTGCGGCCCTCCAGGAATTAAGTTTGACACCCCTGTGCTAGATGATATAATAGGTGAAAAAAGATGAGTTTTATTTGAAAGAGACATTTTTGAAACATTTTAGTTAATTCCCCCTCAGATTTCCTTCAGAAAATGAAAATAACCCATATAAAATATGTGCTAGCCATATTGCACACGATTAGTGTTCTGTTCTATTAATATTTTGATCAGTAGTGGCTGTTTCGGTTTAAATGCTAACCACATCAGCTCTCAAATGAGTTTGTTATTGGCCGTACGGTGACGTTGCACTGACAGCTGCTGATTTGAACTGTCTTCTTTAATGTGGCTCTTCATTCTGGGCTTTATTCCCGTGTGCTCGCAGTCCTTGATGAGAGGACACGCTCGGTCGCAGCACCAGGCACAGCACATCACCAGGCTTGCATGACTTCATCAGTGCTCCGCTTCAGTGCTGGGGAGCTCCACATCATGCATAAACATGAGCTGTCACTATCACAGTGAGGCCCCAAAGAGCCAGAGCTGCCAGCCAAAAGCGGAACTGCAGACATATGCTGCAGTGTGTGTGTGTGTGTGTGTGTGATTTGGAGGAGTTTCAGGAATGTGGAGCACAAGGCCGTGGATTGTGCCGCTGTGTGTTTCAGCTCACAGTCGCGGTGGGTCAACACACCAAGCTCAGAAAGCAAATATAGAGGCACACTGCAAACAGATGAAGATGCTCCCATGCATCTCCCACACTGTCCAGACGTCCATACCTAAAAAATATGATCTGACTTAGACTGGTAGATGATAAAATGGCTGAAAAAAAGTTTAATTTATTATTTATAAAATAAAAATCCCAAATTATGAGATACTAAATCATAGTTATGAGATAAAAGATGGAATTATGACATAAAAAGATGAAATCATGAGATACGAAGCCATAATTATAATTCAAAACTTATATACTATGCCTTAACTATAAAAAGTGGAAAATATGACATAAAAAGTCTAAATTATGAAACTGGTGAAAAAAGTTGAATTTATGACATACTAAGTGGTGATTATAATATATTTAAAAAAACAAAATTATGGGATACTAAGTCACAATTATAAGATAGACGCCCAAATTATGAGATACTACATCATAATTGACACAATAATTGAAATTATGAGATACAACGCCATAATTATAAGTAAAAGCTGATACAGTCATAACTGGGATAAAAAAAAGTCAACAGTATGAAAGGTTGAATTTATGATATGCAAGGTGATGATTATGATATAAAAAGACAAAATTATGGAATACTAAGTCCATTATGAGATAAGTCAAAATTGGGATACCGAATCATAATTATGAGATAAAAAGATGAAATGATGACATGAGAAGTAAAAATTGACATAAGTCATAACTAAGATTAAAAGTCCATAACATGACATTATGACAAATGACAAAAGTTTAAATTATGACAAACAAAGTAAAAATTATGAGATTCTAAATTGGGATACTAAGTCAAAAATGAGATTTAAAATTTTTTTTGAAATTGTGATACGAAGCCATAATAATGAGGTAAATCCAAATTCACATACTAAGTCATAATTGAGAATAAAAAAGTCCAAAATATGACAAATATGACATAAGTCAAAAATGAGATAAAAGTCAGATAAAAAATTAGATTAAAAAAAAGATCATTTGAAGGTCTTTTGACGTATAGATGCAACTACCCACAACATGGGCAAGCACCACTGAAATGAAAGAAATATGAAGTAAATATATCAATACTAAAAGCCCTAATGGACACTGTTCAGTGAAGATATGTGAACAAATAAACCAAAGTAGATGTGACTAAACATCATTGTGTTTGTATTCTATCCAAAATGTCAAAAATTAAATTACAGATTGATTTTGCATGCTGATTTTGCATTTCTGACATAAATTAAGACATTACAGTCACTGCAACCAAGCTTTATCATAAACAGTGGTCAGATATTGAAGTCTTTCTAATGATTCAAGGTTTGTCGAGATCAAGAGTTTTATGGTTTTAGCTGGCAATGGACAACAATAATCTGGGGCTGCCAGTGTTCAGCGTTCTTCTAAATATATCTTATTGGAAAATGTATTTTTGAATTCTTCTGAAAGTAAAAGGGTGCACTAAAGGCGCGCAGTTCAGACTGGATCATTTAAATTTCATGAGGGCATTTTAGTGTTTTCCGACTTTGAAAGGTTTGAATTGTTCAGGAGCAGAGCTGTCTTTGAAAAACACACGTGAAAATCTGGGCTAATGTCTGATGTGTGTTCATTTTCCATAGTATTTATTATAAATGGGTGTTGATTAAAGTGCCATCATTTGCTACTGATATTTGACCCTCTCTATTCTTTTCATCTCCAAGCAGTCAAAATCCACATTTCAGTTCTGCTTCCACGTTTATTAAAGTTTAACCTCAATAATTATCATATTTTAGAACCACAAGGACTCCAGATAAGTATAATTGTAGCTATTTGGCATGCAGGTATTGTGTTTGAGCACTACCTGGTGGTTATATGTATAATACACTCTCTGCACTTTCACCTAATGAATGAGATCTGTCTGACAATATCCAACCTGTAATAATTTAGTAAAAAGCCATATATGAAGACTTAAGCGAGGAAAAAGTTATTATATACTCATATATATGTTTGATGGCGATGCTCTTGATTTTCTGGCCGTGCGACTCAATTAAGTTTTGATGTTTGGCGAGAGAGGAAAGATTCAGTTAAAAACTTAACTCCTCTGAATAGAAGATTGATCCAGATCTTCTGGTACACTGGGGTGTGTATTAACACAGACTTCATTAAGGCTGTTTTAATGAACATTTGTTTTGATGTCTGAAGAGTCTCCAGGGCCCTTCTTCAGCACGGAGAATCACTGATTGGACGGGTAAAACACCTTGTACTAACTTTATCTATTCATTTCTGACAAGAATACAGTGCTGTTTGAAACCAAGCCAACATGCTGTCATATACCACAGAATGTAATTGATTCGTTTGTAAAAAAAAAATTGTTTTAAATTGTAGGCTATTGCTTTAATAATGAAAGTCTATGGGACAAGACATTGTCAAGGGGTTAAAAGCAGAAATTACAGTAACGCGTTGTTATTAATAAGAAGGTGCAAAACAGAAAAAAATCCAAATCTTCCAAACTGTCTTTACACTTTGATATACCTAAGATAATTTAAAATGATTTATATTTTAGAGTTGTCGGGACGGATTTCGCGTGAAATCGCATACACAGCGGCCACGTTATTTCCCCGTGCGTGTCACCTCATATCGGTACACGGCGAAAAGCAATGGCTGTGTTTAACAAAATTACAATTTAGATCATTCAACCTCTGCTGAATACAAAAAACAACTTTATTTATTTATCCTCCCACCCTGATAAAATTTCCTGCATCTCGTAATCCCGTCGAACCACGTTGGTTTTTGATCGGATTAATATGACCGTGAATTTAACCATAAAAGACTGTAAAAATGCTACAGTAAAAACCTGTTAAATGGTTAACGGTAAATTCCCCTACTATATATATATATATAGAAGTGTTAACTGCAGCCCGGAGCTCTCCAAATGGGGGCGGGAACTCCAAAACGGGGTGGGATCTCCAAAATAGGGCGTGGCTTCCTCCAATTGACAGATAGGCACATGACACGCATGCGCAATTTCCCCCCCAATCCACTTCAGTGCAAACTCCACCCCACAGCTGATTCTAAAAATTGTATTGGTTGTGTCAATTAAAGTGTTGATTTCCTACACTATGCTACAAAAAAAATGCTAACCCCTAAACCTACCACACACCTGACCCTAACCTTAACCAGTGAAATTGACTGCACGGCGGGACTGGCGCTGAATAGCGTGGTAAAGAAAGAGGCAGTTCAGGAGATAAACAGTTAATAAAATGATGCGATATAAGATTGTTCCATAACTCCCCAACCGGACCTCACCAAACAATGGCACCTTTTTAGTTACACCCAGCGTCACTACCCAATATTTATTTATATAGCATATTTTATTTTATTTTAGTCAATAACATGGCTGGAGCAGCGCCAATGGGAAAGTCTTTTGCGCGAGGAGAAACACACGCCCCCAATTTTGGAGTTCACGCCCCATTTTGGCGATCTCCGGTCTGCAGTTATATCTACTTGACTATATACGGTGAAAACGGTATTGGACAATACCTGTATTGGACATTCATTTTACGGTAGTATACAATTTTTGGAAGTGAAAAATGCCGTATAATTTACAGTGAATAACCGTAAATTGACACTCCCAGAATTCCCTGCATTACACTTAAAAGTTGATGTTTTTTTTGGGGAAATAACTATGTTATTAGTTTTGCTTCTTAGTTTTGTATATAGGTTGTGTGTTCAACCTAATGGTGTGAAGTTGTCAACGTGATGGGTGTTTGTGTTTGGGAATGACGCTGTGCACCATTCATATATATTATATTTAAAAGCTGATTGGATGGGGATTTGGGTATCATGTGACTTTCTCACAGCTCCTGAATGGGTGGATTTATCAGTGTATTATAAGAGTACAAAACAGATTTTAGTAATTCAGTAGGTTGGTATATAATAAAATTTGATCATTTAATGAAATTACGGTGTTTAACTGTAAATTTAAGTTAAAACCTAAAAGTTGCTACTGTATTTTTTACGGTAAAATTCCGGCAACCACAGCTGCCGGTTGTTTACCGTAAATTTTACGGATTTTTTTTTACAGTGTACAATATTAATAATAATGACAGTATTTTTAACAATATGGTCACTTTTCAGTTCGTACCTACAATATAAGGTATGATGATCAATATGATCGAAAAATATTGCTCATTTTTATTTTATTTCATATTGATTGAACATATGAGAACCAAAGAGAGCATGTTTTTATTTATGAATGTTTAACTTATATTAACCAAGATTAACGCTGTAAACAGCAAGGGTGTAGGCTTGATTTTGGCATTGGTGGGGACATAATGGCAGACAACAGATATTTAATTGTTTGATCAAAATTATTGCTAGAGACAATTTAGTAGTCGTTGGATATTGGTGGGGACATGTAATAGCGTCTACTAAACTCTACACCCTTGGTAAACACTAATTATTGATATTAATAATGTTTCCCAACAAATAAAATACAACAAATAATTAACGTAAACTTATCAAGCGAAAATTTACGTACTGACATTACACTGTATAAAAAAATTAAATAAAAAAAAGCCAGGCATTGTCTTGTAATTTTACGAAATTTAACTCTAAAACACAACATACTTGTACAAAATAAATACAGAAAATTCCTTCAAATGAACACAGTACATTGTTCCATATTTTTACGATTTTTTTATACAGTGTGATTAGGTTAGTTTAAAGATTTGATATAACTTTGCACTAATAAGGATACTTGAGCACTAATGCTGCATGATATTATTATAGATCAGTGTTACTAAACCATTTATCACTCACGTAAAAATGTTACATCTTGTGGCTATACTTTCTAAATAGTGTGTACTTTATTTATTCCAAATGTTAATTCTTGAACCTTTTTTTTCGTCAGGAAAACAAAGGAAGGGTGCAGATGTTTAGGGTAGCGCGTTTAACATTTTATTTATAATATGATACAAGAATAGATTGTGCAAGAAATGGATGGGAACGTGGACCTGTACAATACTAACAAAATGTATTTGTAATGCAATCCAGTGGCAAACACACAAAGCACAACACTCAGTTGCTCAGTTTGGCCATGATTGTGTCAAAGGATACATCTTATCAAGCTATATTTATTTTTACACAACATTTCAGCTTGTATACATTTATTGGTTGTATAAGGTTATATATGAATATAAAGTGCAAAAACAAGAACACTTACAGTGAAGGCATGGCCCTGAAGAGCTGTATGTGACAACATGTGTGTCGTTGTACTCGGGGACACTATCCATTTACAATATGGCCGTATGGACAGACTATCATACACACACACACACACACACTGAATATGGCCTAGGCTGGACTAACGTCATATGAAATTCAACCCTTTCCAGCACATCGACGAATATGCAGTTTAACATCATTCGTCTACTTGCAATACATTTGAGTCTGTGCAATAAGTTGAGTTATACAGATACAATTCATATGAACAGCTGAAAAAATGAGCTAACATCTAAATTTCCCCTTTTTACATTTAAAAATAGACATTATTTGTATTTATCGCTCCTTCGGCCTCAGTAAAATAGCACCACAGGGTTGCACCTTTCAAGCCTAGAAATAGAAAATTACCTGATAGAAGAACTGAGCGTTGTCTTGCTTTGGAAGAGTAAGGCATTTTCATCGTTTTCGAAAGGATAACAAAAATACACAAGCACTGTTAGTTGACTAGATTACATTTTATATCGCATATAATTATATAATGATTTGCCTTTCCTTCATATATTTTTCAAATGAAAATTTTCTTTCACAATTCTTCTCGTGAAGATGTTTCGTTGTTGTTATACATTTTTTTCCCTAAAGCAAGTGCGTGTAGCATCACAGTTGCAGTTTATCATTCTTTCGAGAGAATGTGTGTCGGTGTCCGTCTCCTGCTGTCCAGTTCATTTTTTTCTGTGACAATCCTCAGGCTAGTTTTGCTGAGAGCCCTAGCAGAATGGAGAGGTAAATGAGCAAATGAAATGAAATGACCTATGAGCCAATGAAAATAACAACAGTTCTTTTGACACAGTTAAGGTCATTCCAATTTATGGAAGCTTTTTTCCTCCATGGAATAAAAAAAATAAAAACTGCTACTTTTGAAGTCTGAGTTCTCTTCACTATGGATTTTTTTCTAGCAATTTTGCGAAAACATTGATTATAAAAATATTATTGCGAAGAAAGTCCTAATTAAGAGATTAAATAGTCACAATCACTTTTTTTTTTAATAATAAAAAAAAAAAGCAATTGCGGGACGTAACTTCAGAATTCCAAGATAAAAAGTCAGAATTATGAGGAAGAAAAGTCAAACTTAAGAGAATTCCCAGAACTCAGAATTCTGAGAAAAAAGGTCAATATTGCGGGATGTAAACTCAAGAAAGAAAAAAAAAAGCCAAATTGTGAGAGATAAACTCGTTCTGAAAAAAAGACATCAGAGTTGTGAGATTAAAAAGTCACAATTACCTGTTTTATTTTTTTATTCCGTGGCAGAAACAAGCTTCCATAACAATTTTCTTAAAAAAAAAAAAAACAGATAATTTACACTAATCATGCTAATTCAAAAATGCTAACCGAGTTTGTTCTCTTGCGTTTCCAGCAGTCAGGGTTGAGACGTTTCTGCTCCTCGGCCAGAGCTTTGGCCTCCATGGTGTACATCCTCCTCTCCTCGTTCTTCATCTTCTTCCATTTATCGCCCAGAATCACGCTGATGGCTCTGAGTAAAGAGAGAAAGACCTGTATGTATGTGTAATTTTATGTAATTTCACGTACTTTTGTCAATAATTATTTTTAAATATTTCTATTTAGATTACATTTTTTATTTCAGTTGTAGTTTGTCATTTTTGTACTTGAACTTAGACTTTTATTTTTTAACAAAAAACTAGGTTTTGTAACATAGCTAATGCAAACATTTGTCCGTTTGCTTGCGGCACATCCACACACCTGTTGTCTTTGCCGGGGTACATGTGTGTGTATTCCACCCTGTACTTCTTGGCAAAAAGCATGAAGGCGTTCATTGGCCGCTTGCACTTCGTGGGTGTGGCTCCAGAGCTTCCTGAGGCGTGGCTGCGCTGTGATTTGCTGCTGGGGGAGTGGTGGGAGGAGCCGAGGACGTCCATTTTGTCACAGTCGGGACTCACAGCGCCCCCGCTGGACTGGGATGCCCGACGCTGGCGTGCCATACTGCTCAGAACGTACACGGCAGAAGAGTCGAGAGGGGTGAAGTCATAACTGTGTGTGGGATGAGAAAACAGTCAACATGTTCAGTTTCAATTCATTCTGATCTCTGATGATATCTCTATATATTATTATTATTACTAAATTAAAATAATACAATTCATCTATAAAAACTAAATAAATGCTGCAAACAAGTAGGAAATTAGGTCATATATCACAGTGGTTTCCAATCCTTCCCTGCATCTCAATGCCTACTTATACTACGCCCTTACACTATGTACTCTTTTGGTGAAGAAAAAGTACACACTTTTGAGTGTGTAGAAGAAGAGTAGGTAAGCTTTGGGACATACTATCAGTCACACAACTGCGTCTTTAAAGGACCGCTCTGTCGCACCTGTTACTGTAAACTGGCCTGTCAATCATCTCGTCACGGTTAACATCCTCCACATTTCATTTCATTTACTACCGTACTGGAGAGAAAAGGAGTAGCTCGTTGATCTGCCAGTCGCGGGTCTTTCATGCCGAGAACTCTGCACATATTTTCGGCATAATGATGCATTTAAAAGTTACCGACCAAATGGATGTTTATAAAAGTTCACATGGCTGTTGCAGATGAAATATAACACGGATAACAATAAATAAATATTTTTTACCAGGTTAAATGTTGATTAGTAGTAACTCAAACCCCTTTTTGTAAACCTCTCTACCTAACGTCGATCGCACGCATCTGCCACGTTTGTAGTTTTTAAACACTTTTTATTCGTGTTTGTAGTTCTGGACCGAATCCTTCGCCAAAGCGCAAAGAATGGTGGTCAATTTTAGCCATTAGAGTGTGCACGGATCCACACTTCAAAAATCGACCTGAAATAATAGACCAAAGAAAAGACTTTTGGCATACTCTTTTCAACAATCTATGCTTTGGGACACACTTATTCTAATCTCACATACTATTTAGGATGGATAGTATGAACATTGAGACGCAGGGCTTGTCTTGGTGTCTTACTAATAAGCTGATGAGCTGAATCAGGTGTGTTTGATTAGGGAGACATCTAAAATGTGCAGTGTTGGGGGTTCTCAAGGAACAGGATTGGGAAACACCTATTATAATATAATAAAAAAAATTACATTTTGCTTAATAAATCATAAATTAACATGCAATTTCTTCATTACCATAATCTCAACATTAATTGTGCAAAAAAAAAAAAAATTATATAAGTATTTACAATCATGGTAGTATTTGTCTATTGTCTTTTATTGTATTCTAGATTTTAAAAAATGATTGTATTTTAGTATTTTTCCATATTATGTAAAAAATTACATTCCCTTAATTTAAATTAAAATTAATCTATTGGCATAATTGGAAAAAAAAACAACAACAACCTTAACCATCGGAAAAATGTAGACTTTTTATTTGTGTTTTTATTTAGGAGTTAAATTGACCTGGACATGCTTTTTCCACGTGAGATTAGATGACCAAAATACTTGTTGTTTGTACCTCCAGTGTTATTGCTATTATGTTATAATTATATGACATCTGAATTCATTTTTTATAATTTTCAGTTTTCATTTTAACTTTAGTTTACATTTTAGTCATTTTATCTACTATTGTGATTTTTATTAGTAATTTTGTCATTATTTATTAGCTTGTTTTTATATAGATTTATTTTTAGCTTTAATTTATTTGTCTTACAATTTTAGTTTTAGCAATTTTAGTACTTCAACTTATTTTATTCCAGTTAGTTAGTAACAAGAAAATGTTTTTAGTTTTCTATTTTTTTTATTGTATTCTATTTCAGATTTATTTCAATCAACAAAAACTGTTTTTAATAGTGTTAGTTGTAGCTAACAAGAACAACACTGGTACCTCCTAAAAGTGTCAAAAACGACAGAGTCGTCACAGTTGATGGCGTCGCAGTGTCCTGGCGGCAGACACAAGTCTCCAACCTGCATGTCATAGCAGGGAATGCCGTGCTGTACAACAGTAAGGCTCGGATAGAAAGAAGACCACCCTAACACACACACACACAGATTAGATTAATAATCTGAATCACATTTATCTTTTAATGATACTGCATAAAAACAGACTTCTGCATTTACCTTTATTTTTCACAAAAAACGGATGGCCCAAACTGCACTCCGCGGTCAGAAGCCCTGCTTCAGAGGAACCAGGGTCAAAGGTTAATTTTAGGACACACTGGCCGAAAGACACACTCTCCTCAAAGACCACCAGCTTTAGCCCATCAGAGCCATAATTCTGCAAAATAAAAAAAACATTAAATTACTTTGGCAATAAGATTTTTCATAGCATTTTTAAAAGTTACTACTGGATGAATTCATTAATAGTTCACCCAAAAATGAAAATGTGCACACTCTCAGACCATCCAAGATGTAGATGAGTTTGTTTTCTTCATCAGATTTGGTGAAATGTAGCATTCCATCACTTGCTCACCAATGGATGTGAATGGGTGCCGTCAGAATGAGAGTCCAAACAGATGATAAAAACATCACAATAATCCACAAGTAATCCACACCACTCTAACTTTAAACCTTTGCTTCTGTTTAAAATATGAGTCCCCTATTCATAATATTGACTGAATCATGTGAATTACTGTGATGTTTTTATCATCTGTTTGGACTCTCATTCTGACGGCACCCATTCACTGCTGAGTAAGTGTTGCAATGCTACATTTCTCCAAATCTGATGAAGAAACAAACTCATCTACATCTTGGATGGCCTGAGGGTGAGAACATTTTCAGTAAATTAACATTTTTTTTGTGAACTATTCTTTTAAAAGGCAAAAGAATGACATCTGACTGACGTGTTCATCATTACCTTCATTGGGTTGGACTGTGTTGCTCCCTCGTCATCTGAATCTTCATCCGACTCCATCACGTCCTCTGCATCCTGCCACTCCACATTCGGACCTTTGTGGAAGCGTAGACGTGTTCCTGGAGGAAAAAGACAAGAGACAAGTGTTTGGAAACAGATCTCCATTTATCAAAAGAGAGAAAAGTTCAACTAAACACACTTTTGTTCAAATAAAACTTCAATGCAGTTACATAAAGACAAACATGTTCCAGGCAGAGAGTGTGAGGACCAGAATCTCGTTGGCCCTCCTGTGACCCAGAGACACGCCTGCTTTCCCCTTTTACTCCTGCTGATCTGCATTTGTAACAGCAGAAGGTGCTGTTCACCACATTTCTTGAAGTTAATGATAAAAAAACTGCCATCACAATATCAGCTGCTATTTTGTTCCCAAGCTTCTGGGAGCACTTTATCTGTGTGTCTTTACCTTTCAGGAAACAGTGCCAGGCAGTGGAGGGCCAGGAATGGGACCATCCCAGCTCATCATCATCAGACAGAGACGACATGCAGAAAATTCCTGACTCGGACTCACTGCTTGCCTGCAAAACGCACATAAAACAAAGTTTGTACTATATGCTATTTACTCTTTATCTCTCAGCCAAGGTCCAAAATTAACAGTAAATAAAATTACTGAGCCATGTGGCTGCTAACTTTATTAGGAACATAATGCATGCTTTCAGTCGAACTGTAAGAATGATGGAAAAATATAGATACAGTTTTACAGAGAGATTAACTTGTAAACAGTGTTGTTACCTAACTAAAACTATTAAAATTAGTTTTCATTAATTAAAATAAAGCTGAAATGAAACAAAATATATATTTGATGAACAAAATGAAAAAAGAAAATGAACTGAAATAAGTTGAAGTACTAAAATTACTAAAACTGAAATAAAAATAAGGCTAAACAGAAATATTTTTTAATTATAAAAACTATAAAAGCAAAGCAAAATTACTAAAACTAAAATTAAAATGGAAACCAGGGTTATTACAGTTAAGGCCAACCTAAAACTTAGACAGTATTGTTTATTGAAAAATTTAACAAATGAAAAATAAATGAAATATACATATAGATTGAAACAGTTAACTAAACAAAAAAATAGACATGTTGCTTTTAGTCAACGAAATAGGGTTATGTTAACAGCACTGAAACAACTAAACTGGAAATAAAAAGTAACAACGAACTAAAAATAAAATAAAGTTAAATAGTAATTATTAAAAATAAAAACTAATAGAATAGAAATGACAAAAGACACAACAAAATTAACTAAAAATTTCATTAAAATTGAACCCTTTAAAGATAAAAATTCAAGCTCATTAAAAATAAAAATAATGTATATCAATGAAAAGATGATGAAAAGTTATAGTAAACCTTATAAAAACTTAAATAAATACTATATAGTATATAAATAATAGTAAAAGGACAGGACCCATGCTGTGATTATTACTGTGTATTATATATATAGATATATATATATTCTCTATATATTTATATATATATATTATTATATATATTGATGTCTTCTCAGTTCACTCAACATTGGCCCAAAGTCGGTGACCAAAAATCGTTCAAATTCTGGACCTTGATAACAACAACATAAACATTCTCAAAAACCTCTTTTAATTTTTTTTTTTTTAAGCCATTCATGAAATACCCATTATAAGTGTTTGCTAGGGGAGGATTTTGCACGATGGACTTAGGATGCATTTGGCGGGCGATTACCGATACTGATTTTAACAAACACTTATTGGCCGATTCCGATATTTGTCACTTCCTCTCTTATTTGAAATTTTGGGATCAAAATAGATAGTATTTTGATCATGTTTTAAATCAGCAAAGTTCAAAAACACCTGCATTTAATTATACTAGCAGTTTTATTGCTGCATCATCGAATAATTTCTAATGAACATGGATTGGATCAATTTAATATTCAGCAGGCCTACATAAATACAACAGAAAAAAGATACATATTAAATAAACAGTGCTTTTTAGGTAGGTTTAACAGTTTTCAAGTACAGAAATAAAGTAAACAAATGTAAAATAAATTTACAACGGTATTGAATAAAAAAATATAAACAATAAAAATTAATTTTAAAAATTAATAAAAAATAAAATTAAAACAATATATAATTTAAAATTTGATAATTATATAATTTTTTAACTAAAAAATTTTATAAAGGTAAAATTAAAGGAAATTAAATAAAAATTAAATAAATGAATGTTAATTATTAAATTAATAATACTTTATACAATAAATAAAAAATAAATCAGTTTATAATAAAAATATAATTAAAAATTAATTTTATTAAAAAAAATTAATGAAATTAATAATAAAAATTTTACAAATTTTTAAAAAAAATAATAAATAAAAATAATAAATAATTAAAATAAATAATTATTATAAATATAAATATATTAATTTTAAAGTAATAAAAAATAATAATTGTAATATAAATTTCAAATATAAAGGGTAGGGGGGGTAGTGTAATGTAAAACAAAGAAAGGGGTAAAAATTATAATTAATAATAAATAAAAGTATAACACAAATGTCAAAATAACAGTTCACCTGTATAAAATAAATACCATTATTATCTTTGCATTGTTACACAGACTTTATTAGATTAATATTCTAATGTTTTTTTGTATACATTTTACTAATTTTTTTTAGTTAAAAATTTAAATGGTTTCGTATGAGTGTGAGATCTCCTTTACTAAAGGCAGGGACTCTTATTGGAAAGGGGGCGTTTTCTAGCAGTCTCCGGATCAGCTATAGAGGGGTAATGGAAGGCAAGCAGAAGTTCTTCAGATTTAAATTTTAGTTGTCCGTCACTCAATTTCCAATATTATTAAAGCAACCGACCCTCGAAAAAAAGGCAGTATTATGAAATGAGCAGAATAAATGCATGTATGAATGAGATCTTGCTATATTTTGTTTAATGTTAGTTGAATAAGATTGGTGTTTGGTTATATATTTAATTCGCTGTATTAAGTTGATTGATAATTGCAACTGATGGATGAGAGGTTTATGGTTTTTTTTTTGCACTTCGCCTCGGTGCTCGTGTTTTGTTTTTTGCTCTTTATGGTTGATTTTTTTTTTGGTATGAGGGAGTTATCGGGAGTGTTGAAACAAAGCGACGCACAATAAATCTTTAATATTAAAACTCTCAGCGTTAAAGTTTTTGGTCACATATTCAGATTTAGAAATAAGGTTCCGCTACACTTATGAAAGTTTTACACAAAGTTTATTTTTTATGGTCAAGGGGGAAGGGATAAAGTTGGTTCGCGATATTCCTTTTGTTATGTGTTTCGCAGTTAAATGGTGCAAGACCCCGCAGCGCTAGTAGGATTTTATGCACAACCAGGGACCATTATAGAGCTCTTGCCTTCACGCAAAGTTAATAATAAAACCTGACGTAGGTTTGTTATATCGGCATTTTGCCTTATATAGACGCGGTTGTAAATTGAGGGAAAAAAAACAAAGAAAGGCAAAAAAATCGGAACGATTCCGATAATGATAGTGTGTTGGCCGGAAGAAATCGTTGAATCCCATTTTAGTGTTATGCATTTGTAAAAAGGCCTTCCGAGTGGCTAGTACACTGGTGACGACGTCCCCACCACACAACCCCAGGTTCCCTATGTGGCTGCGGGCCGGGGACTGGGAGCCGCCTGCTGGAAAAGACAGAGGAGGGTCTTTCTCAGCATTGGAATGTATTAAACGGCCGTTCCTGTGGAGGAAGATTGGGACCAGGCCATGGATGGAAGACCATGCATGATAATATGCATCATCAGTAGATACAGCTTGTGTTTGCTGTGTGCATTTACAATTAAGTGGAAATTGTTAGAAAATGCCAGGAGGAGGCCATATAGGAGGAAGATATTTCCTGACCGGTTGTGTGGAGCGTTCTGGAGCAGGGGGCTTTGAGGGCTGGTGGCGATGTTGGCCAGCTCAGTCAGCCAGTTTGTGTGTGAAACGCTGCCCTCAGGCCTGGAGCTCCAGCCCTCGACGGGCCCCTCCTCATGATGCGACACACCCGGGGCCACCTGGAACATGCCCGGGGTCGACCGGTCATCCAGCACCTCCTGCAGCTCAGGCAGGTCATCTGCAGAGACGGAAACTGTCATTGCAAATAGTGTTTGGAATCAGAAATTAGATTTTCACGCTTTCAGAAGAAAATACGAGCGGTAAACATAATTACCGTACTCCATGTGACTCTCATTAGAAGGGCAGCCAGGTGAGGAGGGCAGGCGCTCGTTGCATTTAAGCAGATCGAAGGCCTCGTCCATACCTGAGCTCTGTGTCTGGATTTCCTGGACTCTCTGAGGGACCGACTGAGTTTTCACTTCCCACACCATATTATGACATGTCAGCTGTGCAGGCTGTGAATGCAAGTGAAGCGTTAAAGCGAAAGCAAAATGGGTAGGTAATTTCCAAACCAGCTCACTTGCACATTTTTACTTTGTAGGCATTTGTGTTGAATGATGAATGAATGAATGAATGAATGTGGGACAACAGAAGTAAACACAGGAACAACAACTGTTCTGTTGGGTATTGTGCAATAGGCTCTTGGCCACTGTCCGATCACGTAGAGCACTGGTAGCATTCGCTTCTAAATGAAATGGCTTGGATCCTTAAAACAAATTTCGTCGTGTTAAATAACGCGTTTCTGTGAAGCGTGGTCACGTGACCCGCATTGCACGCAAGGCTTGTTTATAAACTTTGTGACTTCGCGCATGCGCAGCGCAGCTCATTCATTCATAACTGCGTAACAACGGGGGATCAATAACAGCGATAGATTGCGCTATAAAAATCACCGTAACTTTTGATAATCGCAGATGGAAGTCCCCCCGTTCGATCCGATCGAAGATAAGTCCGTGTTTATGAGTGGAAAGCTTTAATTTGTGGCCATTTCGCTCGCTCGACGGTTTCAGTTTTTCCACACAGGAAGAAAATACGATTTTTCTGCACTCGCGAATTAACGAAAACAAAACAAACGGAAGCGCATATATGTTTTGGCTTATAACTGATATTTTAAAACGAATATTGTCGTTGTTATAGCTGAACACGAGAACAATCACTTCAATACGACGGTCTTTGTTTGGAAAAAATCGTCAAAAACTAATTAACAACTGCAGTACTTAATCAAACGACATCTTATACAGATTACAGAGCATCCAGCGCGACACCAGACGTTTGATCGATGTAGAATAATGAAGATAAATGCTTAAAAATGAACTCCAATGTCAACAGTGGGAGCTGTAAACAAAAGAATGTCAACAAGTTGAGACACGGTACATCAAGTACTTCCTTCAACCCCGCTGTAATGAATGGAGACCCTGTTTTCTTCTGGGTTTAAATGGAAAAAGCACGACTGGTTGTTTTTAATTATCGTCGCTATGGTGAGGTACGTTAGAGAATTACTAAACCACAAGCAAAACAACAAACGTCACGGAGAGAAAAAAACCCTTCAAGTGAAAAGTTGTCATTTGCGATCGAAACAATGAATGACAGTCTTTTTGCTCCCCGCGGCCTCAACCGTCGCCGTCTAAAATAGCCACGCAGAATAAAGTTCATTGACATTACCGTTTCGTTTCGTGGTAATATTTCAACAACTTTTTTTTTTACTTACCAAACCTGTCGCCATTACAGAGTATCTCTGGCGTTCTCGGCGAAGGCAGGGCTTGATTACTTTTAGATCTGGCCTCCCATTGGTGGAAACGCACGTCAGTTTGGTGAGCTCGAAGCGTGATTGGCTAGTCGTTCGCACACTGGGTTAGACATAGATGGTTTGTTATTGTGTTTGTGATTGGCCAGTTCTGCATGTCCGTTATATCAGCCGTGAATCTGATTGGCTGAGACGGATTTTATTTTAAAGACCCTCCCACTTTGTTAAATGGGGGATTTGAGGTATGCATCTTCTTGAGACGATGTAAACAAACATTGGACCTTGCATTTGGATAATTTTTTTATTCTTTATTTAAAAAAAACAACAACAAAAACTAACAACAACTTCTATTCCTATCTACGGTTTTTCTTTGTGTGTGTGCATGTGTGTTGTTATGTGTGTGTGTGTGTGTGCATGTTTATGTGGTTTATGAGGACACAAATTTGTTTAATAACATGGGTATGACAGGTATTACAAGGAGAAGGTGATTTATGAGGACATTTTCAGTGTCCCGGAATTCAAAAGGCTTATAAATAATTCAGAATGAGTTTTTGAAAATCTAAAAATGCAGAAAGTTTCCTGTGAGGGGTAGGTTTAGGGGTAGGGTTGGTGTAGGGCAATAGAAAATACGGTTTGTACAGTATAAAAACCATTACACCTATGGAATGCAACAATAAGCCATAAAAACAAACAACCTGGTGTGTGTGTGTGTGTGTGTAATATATATATATACACACACACACCTTGCTACGTGTACTGGTTAGGCTAACCGAGACTTGTCATTTGCACTTATATATTGTTGCTCTTTTGTTAGTTTTGACTGCTTCTATTGTCCCCAATTGTAAGTCGCTTTGGATAAAAGCGTCTGCTAAATGACTAAATGTAAATGTAATGTAAATATTACAGCTCATTAAAAGTGAAATAGCTGATGATTGGCCGCATAAACGCACGTTATGGAGGCGTAGATTATATAAAAATATAAATATCTGAGGAAGTTTAATGGCATTTCTATCAAAATGTTACTCAGTGAGGTCACACATGCATATTATGCAAAAGTGAAAATAAATAATTTGTAGCATAGGACTTATCCTGTAATAATCACAACATGATTTAAATACAAAATTGTTCTTTATTTGAATGGAAAGTCAAATATAACTGACAGTATAATACTAGGCTCTTGCACCAAGAGACTGTAGACCTTTGATCCATATTTCAGGACATAAAAAGCATTAGCGACTTTTAGGTGGCAGAAATTCACACAGAAATGAGCACTGATTGGCAATTAAAAGTCATTAGAAATGGTGTAAAGTTACACTGACACGCAGATATGGTTTAGGGATTCACTACAGGTTAGTTCACCAAGAGACAAACCTGTGGGCATCTACATGGGAGGAGGTGATGATGGCTAAGCTGTTCATATTAGAGGTAGACAGTAATGAATCTTCAGTAATGTTTTAGGAAGAAATGCACACTACTGGTAATGCATGACTTGCTGTGAAGCAAAAGATCCAATTAACATGACGAACTTCTCATACATCAAGAGATAGAGAAAAACAGTGTCCAAATACTGCGGGAATGAAGAATAAAGCAAGTGTTTTGAAGGAGCCGAAAGCTACCACAAACAAAATAAATGTAACTCAAAAACATACGCCGACAAAGAGAGGACTCATTCAGACTTCTTCAGAGAAAGCAAATGTCCTTGGTTACTTCTTGAGCATCTAGAAAATGAATGTGAACGTACAATTTGTGCATCTCAGTTCATTGTGAAATACTTGAAGAACTGAAGATGTGAACAAATCATAAAAATGTGCTACACCATTTTAAAAGTAAAGATACACAATGCCTATGTTTACTATTCATATGTGTGACATTGAGGAGCTTCTCTAAAAGACTGCAAAAACAAGGAATTAAAAACACGTAGAGCTGTGGATTCTCAAGTTCATCCAGAAATGAAAATTTGCTGAAAATGTGCTCACCCTCAGACCATCTACGATGTAGATGAGTTTGTACCATTTTTTTTTTTCTCCCCAATTTTATCGGGGGTTTTAGAGAAATGTAGCATTGCGTCACTTGCTCACCAATGGATGCTCTGCAGTGAATGGGTGCCGTCAGAATGAGAGTCCAAACAGCTGATAAAAACATCCCAAGTAATCCACACCAGTTGTTATTATCAGTAATATTGTTAGTTATTCTGACGGCACCCATTCACTGCAGAGGATCCATTGGTGAGCAAGTGACGCAATGCTACATTTCTCCAAATCTATTACAACGAAGAAATAAACTCATCCTTATCTTGGATGGCCTGAGGGTGAGCACATGTTAATTTCTGGGTGAACTATTCTATCAAATTAGGTATTTTCATTACACTGGCATCAAAGTGCAATAACATTCAGACTGCATTTTCATTTTTATACGTAATCAAGTCTGTGCATCTCCGTCTCCTTTTCTCATATCATATTCTCAAGCAATTTGAAAGTTTATTAACTCGTGGAAGTGTAATGAAACTTGAGTATTAAAGTCAACGTGAAACACAGTTTACAACTAATTGTACTTCTGTAATCTGAAGTTTTGCATTAAATAGGATATTTAACAAGAAAAAAAAATGGATGGGACCTGATTTTATTTATCAGAATTGATTGGACAGTAAAGAAAATGGGTGTTTCATTTTGTTTTTTTTTGTTTTTTTAAAACAACCCAGAATAAATTTGTGACTCATTGGAAAACAATGTTGGTTTAGAGGCATTGA
This sequence comes from Sinocyclocheilus anophthalmus, assembly GCA_018155175.1. Taxonomy (NCBI): domain Eukaryota; kingdom Metazoa; phylum Chordata; class Actinopteri; order Cypriniformes; family Cyprinidae; genus Sinocyclocheilus; species Sinocyclocheilus anophthalmus. The sequence continues at coordinate 49,680 of JADLZN010003097.1, forward strand.
CATTGTAATACAAAATGGTTTTTTACAATGTGTTTAAGGTAAAAAATTAATTTTAGTGTCTGTTGACTTTAAACTCTGCAATTCATGAAGCTCAGGTGCTGAATTCATATTTAGTCAAACATTTCTTACAGTAAAAATGACTTACATAACACTGAAACATTAACAGATGCTCAACAGCCGATTTTAAAATCCAGAAATATAGCTTCAAAAGAATAAACTAACATGTCACTGTGCTGTATATGGCATAATAATGCAGTCTTTGTGTGGACGTCACTGTAAAAGATGCAGCATGTGAAAGAAACGGCAACCGAAGAAAAGTTTCGATACCAAATAACTATGAGGAAACTCCCATAAACCTGGAGTACCCTGGAGGAAAATGCTCACATTTGGCTTTTCAGATCTAAAAAAAAAATCATGATCATTGACACACACCGGAGTTTCACATCTGTGAATGCAAAACAATAACTTTGAGTTTATGACCTATGTTAACACGATTTCTTGACCATGATGACGGGCCTCTACTTACCATGTTCTCATCGTTTCATGTTGCATTTTAAGTTTGCGGTGTTTATTGATGAACTGATTTCATGCATCCGGCTCCTCTATTGCGATGTGACTCCCGAAGAGCGTGATCAGCTGCTCCTCGTAATTCGCTATGTTTCGTTTCATGATGTCCATGCAGGGGCCTAATAACCTCTCAAACGCCTGCACGTCCATTACTGTGAAGCACAAGGTGAATGATCACATGACCCGCTGTGCAGCTGCGATGCATTATGTTATATCATTTATAATGCATTACCTAAGCATTTGACGCTGTCCATGGCATATGCAGATGCTGCCCGTGGCTTGTTAGTGACGAGTGCCAGCTCTCCAAAATACTGGCCTCTAGAGCATGTGGCGATTTCCACCTCCTCGTCTTCAGTATCGTTTTTTGACTAAAAAAAAACAATGTCATGTAAAATGCAAGTGAATCTTTTTAAGCTGAAGGATGTCTTGGTTTATTAAGACACATAATGAACTGAATTGTGCTGATTCTTTGTTAAAACCGATCGTTTGACTCACCTTGCTCCTCTTCATAGTGATCCTAACGTGTCCTGACTCTACAATGTAGAAAGAATCTGCCAAATCACCCTGGGAGAACAAGGTAGTTAGATAAACACTAAGCACTGCAGATATACTAAGTTTGGGGTCAGTAAGATTTTGGAATATTTTTGAAAGAAGTCTCTTCTGCTCACTAAGTCTGCATTTATTTGATCAAAAATACAGCAAAAGCAGTAATATTGTGAAATATTATTAAAATTTAAAAACTGTTTCAATTAGAATTTATTGTAAAATGTAATGTATTTCTGTGATGCGCAGCTGTATTTTCAGCATCATTACTCCAGTCTTCAGTGTCACATGATCTTCAGAAATCAGTATAATATGCTGATCTGCTGCTCGAGAAACATTTCTGATTATTATCAATGCTGAAAACTGATCACATGGTTGTGGTATTTTTTTTTCAGGATTTTTAAAAGAATAGAAATAACACGGAAAACAGCATTTGTGAAATAGGAAAATTGCGTTGGAAACATTATAAATGTATAATTTTTTTGTCACTTTTGATCAGTTTAATGCTTCCTTGCTGAATAAAAGTATTATTTCTTATAAAAAATGTAATTGATGTGGAAGTATTTTATTTTATATTATATATAATAAATATATTATATTAGAGGATGTCAAACTGATTAATTGTGATTAATCACATCCAAAAGAAACGTTGTTACAGAAATATATCTAGGCTGTGTATATTTATATGTCTTGTATAGAATCAATACCCAACACCACACCTACATTGTGTATAGATTAAGAAATACATGTAATATAAGAAATGCATGTATTAATATAAACACATGTAACATGACCGATTAAATATGCATAAGGGGCTGTCTAATGAATACTATCTATATATAAATACCACCAACATGAAATGTATAATTTAAGAAATATACATGTGTATATATATTATATTTCTTTCTTAAATACAGGTATGTGTGTGTATTTATATAACACAAACTTTTATTTTGGATGCGATTAATCAGTTTGACAGCCTTAAATATTATATTATGACATAATTATACATATTATAACAGATAGCTAAATTACTTAAATTAGATGAACCATTAATTCAAATGACTTTATCAGTTGTTTGTGATGGAAAAACAACTGTTAAAAAACTCATTCAGTTTGTACTCACAAATTGTGCTCAATCTGATGAAATATATTAGTGCTGAGCGTAAATACAGACATTAAATGGTCAAAGAAATGTCTAGGCCTGAATCACTAAAGTTCCCTAAAATGTCCAGGTTTTTCATGACTGTGGGAACCCGTAATAATTACTTACAAATCTTGTTCATTAGTGGTGTCAGATCTCTAACCTGAGCAATGATCTGTTCCCCACTGTTGTACACTTTGGTCGACAACACATCAACAACCTTCATTCTCTCTGAAACCTGAAAACAAGAGACGCAATTACTTATCAAATCAACGGAAACTCAAATGACTTATCACAAAATAGAGTTAGCAGATAACATTTTGGTACAAGTTGTAGGTATGAATACAAAAGTGTGTGTGTTCAAACCTCCAGTGACGTGAGCAGTGGAAGAGTCCCGATGAAAGCCTCGTACATTTTTCTTTTCTTCGCGTTGTTCTTTACGATGATCCTTCTGAATGTCAACCGATCCTAGAGACATTTAAACAAAGCAAAAACAAGATACTATTTTACACTCCAGGAAAACAGACAAAGGCATAGAAAGAGAGATCGAGTCTTTATAATCCTGTAATTGCAGTACTTTCTGTGAACAGCTCTAACGCAAATAATACATGAAATGCACTTGGCGCAAGAAACAATATATTTAGCATCTGATTTTACCGTAAACTTATATACCAGGTTTTTCGGGGTTTTTTTCGTTTTTTTGTCGAAACCAGTTATTTAGAAAAAGATGTACTGCAACTGCATTGAATTCACGCTACTGCAAATTCATTAAATGATGGGTTGTTGTTGTTGTTTTTTCCCTCTACAGAAGAAAGAGTCATAAGACTGTTATGGGTGAGTAAATTACAGTGTTATTTAAGTATCATTGATATACTATTATATTTTATTAATATTTTGAATTAGATTAGATTTTATATTGTTTTATTCATTTAATTTGAGTTAAGGGTGTTGTGGTTTTGTCTTTTGTTTATAACTTTCAAATTTTAGTTGGAGTTATTTTATACCTCAGCTTTTTAACGAAAATGAGAAATGGGTTGCCTGGGAAGTATTGAAAATCAATCCATCCAAGTTTTTTTAAATGTATTTATTTTATTTTTAGTTAATGTTTGTTTCATTTCACGAAATGAAAATTTTATGGTTTTAATTATGGAAGCTCATTTCTGCAAAAAAAAAGAAAGTCAGAATTCTGTGTTTATATCTCACAATTCAGTTTTTTAAAGAGGTCCTATTATGCTCTTTTACAAAGCCTTGATTGTGTTTTGGGGTGTACTAGAACATGCTCTCATGCTTGGTGGTTCGAAAAATTATTTTTCACATAATTTACATTATAAAAATACATTTCTCCCCAGGCAAGGAAAAAACGGCTCGATTAGTTCCGGCTTTGATGAAAGTCCGCCTTCCGAAAAACAAAATGTGATGTGATTGGTTAGCTGTCCAAGTGCGTTGTGATTGGGCGAACAGCTTAGACGGCGAATGCTGTAGTCCAAACGAGCCGTTCGTTTTAGTTCTTGAAAAGGGATTTTTTTTTTTTAAACGAAATATCTCCCTTTAGAGTGGACTTTTGAGATTTGTAAGTTTCTAGATCTTTTTTATGCCCGAACATACACACTACACACTGACTAAAATTTTAAAAAGTGAAAAAGCATAATAGGACCCCTTTAAGGAAGCTTGTTTCCACCACAGGATAAAAAATAAAAAAGGAAACTGCAACTTTTTATCTCACAATTCTGACATTTTTTTCACACAATTTTGAGTTTATATCTCACAGTTCAGACTTTTTTCTCAGAATTACAAGATTAAACTCGGAATTGTGATAAAGTCCGAATTCTGAGTTTACATCTCGCAATTCTAACAATTTTTTTTCTCAGAACTGCAAGTTTATATCACACAATTCTGAGTTTACATCTTTGCAATTCTCCGAAAAAAAGTCTGAATTGTAAGATAAAATGTCACAATTACCTTTTTTTTTTCTTTTTTAATTGAGCGGCAGATAAGGGCTTCCATAAATAATAACCCTGGAACATGATGACAGAAATGACTCACGAGGCACCACAGGGCTCCAGATGAGGTAGCGATGATGGTGGCGGCCCTCGGCGTGTTGTACATGAGGGCCAGCTCTCCAAAACTCCCACGGTTGTCATAAGAGCCCACAGTCCGCGTGGTGCCATCCGCTTTCAACGTGATGTCAAACGTTCCCCTGCACGAGAAACACAGTGAGATCTCGACGTCTGAAAGGTCTAAACACCAGCATCATGATCCAAAGATGAACATTTATACCTCTCAATGACGTAGAAGTTGTCGCCATCGTCGTCTTGATCAATGATGTACTCTCCGGTCACCACTACCTTCTCAAACATGCCATCCAGGACTTCAGACATCTGCTCCTGTTGGTTTGGAGAGCAAAATATGAGCCTTTCTTGTGTTAAAAGGAGAGTTCAGCGAAAACGGATGGTTTTGTCATTTTTGTTTCTTCTGTCAAATATAAAAGGAGATATTTAACAGATTTCAGGGTTTGTTCCCAGTGTTGTTACAGTTAGCTAAATCTAAAACCATTAAAAAATATTACTTGAAATAAATACATTAACTGAAAAAAAACACACAACAGCAACAAGAACAAAAAAAAACTTTAACAAAAATTCAAATGAAAACATAACATACAAAAATAAAAACTAATTCAAAAAACTTTAATCGTATCTCAAATGATAAAAATGTAAACTATTTAACTTTTTTTTTTAAATTTGAAATAAAGTTGGAATAAAATAAAATAAAATATAAATATTATGAAAAATGACTAAAACAAAATGCTGCCTTTGCTGCTGATATAACACTGACATAAAAATTAAATAAACCTAAATCATAATATTAAAAGAAAGAAAGAAAGAAAGAAAGCAAGAAACGACGAGCTACTAAAAATAAAAATAAAAAAAATAAAACTGAAAACTGAAAACGCCCTAAATAGTAATATAATAAAAAACTAAAAAAATGTCAAAAGCACATAAGAAAATTTATTAAAATTAAACTAAAATTAACCTGAAATATAAAAAATAAAAGCTAATCTAAAATTCTTAAAAAAAACTATAAATGTATGTAAATAATACTAAAGTAGCACTGATTTGGAAGAGTAGATGATGACAGGTTAATTTTTTGATCTTTTTTTTTTTACATAATATGCAAGATAATGAGACCACTCTTTAAAAATATACTAAACAAGTATATGGTTCTTTTAAAAAAAATAGCCAAACCTTGCATTTTATTCTCTTGTAAACAGTTGATAATCTTACCTGGTCCAGGTTTTTGAACAGTAGGATGTCTTTGCAGGCTTCCTGTAGTCTCTGTCTCTGCTCGTCTGTTTTAGGGTGAGTGACCTGAGGGCACAGCAAAGCATGATGGGATACTGGGCAGCAGATGCCACAGAAATGCATAAAAGAGGAGGAACTCTCTGTCGCCGGAGCATTTCAATAGCAGCTTTCGAGAGGCCACTCACCCTGGGTTCTCTCTCCTCTTCATCCTCATCAGGGTTGTACGCCTCCGCACAAACTGTTCAAAGACCAATGAATTAGGAAATCGGAAGCAGGATTAGAGTCGAAAACAAATCAAACCGACCAGTCTAGACAACGCATTACTGCACAATTAAAATACTGAGCTTTGTGCAACCTGTTATAATAAAAACAAGCCATTTTAAGAGCATCTGAATCTTCATGTCTACATTCAAACACTGGATTATTGGATTGTTTTTAAATGGTTAACACATAATAATTACAATACTGTAATAATGACTCTTTTAGTGAAACACAAAAGGAGATGTTCAGCAGATTGTCCAAGCTGCTCTTTTATAAACTTGAAGACTATTTACAATTTTCAGTGAATAATAGTTTACATTTGGGTATGTTTCTCACACAAATCTAATCCAATCAAATCTCAAATTAGAGACACTGCTTTGGCAGCTAACTGAAATAAAATAAGTACTAAAATTACTAAAACTAAAAATTAAAATGATAAATATTAAAATAAAAACTAATAGAAAAGGACCAAAAGCACATAAAAACTTACTACAATGAAAACACACTGTAATAATACAAATAAATAAAACGCAAATAGTAATATTTAACATATATCTAAATACTGACAAAGCCCATAACAAATAAACGCAAATGGAACAACTAAAATTGCAATGAATAAATTAAACCTAAAGTAGACTAATAAAAATGACAAAAGCACAAAGCAAAATTACTAAAACTTAAATTAAAAAATATAAACATAAACTAATTCAAAATATTAATAAAAAAAAAAAGTGACAAAACGCCACATAAAATTACTAAAATGAAACAAAAAATAAATTATACCTAAATAATTATTTTTAAAAAAAAATAAAATATCATAAAAGCACAAAACCAAATGACTTAAAACTAACATAAATAAATAAACCTACATGTAATTTTAAAAGAAAACTGATAACGTGTTAAAATCCTAACAATGGAAACTAAAATTGAAACAAATAAAACAACCTAAATCGGAATATAAAAAAACTAATGACAATTTCAAAGCAACATACTAAATTTTTTTTAAAATACAAAAAAAATTAATCGCATGAATATTTAAAAAAAAAACTGAAACTATAAAATAAAAGCTAATTCAAAATAATAAAAAGCCCATGAGCTACTTTATTTTTACAATGCTTTTTTTCTTTCATTGTATGGAAAACAGAAGCTCAGATGTTCTGTAAACATCTCCTTTTATGGTTCACAGAAGAAAGAAACGTCTATGGGTTTGAAACAACACAAGGGTGCACGTAAAATGAGTAAACTTTCTTTTTAGATGAACTCTTGGAGGAAAAGTTTGCAGGAAATCTGTCCAGCTGCTTGCAGCACATTACAGCGAGAGAGAGAGAGGATCGGTGGCGCTCCACTACTTCCTACCATAAATACCAGTGCAGAGATAAGACAAGGCCAGGAACTCCACTAGATCTAGTCTAGATCCATACTCCACTCGCAGACGTGCTAGACCTGAAGTTTCAGGGCCATGAACCCTGCAGGAACTGTCTAGACTGATCTAGCTCACAGCTTTAGATTGTTTACATCAGTCCAGGGCCTGTTTCACAATGTTTGGTCCTTAACTACAAGTAAATGTTTGACAGTTCAGCTCATCTGATGTGCTGGAAAATCACTAAAGAATAGTGCTTTGTCTTTGTTTCTTTATGCTGTACAACATTCACTATCGTTCAAATGTTTGGGGTCTGTAAGATTTTTTAAATGTTTTTAAAAGTCTCTTATGTTCACCAATGCTCCATTTGTTTGATCAAAAATAGAGTAAAAACAGTGATATTGTGAAATATTATTTTGATTTAAAAGCAACGGTTTCTATGGGAAATATATGTTAAAATGTAATTTATTTCTGTGATCAAATCTGATTTTCAGCATCATTACTTCAGTCTTCAGTGTCACATGATCTTCAGAAATCATACTAATATACTGATTTGCTGCTCAAGAAAAACATTTCTGATTATTACCAATGTTGAAAAGTTAATATTTACTTATTTGTTTATTGAATGATTCTTTGATGAATAGAAAGTTCAAAAGAAACAGCACTGATGTGAAATAGAAAACTTTTGTAACATTATAAATGTTTAACTGTCACTTTTTATCAATTTAATGCATCCTCTCGAATAAAAGTAGTAATTTCTTAAAAAAAAAAAAAAAACACTTACTGACCCCAAATTTTTAGTGCAAGTCTACACTTTATGTCATTCTTGATCACATCTGAGCTGTTTTCAGTCACACGAGTTCAAACCTGACATGAAATAAACCAGATGGGGAACAACGTTTAACACTGAGTTTTATAGAAGCTTTTTTCCATTACAATAAAGTGCCTGACAAGATATATGTAGGGACGATTTATCTATCTATCTATCTATCTATCACATCAATATAAGGACTGCATATGTTCCTCTTCCTGACACTATAAACTCATTTCTGTATAATTGACCACCAAACTTCTACTTTTGTCCTTTATAATCAGCCTTCATTTCCTATTTCAGTCCGGTCTGTCAGCACAGCACATTAAAATCCCTCCATCCGTCTTCACTTGTGGTTTATAGCGATCCACGAGAGACTGAACTTTACAGCATCTAAAACACTTTAGTTCTGCAAACAAAGCTGATCTTCCATTAGCCAATTAAACCATTAGCTCTCTCATTCACTCAGTGAAAGCAGTAAATGATATGTTAACCAGACAAAAGGCACTCCGACCACAAACGCAAGTCAACCAGAGTTGGGTGTTCAATAAGATGGAATATCTTAAGCAAAATACTCAATTAAAGTTATAGATCACCCCAAAAAAAGCGAAAATTTGCTGAAAATGTACTTCAATCTTCAATATGTAGGTGAGTTTGTTTCTGAATCAAAACAGATTTGGATAAATGTAGCATTGCATCATTTGCACACCAGTGGATGTGAATGGGTGCCGTCAGAATGAGAGTCCAAACAGCTGATAAATACATCACAATAATCCACACCACTCCAGTCCATCAGTTAAATGAATGTCTTGTGAAACGAAAAGCTGGATTTTTTTTTTACTTTAAACCATTGATTCTGGCTAAAATATGAGTCCATAATCCATAATAATGCTTCCTCCAGTGAAAAAGTCCTTCATCTCCTGTTGTCTCTCACATCAAAATCCACCCACATATTTGTTTAGAGCTGTTTTGGACTGTTTTTGCTTGTAAACGGTGCTTGATCTGTGCAGATTTCTCTCCTGATTCAGATGAGACAAATGTTTCATTGCAGAAAGCAATATTATGGATATAGGACTTGCATTTGGAAATGATGGATTTGTTTCTTACAAACACGCAGCTTTTCACTTCACAAGGCATTAACTGATGGACGGGATGGTTGGATGGGGGATTACTTTGTGATTATGTGATGTTTTTATCAGCTGTTTGGACTCTCATTCTGACGGCACCCATTCACTGCAGAGCATCCATTGCTGAGACACTGACTGCAATGATACATTTCCACATCTGCTGAAGAGAAGAAAAAACTCCTAACTTGGATGGCATCACTGGTGAGACAGTTCAGCAATTTTATATTTTAGGTGAACTATTCCTTTAATTCTCTTTGGTCACCAAATCAGGTTCAACAGTAAATTACTATGATATAAGCAATAATATAAATCTTCATAGAAAGCTCTTATGCAGATGTGATTTATGTGATGAATGCACTTGACATGTCGATTTGACTAGATTGAATTTACTAAATTTTAAGTTTTATTTTTTATTTTCAGGAACCCGATAATGATGCACCTAAAACAGGTTCATAATCATGTAACTGAAACTGACTGGTACATGCATTTGAACCGCATTGCCGGAAATTGACAAACTCACCAGAAGCTCTCCGGACAAATCTGTTGAAAACTGGAGCTGAAAGAAAAGAAAGAAAAATTACTCATATAGTGCATTACAGTAAAACTGAATATTAATGCCTATACCATATTTAATTCAATATGCCACAGTAATGGCCTAGATGGATCAGTTATCACACAGCCTGACCAAAATCTAATCTTAATTGATACTCCCTCTGATTGACACACATCACATGGTCATAGAAACACAAAGCATTTGCATGCGCAAAACAATCCAGGAAAAGGCCTCGTGCCAATATTTTGTCCTAATGCACACAGGGCCTAGCATCATTTTGATGAATATGAACCAGATCGTCCATCAAAAAAAGCAATCAAATTAGAACGCTTAGATGATAAAAACGGGAAGTGCAATAACAAAATATATCATTTAAAGCCAATTAAGCCTGGTCTTTTGTTCCGCAAAAAATGAGATGTGTGATCATGCATTACCAGTGAACAAAAGAGCAGTGTTTTGAGCATTAAAGCATACGCTATTGTGTATCTATAACTGGGGATCTAGCTGATGCGATGGACGCAGCGTCCTAGTCTCGCAATGAATGCAGGAAGAGCGCACGCACGCACGCATGAATTACCTACGAATTCTTCATCATCATCCTCTTCCTCTCCGTTTTCGGAGTCGATCTGCATGGCCTCCTCGATGAAGTTGACGGCTTTCCCCGCTCGCGCGGCTGAATTGAGCGCATTGCCGAACGCGCCGCCGCGGCTCTCGTTCTCCTTGAGACGCGTGAAGTACTGCAGCGCGAACTCCAGCAGGTCCCCCGGCTGGTTCCTGAGGACCTCCACGGTAAAGCTCTGCAGAAGCTCGGTCAAGCCCTCGGGGATTTCTATACTCATTTCCTGACGGTGAAATGTGCGCAAAATTCGGCCCGATCTTGCGCGTAAAACAGTCGGTCCCGTCTCGCCGCGTCAGCTGAGAAGAATGACCCGCAGACGCGTCAGAGGCAACGCGACGGATTTCTCACTGTTCCACCATCTGCGTCTGTGTCCTCTCGTGTCCGACCGCGTCCTCTAATTTGCGGGTGTATAAATGTCAGGGAATTCAAGAGCTGGCATCCCTTTTTTGCGTTGCGTTGCTGGCTACAGGAAAGCCGCCGCGCAAGTGATGCGGGAAACCATGGCAACCAGCATTTGCGCAGGAGGAACGCGTACGCGACGCGATGAGCTAGAACGCAACGCGAGCTCTTGAATAATCACTGCGATGTAGGACATAGGACGTTTTTGGACGCTTACCATGGTATTACTATACTATAGTATTGTTTTAGATCACCATATTGCAGTGTATGTAAATAGCACAGGCCTATATGAATATGGAAATCATTCAGGACTGTGGTAGGGAAGACCGGGGCTAGTTGTCACACTTTTTTCTCTTTTACATATACTTCTCAAGATTTATTTAAAGGCACCTTCAGTACAGAAACAAACTTGACTACTAAAATAAGTAAATGGCAACCAGCAGCCCACTGCTGAATTAGACTATCCCCTACTCTATCCACATTTCAATCTTCTTTTAAAACATTTTTTTTTTCTCAGGCATGTGCTTAATTTGATCATATTTTAGCTTTAATTTTGTTTTATTTTGCATGGTAATGTTTTGTTTTGTTTTAACTTTATTAATTCTTTTGATTTATTTTATTAGTATTTCAATTGTATTGTGTGAGGATGTTTTTGTCTGGTATGTTTGGTCAGCATTTATGTTGTTTTAAAGGGCTATATAAATAAACTTGACCTTGACCTAAATACAAATAAATTGATATACCTTTGACATAAAATAAATCATGAAATTACAAAATAAAAAAGGTAACAAAAATAGAATTTTGTCTGTCAGAAATTTAAATAAAATAATTTAATATAAAATAAAAAAATTATAAATATTATATAAACTAAAATTACAAATATAGAGTATGTAGGCTATATATAAATATTATATAAAATTACAATATAGGCTACAGTATGAATCTCCTGTGACAACCTACCCCAGCCTAACTTTTATGAAAAAACCCAGAGAACATAGTTCAGCGAGACGTTTGGCAATTCAGTTCAGACTTTACAATTAGTGAGAGATAAACTTTTCCTGTGTGACAACTAGCCCCGGGCTCCTCTAATATATACAGTATCAAAGTACCAACACCCAACACTGTACATAAAACTGTATCACATCATACAGATTCAAGACAATGCAGAAGATGGAGGTATGAGGTAAAGTGTTATATATTCAGCGTTGTGCCTCTTTAGAGTGACGCTTTCAAAAATAATTAAGTTAATGGATAAACAGAGACCTCAGGCAGAGTTAGACTAAGTGGGTTGCTGGTTAATCCCGGCAAATATGAGCTGATTATGTTGAGATTATTAGGCGTGGATACATTTTAAAATTGGAGAGTAGAGTTTGACCTTCTGGGAACAATTAGATTGTTGTTATATAAAGGTGTGAGGCCTTCCCCCCTCTCTCTAAATCTATTCTGTGTTTAGAATAGAGTAGAATAGAATAGAATATTAAAATAACTTTTTGGGAAACAAAAGAATCTGATAAGCATACATGAAAACATTAATATTAATGATAGTCAGAGCACAAAAATCATGGCAATTTTTTATACACTGCCTTCAGCAGTGAAGTATATTAAAATATATATTGCATTTTTGATAATAAACTGTACAGCTAACAGATAGACTGCCGTCTGCTGGTCACTGGGTGGACGGACACTCACAAATGTCTTCATAGCCAAGCTGCCACAAAGAGAAAAAAAACAGTCTGATTAAATTTAGATCATTTTTAAAGAAGATAATTTCACATTAGCAGTGTTTAATTAAGTTATTTCTATTAAACATATGATTTTAAAATGTTGTCTAGAGAGCTCAAAGGGTCAAATAGCTCAGGCTACGACTATGTTTGACAAAATACACACATAAGTGAAAGTTAAATGTGCACAAGGTATTTTTTCCCACTTAGTTTTTTCCACTTAAGTTTTACTTTTGGTAATTTTGACTTTATCTCAGAATTCAGTATTTTTCTCGCAGTTGTGAGAAGTAAAGTCAGAATTGTGAGATGAAAAGTCGCAATTACCTTTATTTTTAATTCCATTGCGGGGGAAAAAAACTAAACAGAATTGTTAGGTGTAGACTTTTGGAGTTTATTTTGATGATGAGTTTATTTTTGTTTAGAATATTGGAAACTGATATGAGTTTTTCAACAAATGATTTGTAATTCACGGAGCCTGTGAAATTACAAGGCCGACAAATATATTGTCTCCGAATTAAGAATTATTTCCCTTGTTTTATAGATAAAACATGCCATATGGGTGTGTGTGTGTGTATATATATATATATAAATCGTATATATTGTTGATGTTGAATATTTCAGTATATCGTTTCATATTCAACAGATTTAACCAACAAAGACCAATAGACTTTGTATTTGGATGTCATTTCAAACCTCTATGACTTCTTCTTTGCGACACAGCAAGAGAACATTTGAAGATGATTTTCTGTTGATGTTTGAATATTCAGAGATGTGAATGAGATTCAGTGGAAAGACTGAGAGGGAGTAACTTAAATTTGATTTTGTTCCTCATGGAAGGTTATCAAAGTCATATACATAATAGACTTATGGTTCTTTCATGGTGCTTTTTGTCCATTTAATATGTTTTTTTTGTCCTTGACAGGACCATTGTATAGAGGAGAACAGCAGTGTAAAATTCTTCAAAATGTATCACTTTATGTTTCAAAGAAGAAAGAAATGGATACAGGGGTTTGGAAGGACACGAGGGTGAGTAGATGATTGAATTTTATGAGAAAAATTATTTTGTTATTTATTCATTCATTTAGACATTAATCATTTTGATGGTGAACTCGCATTGGTTTGGCATCACAGCGACTGCAGTCTTTAGTGCATATAATAAAAACTACAAGAGTATATAATACTAAAATAACACTTATTCAGAGGGATATTCAGCTTGTTTTGGTGTTCTAGATGTACATTATAGTCCACTAGGCAAAAAATCAATAATTCCAATCATCTTTTGCTGATCGTGGCTTTTAAAAAAGGTTAAAAACTCGATCTGTGACATTCATTTAACCTTTGAATCACATCAAGATTACAGTTTTTCCCAGCAGTTTTGCAAAAACACTATATCTTCAAGATCGAAATCTGCAAAGTTCAGAAAGATTTTTTTTTTTTTCAGATTGCAATACGTTTTACAAGAAAATACGGATTCAGTCTTTCTGCATCAAAATTTGAATTGCCATTTCTTTGTAATGTAAATTTCTGGGTGAAAATTGCTTCAAAGGAAATCCAGATTTTTTTTTTCGGTGATGTGAAAATAACATGACTCTGATGTTGCTGCATTTGATGATGCACAACCCTAAGTGTGCAGCTCATATTTTCTTCCGAGACAATATTTTTATAGCTCAGATGATTTAATAGAGATCTCACTGATGTCTTATTTAAGTATCAGATTTCTCCTAACTGTCTTGGGAGTCAGTAGTATGTCAGTAAGACTATAGAGCTATAAAATGAATGTGGAGAGCAGTTCAGATCATTTGATCTTCTCTAGAGGAGAAACGGATGAGATGAGATTACTGGAGCCTTTTTCTCATGAGAAAATTTCACCTATAGCCTCCATTTATTTTTTCTAACCTGTGGGTGGAAGTGTTCTTCATGCACTCACTCTTAGTTGTGCTGGTGACCGTCGTGAAGTTAGGGTACATTAGGTGGATGTTAATAATAATGGTGCCGGACCGGACGGGACCTATGCCTATTTGGAAAACAAAGTGATTTGATGTTATGGGCTCCAGATATGGGGAACCAGTCAAAGTAACCTGTTTAAAACCCAAAATGAAAGCTCCACTGAGGCGAAACAGTCTGCATATTAAAGCGATGCCATTGTTGATTTCTCTTTCCTCCAGATAAAGCATCTTAGCGTGGCTTGAATTCACCTGACGCTTCGAAGTCCTCAGTGAATGGGTTCGGGTGGCTAAATTTGGGCCCTGGGTGGCTGCTTGGGCATTTGGTGGACTTCTTCAATATAAGTCAGTGGGATTTTTCACAATGAGCAACAGTATAGTGATACTTGCCTATACACTAATTAAGGACAGAAAGGATGTTTTGGAAGAAGGGCCTTTGCATTTGTCTTGATAATTCTCAGAAGCGTTTTACTTTATAAAACGCAAGATGTGAGATATCATGCTATCATGATTCATTTTCTGATGAACAGTAGGATAAAAAAGAGAGTGTTGTGCAATATCAAGTAGTTTATGAGTAACTGGTTAAATCCATCTAAAATGGTCAAGGCTGGTTTTTGCACGCCACTCTTAAATATCAAGGTTTTAAAAATGTTTTTTCACAGCGATGCCATAGAAGAACCATTTTTGATTCCCCAAAGAACGTTTCAGTGAACAATTCTTAAAAGAACCTTCTTTTCTTAGTGTGAAGATTTTAATAATCTAAAGAACTAACCTTTTTAACTCTCTAAAAAGAACAATTTTGTGCAATGGAAAAATAAAGTTATTTTTTATCGGCATTGATGGTTCCATGAAGAGCCGTTAACATCAATGGAACCTTTCCATTTCACAAAAGGTTCTTTATAGTAGAAAAATGTGCTTTAGATTAAGCAAAAAAAAATATTTTAAGAAAGTTCACTGAAAGGGTCTTTGGAGAACCCAAAATGATTCTTCTATAGCATTGCTGCAAAAAAAACAAAAAAAAAACATTTTGCACTCCAAAAGGAGGTTTACATATTGGGTTAAGAAGCTTTAGTGTGAACAGTTCTTAAAACAACCGTTTCTTCTTACTGTAAAGGATATTTGAACAAGCTGAAGAACCTTTTCCACTATTAAAAAAAACTTTTGTGGAATGGAAAGGTTCCATGGATGGTAAAGGTTGTTCATGGAGCCAATGCCAATAAAGAACCTTTATTTTTAAGAATGCATGGAAGTTAAATGTTGTTCATGGAAGCATAGATACCAATAAAGATCTTTTGTTCTTAGGAGCACTTGTCAGCTTGAGCAGCTTAAATCTTTTTTTTTTTTTTTGTTTCCGGAATATTTTGAGAGGATATGTTGTGCAATCCTTACTTTAATGATAAGGCTCTCAAAAATTGTAACTCATACAGAGAGAAGATGGCGCCGGTCGTGACAGTTTTCTTTTTATTGATGCTCCGAATAAACATAAGCCTGTTTCTCGAACAAGAACCTCTCTATGCATTCGGAACTAAGGGTGCGGCTGTGCTTCAGATACCCTGCATGTTTAAACACGTAGACGTCATTGTGTATCGGTTAAATCCGGACAAGTCTCGGGTTGTGAG
Source organism: Sinocyclocheilus anophthalmus (assembly GCA_018155175.1). Lineage (NCBI taxonomy): Eukaryota > Metazoa > Chordata > Actinopteri > Cypriniformes > Cyprinidae > Sinocyclocheilus > Sinocyclocheilus anophthalmus. The sequence continues at coordinate 65,646 of JADLZN010003097.1, forward strand.
CAATTACATCGGCAGAGATTCTAGCACCGCATATTTCCTACTTAATATTTCAGAAAATCAAGAGTATTTCTCTGAATGCAAGAAGAATGGGCTGCTTATGGAGAAGAGACACTTTTACGTGATAGTTTGCGCTCAGATGGAGGAAAAAGAGAACATGTCTTATCGTCATGGTGAAACTGCGCACATCTCCTGTCAGAAGTTCAATTCCAGTCATGGAGAAACTCTTCAGGTGTTTCAGAATTTAAAAACAAATGATCTCAGATCGGCAAGTGAAATGATTCTGGATACCAGCGTATCTCTGGAGATCATTCCAGATGCACTTAGGAGCAGAATGAAAGTCCTGAACGCAGGCTCTTTAATTCATTTATCAAAAACTTCAAGTATGGACTATGGTTTTTTCAGTTGTTTGGTTTGGAGTGACAATCAATGCCAAAACTACAAGAAGATTGAACTATACATTGACAGTCAGGACATTTTCCTCATCTCAGGAGAGAGTTACGCTTTGCCCTGTGGAGTTAAAGGTTCCCCATCAGAGGACATATATTGGCTAACTCCCAGTCGATCAACAGAAGAATTTCATGAAATGTTGAATGCGACAAAGACTAGTAACTACTCTTTGGTCATTCCTCACCTCTTGCCGTACCACACTGGAAAATACAGCTGTTTTTCACAATTAGAGAAATTTAATCAACTCAACGTTTTTGTTTGTTCCATTCTCGATCCCATCAATATCACATTTGCTTTGGGTGACAATGCCGATTTGATGTGTGTTTTCAATCTGTCTCACTTTCCCAGAGTACAGTGGTACAGGGAGTACAATCAAAGCTCAGAATATCTGCTAGTCGACAGAAAAGGTCATTTTGTGAAAGAGGACATGAAGAAGCGGCTGAATGCATCCGACCCCAATCACATTACCATATCGGAGCTTTCGATCCAGGACGGCGGCTCATATCGGTGCAGGGTTTGGGAGTTAGAGGACATTCCCAGAGGCTGGTGTTTCAGTCGCAGAGTTCATTTAACAAACATGACCCCTCAGCTGGACACTTTATATTTTGTGTATGCTTCTCTGATGGGCCTAATGTTGCTGGGGATGATCTCTGCAGTGGTTTTTGTCACGATAGTAAGCAGGAACAGACACAAAAGAGAGTTTTGTGATGACAACTATGACTAGAATATAGTGTTGTTGTTGTTTTAAAAAAGTTAAAAGAAATAAATTTATGACTCACTTATATTTTATACTATTTTATTTGGTGAGTCAACGGACCCCGATGTAGTTTCTTGGATGGACAGAATTAATCAAATGTATCATAAATAAATGAGCATATATACAGTATGTTAATTAGTTAAAAAATGTAATGTTTCTGTGACATAAGGTTTTACTTTTTTATACTGCAAAGAAAAAAAGCACTGGTTTGAAATACAAACATTAAAAAAAAAAAGTAAAGGGAAAATATTCACATGTAAACAAAGGACACCTCAATCAGAAAGAAATATAGGATCATAGTCATTAAATTTGCTGTTCTTATTCTTATTATTATTCTGAGTTTATACAATCTCAGCAAGAAAGACTTTATTTAGGCAAAGTGTAAAGAAACATTCGTGTGAATAAAAAAATAATGTTTTTCAGAGAGTTTAAAATTGGAAACATAAGCAAAAGTAGCAATTTGGCAACTAGCTGGGTAAATATTATGCAGTATCTTAAAATGTACTTATCTTATTTTCTTAGAAATGCATTGATATTAGTCTTTGATGTGTTTTCCTTTGATTTATTAAGTATTAATACTTATTGAATTTTATCTTTATTTCTTTTTTTCATACTGTCATATATTAAACTCTTGTTATTCCGATTACATCAATAAAAATAAAAAGCAAAGCAACTTCAAAAAGAAGTTTTCTTGTCTTTATGACGCGGACGCCTCGTTGCTAAGAAACAAGGCTTAAATATCATACGATTAAATGACTAAATGTTGAGTTAGTTAAACGGGTTATACACGTATATATATATAATTTAGCAGTTTAAAGGTATTCATCTGTTTAAAATCTGACGAAATGTGCAGCTGTGATTTAAACACAGGCTGGAGCCGAGTTAACAGAAAGTTAACTAGTTTAAACTTGTTCACAGGCTTTATTTTAAATGTAGAGATATGAATCCAGAAATATGTAAACCATAACTGTATGCAGTCCAAAACAAATAATACTGCTACCTTGTTTTTGGACATGGTACCTTGTTAATAGTGTCTTTAAAGGAATAGTTCACCTTCAGTTGCTGATCCCCATTGACTTCCATTGTATGGAACACTATGGAAGTCATTGGGGACCAGCAACTGAAGGTGAACTATCCCTTTAAGTACCTTAGAAGCACCTTACAATGTAAATACTTTGGTACTTATAGCAAAGTACTATGGTATTGCCGTCATTGTATTATGGTACCACCGCAGTACTTTCTGGTAGGGATCTCCTGGTTGTGTTCAACACGTTTTTCTGTGTCCTCAGGTTTGCTGGTGATGTCAACCTTTCCATCTTCTTCCTCCAAGAGTCTGACCTCCACCCCGCTCAAGTCCAGACCCAGCGGAGACTCGACGTCCTCTCTGCTGTCACCCATCAATCATGACAGCTTTGAGCTTTCAGAGGACGAGCCGGAGTCAGATAAGCCTCAGCCCGTGCACAACATCACCGTCACGTTAAGAGAAGATGTCGCTCCAGGCTCTCCATTCAGGTGTGCGGTGCTGAGTAAAAGAAATACAGACTGGCACTGTAACAAACCAGCACACCAGACATCGCTAGTCATTAAATCTGACTTGTTTGCAGGGACGAGGTGGACATAACAGGCCTGGAAGACAGATCTTCCAGCGTGCAGTTCAAGCTGAGTGCTTGGGAGCAGTGGATTGTGGATAAAGCCAAAGAGGAGCGTATCGGAAAGCAACAAAAAGCTATGGAGGTACAGTACATGGCACTGCTGCTTGAGTATTTATGGGGATATTTTATGCTACTATTACTATTTTCAGCAGTGATTTTAGACACATGGTCATTTTTATTTTACTTCTATATGCACTACCATTCAAAGTTTTTTTTTTTATAAATAAATTAAAACTTTTATTTAGCAAGGATGCTAAATGTATTAAAAGTGACAGTAAAGACATTTAAATTGTTACAAAAGATTTCTATTTCAAATAAATGCTGTTCTTTTGAAATTTCTGTTCATCAAAGAATCCTGAAAAAAAGAATCATGACAAAAATATTGTGCAGCACGACTGTTTTCAACATTGATAATAATCAGAAATGTTTAATGAGCATAAAATCAGCATATCAGAATGATTTCTGAAGATCATGTGACACTGAAGACTGGAGTAATTAATGCTGAAAATACGCGCGCATCACCGAAAATAAAATATATATTTTAAATATATTAAAATAAAAACAGTTATTTCAAATTGTAGTTTGAAATTGTTGTTTTTTCAATGTATTTGTTGATCAAATAAATGTCAGCATAACGTACTTTTTTTTCAAAAACATAATTATTTTGAACTGTAGTGTCTTTAAATATTTATATAAATAAATACATATTAAAAGGAATTCACCCAAAAATGAAAAGTCGTCATTATTACTTACTCCACCCTCCCGTCATGCATTAATTAAGGTCTGTATTTCAGGAGCTCACACTGAAGGAAAAACAGAATGATAAGAACAAGTAACACATAAAAGACCCCCCCAAAGGTTCAGTGATTGCAAAATTCAAGAGTGGCTGCAAATGAAACGAGAACAGGTGATGACCTCCGTGAAACTCCCAGAGCGAACTCTAATTGTCAAATTCAAATAGAGATTTTCTGGCTATATTGAGAATGGGGTCTGATCACCTGAAGGCCCTTCTCGTGATTTTACTGTGTCCAGAGGGTTTCAGAAAAGCAAAGAACAGCTTCAAGAGGAGAAAAGATGTGCTGAGATTGAAAAGAAAGCTCAGGAGAAATATAAGGAGTGGCTGCGAAAGAAGAAGCAAGAAGAAATGGAGAGAAAGCTAAAAGAGAAGGTGTCCTGCAATCTGTCTGTTTGATGAGAAAACATATAGAAAAGAGCAGCGTGGGGAATTTTTTAAAACATTATGATGGTGTGGAAATGATCACAGAATTGACCATTTTGTCTGAATTATTTCTTTAAAAGGAAGAGGCAGCCGGAAGAGAAGCAGAAGAGAGGGAGCGCAGAGAAAAGGCAGAGGAAAGCTTTAAAGAATGGCTAGAAGGTGTAAAAACAAAAGGAAAACTGAGCCGACAATCATCAGCATCCTCAGCCGGTGAGTGAGCAACAAATTCTTTAGCTTTATTCTAGAAGCTGCAAAGTAGTCATAAGGATGAGCAGGTGTATCCAGACGTTTCACTTGTAGCATATTTGTGCATCACACTCTGAAAAATGTGTAAAGCTCCCTAAGTATGGAAGCTTGTTTGTCACAGATTTAAAAAAATGAAAAAGGTAATTGCAACTTTTTGCGAGTTTATATCTCAAATTTCAATTTCAATTCAATTTTTTTTCTCGCAATTCTGAATTGTGAGATGACGGATTCCGTGACGAAAATAAGCTTGACTTTGTTCTCGCTATTGCGAGTTTATATTTCACAGATCTGAATTTTTTCTACACAATTATGAGATTATATCTCATGTTCTGACATTTTGACTTTTTTTTTTTTTTCAGAATTGCGAGAAAAAAGACTGAATTGCAAGATATAAACTCAGAATTGTGAGAAAGTCAATTATACCTTTTTTTTTAAAAAATCTTAACGTTCTTTCTTGCACTGCTAAATGTCCATTTTATATCTCCATTCAAGACTTGTCTTCTTAGAATTGTGCTTATATCTCAAAATTCTTTGTTTATATCACACAATTCCGACTTTTTTTCTCGCTTTTGGATTTTTTTTCCCTCAAAATTGTAAAAAAAAAACAAAAAAACTCAGAATTGTGAGATATAAAAAGTTGCAATTTCCTTTTTATTTTTTTATTCTGTGGCGGAAACAAGCTTGACGTTTTTTTTTTTTTTTTAGTTTATCTCACAATTCTGAGTTTACATGTCACAATTCTTTTCTCTCAGTACTGTGAGAAATTTTTTTTTATTCCATGACAGTCCATGTATCAAGCACAAATATCCACACTGTAGATTCTGGCAAACATGCAACATTGAGATCCAAAGCCAAAAATAATTTGAACACTTTCAGGCAACTATAACAATGTAAACTATCCAGCTCCGAGTTTCGTCAACCCCGTTCCCTGGAAACCCATTCACGTCCCACAGCAAGAGCGAACGCCCAGGTAAAGTGTGACCCGTAAGAGAAGGCCAGGACCACCAAAGAGCCAGTCGACCGTGTCTCACATACAGACCTAAAGACAAGATCAGCTTTGCTTGTAAAAGGCGGTGACACTGACTTCTGCTGGTCTGAGTCCAGCAGTACCTCTTCTAAAGACTCGCAGCTTTTTTGTCAAGTATTTCCAAAGACTCTTCCTCTTTCATGATGTTATTCGGCATGAGTGAAGATCCAGCAGGAGGCTGAATTGTGTGTCTGCAGCCTGATGTCATCTTTGGGATGGATTTAGCAGATGTCAGATTCCTCATCTGTCAGTTATGATTTTGACTTGTATATTTTTGGTTGAATGTTTGCTAATTAGAGAATACAGATGATTTTTTTTTTGTCCAAATAAAAGATCTTTGCAATTACAGTAATTGCCCAGTATTATTTGAGTTAAATGGTTCCATCCAAACATTTCCACATATCCATCTGTTACCGTTTAAAGGTGGGGTAAGTGATTTCTGGTAACCAATGTTGACATTTGAAATCACCAAAACAAACACGCCCCTACCCCAAAAGGGTCTCGCCCCTATTTTGATAGCTCCGCCCCACACATACGTACGCAACCCAGGCAACGATTAGTTCTGTGAAACAAAGCAAAACCAATGTTACACCGTGTCTACACCGGACGTGAGTGGCGCGGCGCGACAAAATACTATAGAACTCATTATAATCAGTGATGCTGTCTACACCATAGATATATATACATATCTATGGTCTACACTGGATGCGGCTCGGCACGACACGACAAATCCCCGACAGAAAACTGCTGCTGCGTTCTATTCATGACGTATTGACACAAATTTCAAATGATTTTCAACGGTTGCTTTGTCGCGTCCAGTGTACTAGACAGACTTTAGCAGTTGCAGCGCAGACACGGTGTTACTCACCTATCAAAAAGAAACAAAGCAACCTCGCCGTCCGATCGCAGGCATTCCGCTCCTTGAGTTCTCTCCAGCGCTGGAAAGCTGATCCCATATTTACACGGGTCCTACTTCTAGCCTTAAGCCTTCTTTTGTTCCGTAGACGTTTTCCTCTTTTGTTTTTTATCCGCCATCTCTATCTTTCTGTCGCTCGGCTCGCTAATGTCTGTCCTGTGCACTGAGCGCTCTCTCCTCCACATCATGAGTAGACACGCCCCTTACTGCTGATTGGCTACAAGTTTGTTTTGCTAGTCGGCCCGAATTTGTTTTCTAAAGCGTTTTTGAAAAAATCGCTTACCCCACCTTTAATCTTAAGATTTTTAAATACTTTTGAAAGAAGTCTTTCTGCTCACCAAGGCTGCATTTATTTAATCAAAAATACAGTAAATAGTAATATTGTGAAATATTTTTTATTTAAAATGACTGCTTTCTATTTGAATAGAATTTAAAATGTAATTTATTCCCGTGATCAAAGCTGTATTTTCAGCATCATTACTCCAGTCTTCAGTGCCACATGATCTTCAGAAATCATTCTAATATGCTGATCTGATGAAACATATTAAACATTTTAAACAGGTTTTGCTGCTTAATATTTTCTGTGGAAACCGGGATGCCTTTTTTCAGGATTCTTTTGATGAATCGAAAGTTCAAAAGAACTTTATTTGGAGTCGGAATCTATGTAACAATATAAATGTCTCTACTGTCAATTTTGATGAAATTAATCCATCCTTGCTGAATAAAAGTATTAAGTCTCACATCTACTTAAATGACGTATACATAGCATATTTTTATTACCTGAAATTTTTGATAGTGAATATATAGAATATTTGTGCAAAAAAATAATTTGTTACACTGCAAGACCACCAGTTATGGAGTAGGAGATGTACTTATACAAAAATTAAGAAATCAATTATTCATTTATTAATTAAAAAATTTCAATGAATACGTATTTAAAAAAATATTCACAGTTGGGTAAATAATAAATAAAAAAAATTTAAAAATTTAAAAATGCATGTGGCTCAAAGACGAAAAAGGGTTTAAGCATAAAAACAATAAGTGTAATACTGCTTTAAATTGTTTTTTCCCCCAAAAAATGTAAACATTTTCTGTTTAATCTATTTGCAATTTTGTTTTTGTTTTTCTGAGCAAACAATAAATATCATAAATTTTTCCCTGATTTACAGAAGACACCCACTAAAATGTCATTCAGTGTAACAATCTTGTCAGGCATATTTACAACAAAAATCAATTTATGACACATTAAAAGACTAATTACTTTCACCCCAAATACTAATTCGTTGTTATTTTACATTTTTAAAAATGTGCCACTATCCGAGGTTTTGCCCATTTGTCAGTAAGAAGTTTTTAATCATTTAAAATATAATCAAATTTAGTATGATCACTTATTATTTTAGATATTTTAATATGTACACGTCAGATTAAGCATGGCTTTTGAATTTTTACATAAATATTGTGTGACACTGAATGACAATGTAACATTATTTCAACCAAATTTTGACATTTTATTCTCCAAAAACTTATTTGAAACCTTAAAAGTAGACACTTTACTTACATTTAATGTGCTTTCTATGGACATAAAATCACTTTTGTAAATGTATTTTAATGAGGACATCTTAACGGCTTTGACCCATGTACAAAAATAATTATTTTAAATGCAAGTTTTACTAAAATTCTGTTTTTTTTAGTTTATAGAAAAATACTAAAATCCACTTAAATGCTTTAACACCCACATACCAACACCTATTATGACCGGGTTTTTTTATATGGGCAAATACTCATGTTTCCTTTTAAAAATTTGAAAAATAAAATAGTCTAGTTACACATGTACGTTGTGCATGTGCGTGATTTTCAAAGCAGTCAGTGTTTGCACTCATGGTACAGTAGACTGCCATGGTGTACACTGTAAAAAATGACCGTGAATTTAACGGTAAAAGACTGTAAAAATGCTACAGTAAAAACCTGTTAAATGGTTAACGGTAAATTCCCTTACTATATACGGTGAAAAACTGTATCGGACATTACATGTATTGGACATTAATTTTACGGTAGTATACCGTTTTTGGAAGTGGAAAAGACCGTATAATTTACAGTGAATAACCGTAAATTGACACTCCCAGAATTCCCTGCATTACATTTCAAATTTGATGTTTTTTTGTTGAAATAACTATGTTATTTCTTAGTTTTTTCTTGTCAGTTTTGTATATTAGGGTTGTGTGTTACACCTAATGTTGTTAAATGAATGTTTATTGCATTATTTCAGTTTCATGTGTGTTACCGTGATGGTGTTTGGTGTTTGTATGAACGACACTGTGCACCTTCTATATATTAGTATAAACTTCTGCTTGTTATGCTTTGGTTCATCATGTGATTTTCTCATCACCGTCTGCATTTGGTGGTTATCAGTGTATTACAAAGCTACAAAACAGATTTCAGTACTTCAATAGGTTGGTATATTAACATTAAATCAGTTAATGAAATTACGGTATTTAACTGTAAATTTAAGTTAAAACCGTAAAACCTAAAACGTTGCTACCGTATTTTTTTACGGTAAAATTCCGGCACATCTGCCGTTTTTTTACCGTAAATTGTACGGAATTTTTTTTACAGTGTAGTTTAACAAAAGGCTGATTCTGAGTCGAACAGGAGGAGTCATTAACTGGCTTATCTGCATTTCCCCGAGTCAACTTCTGACCAGACACAAAGACCTCTGACCTCTGGACCGGGCCGAGAGCCAGACGCACCCCTCACACAGATGAGTGCATTGTCCGGCGTGCAGCGGTGCCTTGTGTTCATTTCAGCTTGTGATGTGTGTGTGGGTGTGCATTCACAGTTTACACACAGTACTGTAGATTTCATCCCTTCACATTCTCATAAACACACTGGAGCAGAGATACTGTATATTCCTTCTGTAGTGTATAAGACTAGTTTATAATGTGCAACTGGTCAAGGATGTGACAGACTGATCATTTATTACGGTGATTGTGTGTAACAGAGCCAGACGGCATACGCTGGAGTGAGTTATGTTTATATCCTGTTCTGCTGAGCAAAGGTCAACTTTCAAGACAGCAGCGCTGCTTTGCTTTTGATTTGTAATCTAGCGCTTTCTAAGATACATATGTATTCAAGTCTTTGTCTTTACATGAGAATAAGGTTAAGGTGGTTTAGGATAAAGATAACAGGCTTTCTCATATGTAACACTTTCAATATGCATGTTTTCTTTCCCAATAGATTGCAATATCTGTAAACAAACTGCAATTCCCAGAGATGCAGTGGTGCAGGTGGGCAGGCGACTTGACGTCTGGCCTCCAGACGCAGGTAGACAGGGGTGTGTCTGTTTGCATTTGACTGAGTGTTTCACAGAAAGCAAAGGACGTGGCCGAGAAAATGAGTCAGTGTTGAGTTAATGCTGTGTGACGAGGTCGACTCACTTTGTTTAGACACTATGGAGATTTCTTAATACGTTATTTTTAGTTCTAGTTCACAGAAAAGGCCTGTCTTTGAAAAATAGATTGCAGATATGGTGAAAATAGCACTGGAACTGTGACATTTGCGCCCTGGATGAATCATTTCGTGGTCTGTGGGTCACAATCCGCAAGTATTTATTGCAGAAATGCAGTCCACAAGGCAGGAGGATGAAGACCGCTGTGACTTTCTGTTCAAGATCATCCTGACTGGTGACAGTAATGTGGGAAAGACCTGCGTGATCCACAGCTTCACGTCTGGGCTCTTCAGTGACAGCCAGCACAACACTATTGGAGTGGACTTCACCGTTCGCACGATAGACATCGATGGGATGAGAGTGAAGGTGAGCACTCTGATTTATGATTTTTCAGAGTTTCAGCTGTTCTTTGGGGGCCCTTAAATTCAGTAAAGAACTCTTCTTATGAAGGCTGTATAGAGATATATATGTAATAAAATAAAAAACAGTATTATACTGTAACGGATATAAAATAATCCCCCTTTAAAATAATCACATTTTGTTGCTTTGCAGCCTGAATTGAAGACAGACAGTTTTTGTTTTATCAAGCTGTATTTACTCAGTGCAACTTATAACATCCACGGAAAGAAAAACACCAACATGGTTCAGAAATAATCAAAAAACCAGATCGCTGAGTTGGAAAAGGATCACCCTCCTCCTAAAAACTGACTTGTAAACTTCAGGTGTAGCTCATCACCTTCTCAATGGCACACAAAACAAAGCCATTTGACTTTCAACTGTGATCAGCTGTGCTCATTTGAATTATTTTAAAGGGTGTGATTCTTTTCTATACCCCTGTAGAATAATAGTGTATTAAAAATTCTCACTATTATTATTAATTATAAGTTATTAATTCTTTAATTTATTTAAAGTATATATATATATATATATAATATATATATGTAATCTAATTAATGTTTGAAATAAAGTCAATAAATTAATTAAACATAAAATCCATATGAATTTTATGTATTAATTATATGTATGTATTAATTTCATAGTTAAAACGGGGTGGTTTATTTTGTTTTCATAGGGGAATAATTAAATAATTTAGATACATTTCTTAAAGAAATAGTTTTGTATTATTTATTATACATTTTTATTTAATATAAAAATCATTATTATTATGATATTTATAGGATAAAGATTGTATACAATTTATAGCGAAACAATGTGTGGGTAATATACTTTAAAATCATACAAAATATTTTATTTCTTGATAATAATTATTAATGAGTGGATTTATTAAGGCAACTAACAGACTATTTTCTATAAAAATAGAATAGTACAGACAGAAAAATTTAAGAAATCAAATAAAAATTGGAGTCCATATGATTTCTGTCCATTCTTCAGTCTTGGATGAATTTGATGTGAAATGTTTGATATTGACATCTGACCTTCTGACTGTATCTTAGCAAATGTGCTGTGCACAGTTTGAGACAGTGTTGAGATCTCTTCAGTAGACGTGAGATTACTGGAGTCTTTTTCTCAGGAGCCTCCATTGAGTCTCACTGCAGTCTAGAAGAGACACTTGAGATTTTAAAGAGATGTCATTTGTGTTTTTTGTATTTGTGTCTGTGTGGATCTGTGTGATGTTCCTGAGATCAGATGCAGGTCTGGGACAAAACGGCGGGACAGGAGCGTTTCCGCACCATCACACAGAGTTACTACCGAAGTGCTCACGGCGCCATGATCGCGTACGATCTGACCCGACGACCCAGCTTTGAGTCTCTGCAGCACTGGATTCAGGGTGTGGAGCAGTATGGAGCCGCCAACGTCGTCTTCGTTCTGATAGGTCAGAGCTGCGAGTCCCAAACTTTTCTGTCAGCCAGCTGAACTCCTTTGACATAAAATATTTACTTGAACTACCCCTAAGGTTTTAGAATAAATATTTCAATAATCTAACAAGACATTCACATGTGCACAGTTGTCTGATATTGGTTAATGGTCACATGATATGCAGATAAACAAATAAAATAAAAATAATACTATATAATATATAAATACTATTTTTATTCATCTTCCATATTTAATATTTTTCTGTCAAAAAAATATCACATGTTTATCAATTAATTAAATTCAAAATTAAAATTCAGAAATAAAAATACAAATGTATTCTATTTTTATGAGACAAATATGTATCTTATTGATCATATTAATTATCTAAAATAAAGATATTTAAGTATTAAAAAGATATTTAATTTACATTTTACTAGATATATTACTAGCCTTCAATATTTAAAGATTTTCTTTATTTTTTCTTAGTGGTGTGTATATACTATATAATATATAAATAGATATATACTATCTTCTACATATTTTAAAGATTCTTATAGTTAGTGTGTGTATATATATATATATTACCTTCTACCGATGTAGGTTTCTTGAAATTTTTAGTGTATTATATATATATATATATATTACATTTAATCATTTAGCAGATGCTCTTATTGTTTAGTGTATATATATATTTTCTTTTTCTTGTATTTTTAGTATAGAATAATATATATTTCTTGGATTTTTTTTTAGTGTAATATATATCTATATATATACTTCTCTACATATTTAAAGATTTCTTGTATTTTAGTGTGTTATATATAAGATATTACCTTCTACATAGTTAGAGAGTTCGTGTATTTTTTAGTGTATATAGATATAATACTTCTTGTATTTTATGTAATGTATATAATATATTATATATATTTCTTTATTTTTTTAGTGTATATATATAATATTATTATATATATAATATTACCTTCTACCTATTTAAAGATCCCCCCCCCCCCCCTCTGTATTTTGCAAGATATATATACACACACACACAGTGGAAATCAAAATTAGAGAACAATCTATAAATACTTAATTTTTTCTGAAATATTGTTAATTTTCATCACTCAAAATCTGAAGGAATATTAGCCGTACTATTACACTAACATGTTTGATAGAATAACCAAGACATTTCAACAAAGAACGTTATTTTGTGGAAAACACAGTGATCAAAATTAGAGAACAGTAATCACTGTAGCACGAAAGAAGATTACAACTAATATTTTGGAGGGTTACTGCTGCCAATTTAAATGACTTCAGCACATCAGCGGCCGCAGGACATCACTGCGCTGGTATGATCTTGGTCCACTCTTCTTCAGTCTCTTCCATAGTTCGGTAACTGTAGTGGGTTTCTTAGCCATGTTGCCATGAATTTTTCCAGAGATTTTGCTGAAGGAGGTTCTGATAAACATTTGCATTCACCTGCCATGTGTCTGTATAAGAGGCACAACTCCTGCTGCAGAAAACATCCCCAAACCATGACACTTCCTCCTCCACCTTTCACTGACTTCTTTATGCACTTGGGGTTCAGTCTTTCCCCTGTTTGATGCCAAACAAAATGTTTCCCATCAGACCCAAATAAATTAAACTTGCTCTCATCACTAAAGTGAACTTTGGACCAGTTCTCCTCTCTCCACACAACATGCTCCTCAGCAAAGGTGAGTCTAGACTTTTGATTCTTTCTGCTGATGAGAGGCTTGATCACTGCGGAGTGCGCTTTAAGTCCAACTTCTCTTAAACGTGCCGAGACCAATCCGTACCCTGTTCAGCACTGAACTGGCAAGCAATTCCAGCTGCAGTGTTGAACCCATTCCCCATCGAGTCTCCACATTATCCTGTCATCCCTTTGGTCTTGTGTGTGTGACTATTTTATGATTTTATTTATTCTTAGCTTATTAACTCTCAACCCCCAGTTTGGGCAGATCTGTAACAGAGAATGTAAAATTATTATTTTTTTAGTTCTTATCCAATTTTTCTTTGAAATCTCTACGATTGGTTATTAGCGTCAAATATTTACTCAAGATAGATGCTTGAGAACTGTAGCAGCAAATAAATGAGATATTCATGATTTATTTTGCGTCCTGCAGGTAATAAGTGTGACCTGGAGGCACAGCGGCAGGTGCTGTTTGAGGATGCGTGCACGCTAGCGGAGCGCACAGGTGCGCTGGCGGCGCTCGAGACCTCCGCCAAACAGCATCACAACATCGAGGAAGCGTTCAAACTGATGGCACGGGAACTCATAGTGCGGTACGGAGGAACAGTCCATCAGGACAGCCAATCAGATTCACCGACTGTTTTCCTGCACTCGGACTCTCATCCAATAGATGGAGAACACCTGGAGAAGAGGTCATGTGACTGCTGACTGACAAGCTGACCCACAAGTTTTTGAAATTTTCGTCATGTTAAAAATCAGTGTCCTTTGGTGCAAATATTGGTGAACTGCTTTCCACCTTATTTTTAACGTAAGAACGGACGCAGCCGTTTGTAACTTAAATGTGCGAGGCTTCCGGTGTCATTCGCTTCAAGTTATTGAAACAGTCCGTTATGCTGCTTTAAGTAGTATTTAGTTATATTATTTTCATTTATTATCATAATCATAAACAGACAAATAGCTTTCCCGTAAATTAAAAAATTAGTTTTTTTTTTTTTTTTTTTTTTTTAGTTATTTACCTGTAGCATAGGGGTGTCAAACTCAATTCCTGGAGGCCCGGAGCCCTGCAGAGTTTAGATTTAACCCTAATTAAACGCACCTGATCCAGCTAATCAAGTCCTTCTGGCTTATTTGAAATCTACATGGTATGTGTGTTGGAGCAGGACTGGAACTAAACACTGCAGGGCTCCGGTCCTCCAGGAACTGAGTTTGACACCCCTGCTGTAGCGGCTAATGAATTGGAAATCTTGCATATTGCACACTATAATCACTATAAGCTGTCATTAATTTCAGTTTATCGCGATCGCACAAAGATATTTACACCGTGTCTACACTTTGTTAATAAAATGAGAGGATTCGTTGAAAGGAACTTAGCACTGAACAAATTCTAAACTCCGGTGTTTTAAGCGTTGAGTGGATTCCGACGGCTCTGATTGGCCACTGAGTTCCAGAAATTCAACAGATATGCCTGTGATTGGCTATATTGTGTAACGCTTAAGCACATAGTAAATATAAACCTTTGACGCCTTCCAAAGCGCAAACACAAATACGCACTTGGATCATTTGCCAGATCGGTTTCACCAATATCATATTTTTACAGCCTCAACGTTTTAAGCACCCCATGCAACCAGGCCTGCGCTAAATATGGTGGATGTGGAGTAAAAACAAATCAGATATCTCAGAAAATGTAAAATTGCATTTAATGAATTAACTCTGTGAACATGTACAAGGATGTTTATTCTGCAGTAGGTTGTGAGTACAATAAAATGCATAAAATGTTAAAAACTGTCAATAAATGCATTTTGTTCTCTCGTAACACTAAACAATATAGGCTATTTAAAGGACTAGATATGAATTGAGAAATTTGTGTGTTAAAATCAGCTTTAAATGGTTAAAAACAGTTAGAAATAACAATTGCAAATGTAAAACTGTTTTCACATTGAATTACATCTGAAAATACAGTATGACATGATGCACAAAACACCTGACTCATGTACATAAGACAATTTAAAAAACAGCGCTAACAAAACAAGTGTGAACGGCGCTTAAGTGGTACAGTGTTATACAGCAAACCTAAGTGTTCAGATTTACACAAACTAACTGAGGCGTACGTGAACTTTTAATGGCAAATATTTCAGAGAACACACACATTTCCATCTATTGGAGGAAAAAAAACAAACTTCCTCCTGTCAGTGCCATCGTGTTGTTTCTTCATTAACTAGTATGGCTTTGTGGATGAACGTCTTTCCTTCCTGCAAGCGTTTAACATCGTGCTTGTGAAAGTATCACGCTGAATCTCTTTCAATGCTCTGTTTGAGCTAATAACAACGGACCCACAAGCGACCTGAGGGTACGTCCTAACTTTTAAGGCCTGTCCCAAATGGTGCACTTGATTTAAGCTTGTCTAGATGGTACACGTCATTCTGCGAAACTCATTCATAATAACTGCTACATTTAATTCAAATTAGGGCTGGGCGATATAGCTACAAAATGTATCAACGATATAATGTTTCCTATCATTCGGTATCGATAATTATTGACATTTTTAGAACCTTTTTTAAAGCAAAGAGCAATAGAATTTTTTTTTTATTTAACCACTGTATTTTTAAATTAACCCAATTTATTGAGACAAACAACAAATATTTTTTGTTTTAACAATCAAAAACAAAATAAAAATTAAACGTATCTCATTTCTAATGTTTCATATGCAGATTAAATAGGTCTTGAGGAAACGTTTAGCTTGTTTCCCGAGGCCACAGAAGGGCGCAATGAACAAAATAATGCAGCGCATTTAAATTGTCAGCGCAAGGAAGTAACTCTATAAAAAAAACGTGCATTACGTAAATTAACTCATAAAAATCAAATATAATTTAGTAAATTGCATAAACAATTATTAACAAAACAGTATCATGTATTTATGCATTGCTTAATCCAAAAAGCCGAAGCACCGATCACACAGACTGCATTTAAAAACATAAGAGACGTAGTGAAAAGGAATAAACCTCCACAAATTCAGAAGTTTAAACTGTTTTAACTTTGCATAGCTACATCTCTTCTCTGAGACGCGAGTGCAGCAGTCATATTTGTCCGACTAAAAAAAATGCGCTGAATATGCGTTCTCTGTGTGAATGGCTTGGTTTCGGTTTTAACCCATTCAAGATCTTCTCCACATTGAGCTTCAGAATTCCTCCCTGAGGCACACTACATTGCAAATGTTTATTTTAATTCGACTAATATTCATTCTTTATTTACAATCTCCTCATCACAGGCAGACGCAGCACTCAATTCAGCATGTGTTCGTGTGTGCGCGTCACTTATAGCATGTTCCTATATCAAACATTTTTTCCATCGTTATCGAAGGTGTACTGTCGATAAATATTGATACCGTTTTATCGCCCAGGCCTAATTCAGATTACACCGTAATTTGTTCCTTTTGTGTTGCATGGGGCTCATTGTCCCTTAAGAACCTCGCAAGACTTTTGCAGAATGATGGTTACTGCCTAGACAAGATTGAGCATGATGGCATGATTTGGGACAAGGCCTAACATCATTAATGGACTTTTTTGGTCTGTGACATTTCTGTGAAATTTTCACAAATGTGACCAACAGAAAGCTGCTTGGTTTACAGCATTTACAACTTAAATGTGACCACATCTTATGAAAAAGTTGAAGAAATAAGAGAAGTAGCATTGTAAGACACTAAGTCACACTGAGAAATATAAAGTCGCAATTACTAGCAACAAAGTAGCATTTAAAGATATAAAGTCACAATTGACCCTTCGCATAGACCCGCCACCCCTTAGTTACTGTTGCTACGTCCGATAGGCCATCACATTCTCACGCAGTGATAAAATACATAGCAAGAGGCAAAGAGGAAAATGAACAACACGCCAACTTCTCAGCTTTCAAATTTTGTAATTTGTTTATAGATTCAAACAATAAATATTGTTTTGTGGCTCTTTAATGTGTCCTGACAGATCGCTGTAGGCACATGAACCGATCATCTCTTCCTCTTTACTAGTTATAGCACGAAATAAACATGAATGAACATCAGAAGGTATCTTGTTTCAACCGCGCAAAGACGTCAATACACACCAAGTTTTTCAAGTTCAAGTCCACCGATGTAAATCTACTCTTCTGTCTGGTTTGTTTGACAGACAAAATAGTAGAATCGGTTATGCTTGTCGATCGCCCTCTCAATCAAAACTCCGGCGAAAGGGTCAGTTGGAAGATAAAAAGTTGCCATGTTGTCTCTAAAGAGGAAGAAACTGGGCCTCCGTGAATTGTATTATGCAGTACCTACAAAGTCTATTTTTTAGCGTAACAGTTGTGCTTCATACATCGTTGAACAATAGATGACGGACCTTTTTTGCCCAAATTTTGCAAACATTACCACACCTTTACAATTACTTTATTTATATTCTACTCTGGAAACAGCCTTTCAAATGAAAAAGATGGTTTAAAATTGAGGGCAAAGTGACCAAAAACTATTACATGCTTGAAGGATTTACAATAATAATTTAATGCATCAATTAATATATGTGACATTGGAGCACAAAAGCAGTCTTAAGTCGATGGGGTATATTTGTAGCAATAGCCAAAAAAAACATTGTATGGGTCAAAATTATCGATTTTTCTTTTATGCCAAAAAATATTAGGATATTAAGTAAAGATCATGTTCCATGTATATATTTAGTAAATTTCCTACCGTAAATATATCAAAACTTAGGATTTGATTAGTAATATGCATTGCTAAGAACTTCATTTGAACAACTTTAAAGATGATTTTCTCAATATTTAGATTTTTTTGCACCCTCAGATTCCAGATTTTCAAATAGTTGTATCTCTGCCAAATATTGTCCTATCCTAATAAACCATACATCAATGGAAAGCTTATTTATTCAGCTTTCGGGTGATATATACATTTCAATTTAAAAAAATTGACCCTTATGACTGGTTTTGTGGTCCAGGGTCACATATTTGATATTTGTAAGTAAAATCATTTCAGACTGACAGGAAAAGTAAAATGGCTCAAATAGCTCTCAAAATTAATCAAAAGACGCAACAAACAAAAATAGAAAAATCTGAAGTCGCAATGGACACTTCCTGTGTAGACAGGAATTATAATCAGGATTGATTTCGATAAGACAAGTCGTGATGCATCGCATGTAGATATGGCATAATATTTGATGATTTACTGCAGTGACCAACCCTCCAGCTGGAAGACCAACTCCACTCCATCCCGAACGTCATGGACGACAAAGGAAGGCTGGGTCAGGCTGGGGTCGAAGCGGAAGTCCCGGTGACCGTGGAAAATCTGCTGCTCCGTGACCGTCTGCTCCGGGTCGGAGGGCAAGTCCTGCTGGTCGTGGTTGTAGACGCCCGTACAGACCAGGATGGAGCTGCAGCCTTCGGGCAGACGGTGATCGAACGAGCCTCCCACCATCACCCGTCCGGAGTGCTTGGCATCGTCGGATGCGTCGCACTGCAGGTCGCTGGTCACCTGGCTGCTCGAGCCGCCCTGCGCCTGCACCTGTGCACGGGTGTGATGCATCGCTTTGAGGTAGCGGTTGTACAGGTTTGCACCATAAATATCAGCCATTGGGTTGTCACTATGAGAGAGATACAAACATACTGAACGGTCAACAGTTTAAATTAATGTTTTTATCTTTTATATGTGACCCTGGACCACAAAACCAGTCATAAGGGTCAATTTTTTTAAATTGAGATGTATAAATCATAAGCTTTCCATTGATGTATGGTTTGTTAGGATAGGACAATATTTGGTCGAGATACAACTATTTGAAAATCTGGAATCTGAGGGTGCAAAAAAATCTAAATATTGAGAAAATCATCTTTAAAGTTGTTCAAATGAAGTTCTTAGCAATGCATATTACTAATCAAAAATGAAGTTTTGATGTATTTATGGTAGGAACTTCATGGAACATAATCTTTACTTAATATCCTAATGATTTTTGGCATAAAAGAAAAATCTATAATTTTGACCCAAAAAATGTATTGTTGGCTATTGCTACAAAAATACACCAGCGACTTAAGACTGCTTTTGTGCTGCAGGGTCACATATAGCCTCTTCTGCTCACCAAGGTTGCATTGATTTAAAACAGTAATATTGTGAAATATTATTACAATGTAAAATGTCGGTTTTATTTGAATATATTTTAGAATGTAATTCATTCCTGTGAAGGCAAAGCTGAATATTCAGCAATCATTACTCCAGTATTCAGTGTCACAAGATCCTTCAGAAAACATTCTAATATGATGATTTGCTGCTCAAGACACATTTCTGATTAGTATCAGTGTTGAAAACAGTTGTGCTAATTAACATTTTTGTGGAAACTGTGATGCATTTCCATTCAAAAGTTTGGGTAAGCAGGAGGAAATAATACTTTTATTCAGCAGGGATGCATTTAAATGATCAAAGGTGTCAGTAAAGACTATTGCAAAAGTTTTATATTTCAAATAAATGATGTTCTTCTTAACTTTCTACAGTATTTATCAAAGAATCCCAAAATAAATATATATTTGTTTCCACAAAAATATAAAGCAGCAAAACTTTCTATAACGCTTATTATAAGACTTTAATAATAGGAAATGTTTCTGGAGCAGCAAATCAGCATATATTATGATTTCTGAAGGATGTGACACTGAGACTGGAGTAATGATGCTGAAAATACAGCTTTGATCACAGGAATAATTTACATTTTAAAAATATATTACAATAGAAAACAACTTTTTTTTAAATTGTAATACAATTTCACAATATTTCAGTTTTACGTATTTCCATAAATAAAATGCAGCCTTGGTGAACATTAGAGACTTCTTTCAAAAAACATAATTATTCCAAACTTCTGACCAGTAGTGTATGCTATGGATTGAGCTCCAAGGTCAATCAAATTTGCCCATTCAGTCTTCAAAACATTAAATCAATGACTCACCCAATGGCGTAAAGTCTCTCGACCGGTCGAGTCCAGCCCAGTTGCTCGGCTTGTTTTCTAATGAGCAGTTCAGCATAGTTGTAAGTCACAATGCTGGGCTTCCCGATCAGAGCCTCGTACTTTAGCTCACAGCCTGTTATCTTCTTATAGATGCTCTCCAGGCACACGAGGAACATGCCGTGACCGAATCTAATGGAAAACAAACATCAGTCCTTGTTAATTTGTCATCTAATGCTGTAGTTAACCACCATTTAGCCATTAGATAAAAAAAAAGAAAGAAATCATCCTGACACTGACCGAGGGTTTTTGGCTTCGGCCATCCACAGCAGATCCATGTTGCAGGCCAGCACAGGGATGTGTGGGTAATGCAGTGATGTCACGGGGTTTCCTGGCCTCCCATTGGTCAAGAGCACATCAGTGATCAGCTGTAAGTTGGTCTCCCACCTGACAGGCTCACCGAACAGGACGACAGCTATAAAGTGACAGTAAATGCAGATGAGTATGGACACAGATCTCAAGAACAGAGAGTGAAAGCAGTGGAACGAAGCTTACCATCTATTGGTGGCAAATCCTTAGACGGGGGAATCTGGGGAATATTAAGTGCAATATATAGTCAAATGTTAAGATTAGGAATCTGTTCAAATAGTAATAGTGACACTTGCATATTCAAATATCGTTATTTCTACTCACCATGTCTTTGGGTCTGCGATTGTGATCCACTACATCCAGGAGAGGATTGGCCTCCCTGAGCATGTCAATGGTCACAACGTTCTTGAAACCTACACTGGAGGTCATTTTGTCAAGGACAATTAAAAACAAACTAATGAAACTATACATATACATATATATATATACAGACATTATAAGGTCTCAAATGCATAAATATACAAAACCACATACCCAACACACACACATAATATATATTATATATATATGTTTTTATTTTTAACTTAATTTTATCATTATAAAAATATATATTTTCAATATATTTATATAATCTTAAATATATATGTATTATATCTACTGAGTATATTTATTATAACAATATATTTATAACTACTAATATTATATTATTATAATTATAGGAAATGTAGTATTATTTAACTTATTATTCATTTACAAATTTAATTTACAAAGTAATTTAATGATATGTTAATCAATTTAAATTATTTTATGAATTGAAATTGTATTATTTATTAAATTAACTATTATATTTGTATATTCATTATATTATTAACTGACTTTTATTTATAAACATTGGCAATACTTAATTACAATAATTATAAGTATTTATAATATATTTACTTTTTTTAAATAAATTTAATAGTATTCTAGTATATATTTTTTATTTATAATTATATTTTAATAAATAAAATATATCATTTAATCTATTTATATATTATAAATTATATATTTTATGGCATATAATGTCGTAATCTTTATTATAAAAATCGATTTATAACTACTAAAGTATATATAATATACTGAAGACATGTGTATTATAAATTTATTCTAATTTACAAATTGTAATTGAATGATATTTTTAACAAATTAATTTTATTAAATTTTCATTTATTTATTTATGTAAATTGAACGACGTATTATAGTTGGAATTCATTATATTATTAAATTATAAAATTTATTATTACACATTTGCAATAATTAATTACACTAATTAATATGTCTATTATAATATTATATATATTTTATAATATATAATCAAATCTATAATATATCTATTCATAAAACTATAAACTAATTATAATTATAACTAACTATAGCATTATATATATGCCTAAATATTATTTTTTAAAATAAGTAGTTATAATTATTGCAAATATTTAATAGTAATAATAACATAATTATAAAATAAAATTACAAAATTATAATGCATTATTTTAAACTCTAAATATATAGTAAAATTTTTTATCCATTCTAATATTTATAACTATTATATAATTATAGTCCTCAAAATCAAGGTAAAGAAGGATACTTGTGTGCAACCTCCACCACGGGCCCCTGTCCGGACACCAGCACACACAGCTCATGGAACTGAGTGAAAACCCGCAGAGGACTGTGGGACAGCACCACCTGGTCTGCCGACACCTGTGTGGAGAAATCAAACTGTCCCGTCTTTCTCTCGGACACATGCAAACACATCACATGTTATGTGTAAACTCTCCTGGAGGGTGTGAATATTTGTGGTTCTGCCTGTCGTCAGGTGTCTCACCTCGACCTCCAGAAGGTGAGACAGCTGCTCGGCCTTGGTTTCTCGGAGAGAGTTTCCCGCATTCGTCACAAACACCACGGGAACCTTGTATTTTCCTTCGCCGTCCACCAGGTTCCTGAAACACTGTTTGGCTGCAGGGATGGGCGTGCGTCCGCGTACCAGCACCCCGTCGATGTCAAACAGAAGCCCAAACAAGCTGCGATCCCGTTCACACACATCCTAAAAACAACATTCATCAGCACACACTTTTATCAAAAGTGACCAACTGTACTCATCGGTTAACCTCAGTATTCCAAGAGGTTAAATGTCTCGATCAAGGCCACAACGGTGATAGTTTCAGTAGGGATTTGAACCTACAACCTTCAGGTTACAGAGCCAATTCAGGCCCAAACTGAACCATGACGCCACGCCGCCCCCTAATGACTTAAGTGTTTTATTCCCGCCTTAAGACTCTTCTCACATTTCCTGCAAAAGGAAAGCGAAACCTTGAGAACGTCCCGCCACCTTTTGCTGTAAAACCCAGGTGAAAGTTCATTTAGATCAGTTGCAAAAGTTCCTTTCTCCTGCTAAATGTCAAAGGCCATGAGTTAAAACCCCGTGCGCTGCTTACCTGAGCATCATTTTTGAGGATCAGAGGCTTTTGCACACTTTCTGTGAAACATTTTTGAGAATCAGAGGTGCATTTTTGTTGCTTTTCATTAAAAGTATATAAATTATTTGACCGACAATATTGTTCGAAATGTCTATATATATTTTACATAAGACTATATAAGTAAAAATGATTTTAAAATATTACTCTAAAAATAGGAAAAGAATCTAATTTAATATATATAAATATAATATTTTATAATTACTTAAATATATATACTTAAAATGATTAAAATATTAAGCTAAATAATAAAATGATAATATTAATATTTATATATATATTTAATAAATTAAGATTAAATATATATAATTAAAATGAGATAAAATTAACATCTAAAATAAGAAAAATGAATATATAATATGTATATATATATTTAATACTTTAATCTACATATTATAATTAAAATGATAAACTATTACATCTAAAATAAGAAATGAATAATATAATATTTATAGAATATATTAATAATTAATAGAAATATATATAATTAAAATGATTAAAATATTACATCTAAAATAAGAAAATTTATAAAGTATACATTATATATCTATATACACCATATACACAAGCACACACCATTTAATTTTATTATATTTAGAAAGAAAAGTATATTAAATAGCCATTATAGATACATATAATATTATTAATAATATAACCTAATATACACTGATTATAATATGTTCATTTTTGGACCGAAAATGCTGTCTAGACACACAGCCAGATTTTGACCCGAAATTTATGAAAACAGACCCACAACACAAGCTGTGCTCAACCACCTCTGTTTAGGTGCTTGCCGGCTCATTATTATTATGATTACTGAAGGCTGAATTATGAACAATAATAATGAGCGAGAACTCACTGTGCTGTAGCGGCGCAGCGTCTGCGCAGAAGCAGCTGCACGAGTGACTTTCCTGCTCAATCTCACGCTTCTCCACCCGAGTCTACACACACTCGAGCGGGGGAACATCTCTGCCGTGTTTAACCACGAAATACAAGAAGAAACGAGACCGTGCTTCTACTTTGACCCGAGCATGGCTCCTCCTGCGCTGCTAACCATTAGCTCGCATGCTAGCAGCAGCTGTAAACATGTTTTTCGAGCTCTAAAGGCCACGTAGGAGGTCCGTGTGTGGCTCTTATCTAAATCAATCCCCGAGCGGCGTGACACACTTGAAATAGTGCAGAACCGACAGGCGCCTGCTGCTGGAAACTGCTGCCAGGCTGCGTCGGTGCTGCGCAGACGCGACGCAGTGAGAACCCGCTCCAATAAACACAGAGACTTCCGGTTTCTAACCGGCGTGTTTTAAAAGCGAGCGCACAGGCAGAAGGTAACTACAACATAAACATTAATCTGGATTCACCACGAGAATATTATTATAACTGTGATTTACGGCGTGCAAAATAGCGGAGATGGCTGATGTAGCCGGCTAACTACGACCGCTGTGATATTTAGTTTTTATCGCGCAACTGTAACGTTAGTGAGTTACTGCACACCTGGCAGTCTGCTGGGTAAATAAAGCGAGTAAAGTGATCGTTTAGGCTGTGGACAGATTCTCGGTCTAAATAAACCTGTTTAACGCTTTGCTCGTTCATATATGCCTCTGTAAAGCGCTTGTTTACACGACAACCATAACTGCTCACACCGGTAACGCATGGCAACAAAAGAGCTTTCCTTTGGGTTGCTTTTATGAATATTTTGATATATTGCATGTTGTTTTTAATTTGCCTTAATTTTAGAGTAAAGTTAGGTCACCTACAGCTCATTATATTTAGATAAATTCACCTTAGAATAAGATATAAATAAAATAATTAATTAAATTTTTTTTTTTTTTATGTATTTTGAGGCATCACATTAAAGTCTTTTTTTTAAGTTTTAGGCCACACACTGTGATGATGGATTCTCCTCCTACACATAGCATAGAAGGTTAATATCATTGATAGTTAGCACATCCCAATCACTGTCAAATATATTAAATAGAAAAATATAATTATTTAAATTGCAATAGATTTCAACAAATCTCCCGTTTTCCCGTATTTCTGATCAAATAAATAAACGCAGCCTTGATGAGCAGAAGAGACTTCTTTCAAAAACATTACAAATCTTACTGATCCCAAACTTTTGAACGGCAGTGTGTGGTTTGGATGTATATGTATATATATATACACACACACATGCTAATTAAGCATATTTTCCACTGGTAGTCTTATCTCATTACCATAAGGCAAAAATCTTTCTCAAATGAATGATCTATACATTTTGCATATTGGTTTTAGTTTTTGTGCCTTTAATTTAACCACAAAATACTGCATTATACGTGAGAATGTAATGAAAATCATCAAGAATAATGGGATTTTTCAAATAATTTCATAAGTTAAACATATGGTTGGATTATGATAATTCCGGGGGTTAAAATGAATTGGAAAAAATTATATATATATGAATATTTATTTATTAATATTAATAACACTAGTTATCAATTGGCGTACCATATGCATGAACAGAGCATGTCTGAAATCCCGAACGCCACGCTTTTAAGTGTCACTTCCTCGTTCTCTGTGTGTCAGTCCCGAGCGTGAGTCTCCGCTGCCCCCCGTCTCCGAGCGTCTGGCGTACCTGCGGCCGTGCCGCGAGCTGCTGGACTTCTACAGGCAGAAGGTGGCGCAGTTTGATGGAGAACATGATGACCTGCTGCAGATGCTGGAGAAGTACAGGAGCACCGCGGAGGAGCAGGTGACCTCCATTCACCTGGATGATGTTTCTGCTCTCTCCGCTCTTCATGGATGTTGTATAATTAGTTTGTGCTTCTGTTCGTGCAGCACAAGTTGCAGTGGGAGGTGCGTCAGCGCGAGGAGGAGATCGCAGAGCTCCAGAACGCTCTCAGTGATATGCAGGTGTATCTGTTCCAGGAGCGAGAGCAGGCGCTGCGACTGTACGCCGAGAACGACCGCCTCAAAATCAGGTCAGATGTCTCCTCATCACGGACACCACAGCACTAACATCATATCTGAGGCTGAAGTGTCTTTACTGTCACAGAGAGCTGGAGGACCGGAAAAAGATCCAGCATCTTCTAGCGCTTGTGGGTCCGGATCCCGGCGAGATCACGTATTTCCACCGCGAGCCTCCACACACGGTTCCAAACAATACAAATCTAGCTCATCTTGATATCATGTGGCCACTTGTGGAGTATTATGCTTTATTTTGGTTTGCAACAATATGGTTTTTAGGTCACAATCCCTCAGAAGAAGGTCCAGCTGAGATCACGTGAGGAATCAAAGGTGGTGAAACCGAGGCCTGTGTCAGTGAAAGGTTTGACTAAATTGTTGCAGTTTTCTGGGTGGATTGATATCTTCATGTTATTTTGAGATGGAGTTATCTTGTCTGTGTTGTTTCAAACTACAGGAAGCAAGAAATCGTCCAAAGACGGAGAAGATGCTACAAGTTCAGAGCAGTACAAGAGAGACACCCAGACATTACTGCTGCAGGTGTGTGCGTGCGTCTCTTACGGTCAACAAGCCTGCATTTATTTGATCAAAATTGCAGTAATATTGTGAAATGTTATTACAATTTAAAATAAGTTTTCTATTTTTATATATTTTTTTAAATGTAATTTATTTCTGTGATCAAAGCTGTATTTTCAGCATCATCACTCCAGTCTTCAGTGTCACATGATCTTCAGAAATCAGTATAATATGCTGATCTGCTGCTCGAGAAACATTTCTGATTATTATCAGTGTTGAAAACAGTTTAATATTACATTTTTAGTTAATATTAATATATACAGCTTGATACTGTGGAACCTGTGAGCTTAGTTTTGTCAGGATTCTTGATGATAGAAGGTTGAAAAGAACGAATTAGTGACATGATATAAATTTTTGTCACATTCTAAATGACTTTACTGTAATTCTGAGCAATTCTACTGCTCTGTTGCTTAAATGAATAATTTCATAAAAACAATCTTATGCCTGTCATCTTGAACGTCGGCTATTCATAAAGGTATTGCCGATTAATTTATTAAATGTATTTTAAGGCTAAACACAAATTTATTTGAAATACATATTGAATGAAAACGTTTTTATCCAGCCACAAAAAATTAGATAAAATAATTTTTATATCTGTATCCCTATTATGAAATTTTTTTTAAACCATATATCTATATATATACATTTGTAGAATATGGTATAAAAATATATAAAATAGAGATGACCAGGTGTTGGATACTATATTTGTTTCATATAATATTTTTGTGCAGAGTAAACCTCTTTTACCTTAAATATAATGATCATATTTTAAATATCAAATATATAATTTTATTATATAAATAGAATATTTATATTTTATGTAGTTTTAAATGTAAAAAAAGAATAATTGTCATTATTTTATTCTAATAATAGAGGTACATAGTGTAGGTCGACAATAATTTGGTTAATACTTTTTTTTTTTTGCGCAGAATAAACATTTGAATGTTAAGCAGTGCCACTTTAAAAAAGTAGCTAGGCATGTGTGCATGGCTGCGGGTTATACGAGTCCAGGTGGAGGCACTGCAGGCTCAGCTGGAGGAGCAGACGCGGCTGGCTAAAGAGCAGGTGGAGGCACTGCTGGAGGACCGACGCATTCATCAGGAGGAGAGACAGGTACAGCACCAGCGCAACCAGGACACAATCACGGCCCTCACCGACAAGTAAGTTCATCCCTCCTCCTGATTCAACAAACCCCGAGCACCAGGCTTGAGCGAGACTCTGCCTCGTGTTCAGACTGCAGCGCACGCAGAACCTGCTGTACGAGAGCACCAGGGACTTCCTGCAGCTGAAGTTTGAGAGTCGAGCGCACGAGAAGAGCTGGATGCTGGAGAAGGACCGTCTGCTGCGAGAGCTGGACTCCTGTCAGGAGCGGCTGCGAGAGGAGCGCAGTTTCCCTGATCAGCCTCCTCCTGCGTGCGCAGATGCTCTGTTCATCATGCAGCCCAAGCACGAGAGCAGCCAGACACACCGCGAGGAGACCCGGGTCAGACCGCTGATTTGTGTCAGCTCGGATATCCTTCTCGTTTTAAATAACATGTTTTTGAAATGCACAATGCCTGGAATAGTAAGGCAGCGCTTTTTATGCCAAGGACCCCCAAATCTGATGATGAATAATCAAAATTTAAAGTGTTATTAATATAAATTGGTATACTTGTAATAGAATAAATATGTGACACTGGAGCACAAAATCAGTCTTATGTCTCTGGGGTATATTTGTAGCAATAGCAACAATACATTGTATGGGTCAAATATATAGTTTTTTCTTTTATGCCAAAAATCATTAGGCTATAAAGTAAAGTAGGTCCATGAAGCCTACCATAAATATATGAAAACTTCATTTTTGATTAGTAATATGCCTTGCTAAGAACATTCATTTGGACAACTTTAAAGGTGATATTCATTTAGATTTTTTTGCACCCTCAGTCAGCTTCTAATGTTGATCTCGGCCCAAATATGTCTATCCTGAAACAAACCATACATCAGGAACAGCTTATTGTATTTCAGCTTTCATAGGACGTCTAATTATTTTTGGTAGGTGTGCTCCAGGACTTATAATTGGTCATTATATATAAGAATCTAATTAGCACTATAATCTATACTTCACACCACTGTGTATATATATATACACACACACATACAGTTGTGGTCAAAAGTTTACATACACCTTGCAGTAAAATGCATGTCATTTTTCTTTAGTACTGACCTGAATAGGATATTTCACATAAAACATTTATATATTTGTTATCTATTATATTTATAATGTATAGATATGGATATAAACGTCAAAATTTTACATTTATAGTAATTTTGTGCAGGATAAGTACGTTCTGATTGAAAACCGTTTTATAGGGAGGAATCACATTCTCCTTCATCTTTAAAAACAAGACTTTATCCAGGTCTCACAAGGGGTTTTGTCTTTTTTTTCCCAGCAGGCTTTGCAGGAGGAACTGAAACAGGCTCATAAACTGGCTGATATGTACCGAGAGCAGTGTGTCAATCTGGAGACGGACCTGTCCCAGATCAGAGAGGAAGGCGACGTGGGCCGAGAGATCTTCAAAGTATGCAAACAAACAAAGAAATTATGTACTTTTAACTTCATAAAATGAGATGTTTAGCTGAATGTCCTTGAGATTAAATATCTCCTTGTATGTTCACTAAAAAACTAAAAGTGATATTTTGAAGCACAATAGGGTGAGATGCTTTTGACATATTTTGATGTTGCGTTTGAAGTGTTGCGGTTGCTTTGGTGTCAAACTAGCATCTGATTTTTGTGCATGTGTGTTTTTAGGAGCGCTCTGATAAGATGGCCAAACGTCTGCAGCTGATGACTCAACGTTATGAAGCTCTGGAGAAAAGACGGGCCATGGAGGTGGAGGGATTCAAGACCGACATCAAACACCTGCGGCAGAAAGTCAAAGACGTGGAGAAATATCTCTTTAAAGTCAGTCATTTCTCTCATTTATGTCTTCTTTAAGAATATATAGCGTTTGTGTCTCCTTGAGGTTTTCAGCTACACACAATCACCTAAATTGTCTGATATGAATATATCTGAAATTGGCAGACAAACGACTGTTTAAATTAGCATCAATAATGATGCAGATTTTGATGGCTGTGTCTTTCACTAGTTGACACTCAACGTGGGCCCTGATCAAGACCTGGCCATTCTCCATGAGGTTCGACAGACCAACAGTCGCACAGTGAAGGTCCAGAGTGAGCTGAAGAACCTGAGGGCCAAAATCTACAAACTGGAGAACGACCTGAGGTTCTGCTGAAGACTCATCAGGAGGATTCAGAAGATGACCTCTCACAGCTCAGGCCTCACACTGTGTTCCTTACAGTCACATATCCATCCATTTCTTTGGGTTTTGTGATTTGGAGAATGAAGAAATTCTGAGACGCATCACTGACTGAATGATTCAGAAGAAAGCCGGATGTCCCAGAACTGAGTGTTTATTCGTGCTGCTGAATTTCCTATATTAGATAAATAAAGGTTGATTTTTGTATTTATAATGAAAGTGATTCACCATTTTTGTTCATTCTGTAGCTACGAAACATCTCAATTTAAACATCTAAAACATTTCAAGACAAAAACAAGACTGAAATGCTTGGAAGAGACGATAGATATTTCAGTCAACAAAAACTAAAACATACGGATGAATCTGATGAGCATGTTTTTTTATAGTTTGTCATATTTCACCATAAATAAAATTTTGCATAATGAAAACAAAGACTATTTTTAAGACTTTTTTTGCACAATTAACAATTGAGCATTTTCCCCTTCAATTGTTATTAATACACCAAAAATGTGTGTGTATATATATATATATTTTTTTTTTCGTTATTTTTTTTTACAAAAAAACACAAATATAGGATACGTACATGCAGGTAGTGTTGTTCTATGACTATTACTGTATTTAATAAGTAATTATTCCCCCATGCGAATTGGGCGTAAAATCGGTTTAATGGGCTGTTTAAATGAAAATCTCACAATGCAAAAAAATATCGTTTTATTGACATTATGCAAATTTAAGTTAAGCAGTTTTTGTAATTAACAATAAAGCAAATTGGTCCATATTGTTTTATAAAATTACTTTTTAACCACTGTATATAGATTATCAAATTTACAATCGTACATTGTAGTGTTTTTATTTAATTAGATTGTTTTTTAATAGAATATATACGATACCACCACACATACACTTTAGTATTTTTTTCATTACAGTAATGAGAATTTGGGGGTAAAATGTGCTTAACTGTCAAGAAAATATCACAATGCAAAAAAAATTAAAATGTTATTAACATGCAAAATATAATTTATGCAACATCTGAAATATGACCTGGCACAATTCATGAGATTCACTCATACACACGAAAAAATTCATCCTGAGCACAGCGAAGCGGTGACACTGTCACATACTCTAGAAAATCACCAGGTCATTATCTAGTTTTGTCTCATTCAAGTATAGCATTCATTTCACAAAAACATCTCCAAATGAGAGTTTGGTCATTTGAAATTAAAATACGTTGAGTATATTGCACGATAGTCAAGAATGTACCATTTTCATTACTTGGCAATAATATTAATGGTACAAATGTGACACTCTTTATAATATGCCTCGACTATTAAAACAGCCAAAATACATACATACATATAAACTAAAACCCACATATGACAAAAACATCAAGTCTTCGCAATGGGGCCGCAACACTGAAAGCTGCACTTCACACGTACCTCCAAACCTCAGGCTTCACCAATGCCAGAACGACCTAAACATGCAGTTCATTTGCTCCCGAGGCACAAAAGTGCATTGTCACACTCGATTAAAGATCACAAACTGATTGTAGTGTTGAAACTTTGGCCCTTGGTTGTTGTGTTGTTTTTGCAGCACTAGTACACAAGTCCAGACAGATGGGCTCCTTTCAGTCGCCGCAGAGTTTGTTTCGCTCATTTTTATGACTTATTTCAAGGCTGCATGATTCCTGACCGGCAGGAACCAGTCTGGTGACTGGGATTTTACAAGTATGAATATATTCTACTTCGATAATGAGCCTTACAATATGTTAAACAAACTCTGAAGAACATGTTCAGATAGGCTTGGCCATCAACGGAATAATTCACCCCAAAATGAAAATTTACTGAAAATAAACTTCTACCTAATGTCCAGGCCATCATATTGTGAGAGAGCGGTTTGTTTTTATCCGAGGGGAGAAATGTAGCATTGCATCACTTGCTCACCAATGGATCCTCTGCAGTGAATGGGTGCCGTCAGAATGAGATTGTGATGTTTTTATCAGCTGTTTGGACTCTCATTCTGACGGCACCCATTCACTGCAGAGCATCCACTGCAAGTGATGCAATGGCTCATTTCTCAAATCGGTGTTTGATGAGAAACCAACACTCATTTTAGGCATGGCCAGCAAATTTTTGGGAGAACAGGACCATTCATTATGACCCAAAAGGGCACCATAAACGTTTTGAAACAAATCCTGGTTTTATTTAAATCATTAGGGATTGTAGGGCGGTCATCAGTGTTCTCGAGTGGGTTATGGCGCTCGAGTTGATTGTGTTCACAGTGTGTGGAATGACCGCGGGCAGATTTAGTTCTCTTCTAGCACTCCAGGTAACTGTGAGTGGCTTGTCAAGGGGTTAGGCTGCTCCAGGGTCACGTTCAGGTTCAGGTTCTGAGATCCAGAGGCCGATCCTACGGGAGACATGCGGGCAGTTCCTCCTTCCAGAATGACACGGAGCTGCAATTACGTATTTGAGCGCACGACGAAGACAGAAATACAATTTTTGATGATTGAGTGAGTCCAAACGGTCATTAAAGCTCATCTTACACCCCGTAAAGTAGGACTTTGAAAGTAAGTCTGAAAAAAGTTTGCATGTGTTTTGTTGTATGTTATACCTGGTTTGTGGCTCATATAATATGATATCGGCGAATATGGGGTTCATTACTCAAGGAGGAAAAACAATCTCCCTAGGCCCAACTGAGCAAAAATATGCAATTTGGTGCCGTTGCTGATATTTAAATGGCCAAACCAAAATAATTAAATTCTCATACCTTGTAATCTAAATGAGTGAGATCTTAATAACAGTATAACAGACTA
Organism: Sinocyclocheilus anophthalmus; assembly: GCA_018155175.1. Taxonomy (NCBI): domain Eukaryota; kingdom Metazoa; phylum Chordata; class Actinopteri; order Cypriniformes; family Cyprinidae; genus Sinocyclocheilus; species Sinocyclocheilus anophthalmus. Next base: position 98,331 of record JADLZN010003097.1, read on the forward strand.
CTTACATAAAAATGCATATAACCATTATGTTAATATAATGTCTCACGTAGTCCGCTCCCGCTATGTTCTTCTCCAGCTCCGTCTGCATCTGCAACGAACAGACAAACCAGATACACATCGACTTCATCTCATCAAACACAGTCTAAAACTAGCATCAGCCGGTTATGGTACTTTACATTGCCACAGGATTCAGACTATAAAAAGCATAACCATATACCAGGCAGACGCATCCTGATTTGGAACATCGGTTGGTAACCTCCAAACGTATCAAAAGTATCTCCACCTTCAAAAGTCTCGGGTTTTAAAGGTTGCCTTTATTTGATTAAAAATACAGTAAACTCAGTAATATTGTGAAATATTATTAAAATTTAAAATAACTTTTCTATTTTAATCTATTTTAAAATGTATTTTATTCCTGTGATGTTAAAGCTGAATTTCAGCATCATTACTCAAGTCTTCAATGTCCCTGACCGGATATTCGTTAATTGTTTTAGCCTGAACAAACTGGCTGTAAATAAACAGGCTAGTGATATAAGCTAATAAATTTGATTAGTATAATATTAAATATCAGGGGCATTAAAAAAAACTGAATCAATTACACATGTATATTAGTATGAGAAATGATCCCAAAAAAGAGCTTCAAAATTGGACTAATAGTTACTGACCTGAGAATAGCAAAACATATTAAATCACACATTTGATCATAAATAGTAGATCCCGTTTAAATATAAATGTTCAGGTACTCATGCTACTTCAGCATTATGTATGCTGTACACAGTATGTCAATTTTCTGTATCCTTTAAATACCCAGATGACCTACAACATTTGTCAAAAGTGTGCGAAGTTAACATCCAGAGCACACTGCACTCAGTACTTATCCCCAATGCATGCGCTGACTTCCATTCAGTGTTGTGATGATTGCTGTCTCTGATACAACTCTAAAACGTTAATCTTTTTACACAAAATATGAAAATGCCAAATGATTTGTTTATTTCTACAACTAAAAGCTGATTTCTGAATTAAACTGAATAAGATAACTATACAACAATGTAGCATAAAACCATGTTTTTACTGTTGTATACTGCATCCTTATACATGCAATTTTAGTGTATATATATATAAGTATCTATATATAATATATATATATATAGGATTAAAACCCTTTAGTTAACCTTAATGTAAACTAAATAAGCTAATCACTATACAACTATTAAAACCTAAATATACTGCATATTCTAATTACTAAAACAAAACCTGAAAAAACATATTTCCATTCATAGAAATATTAAAAAACGAATAAAACTAGCATGTAAAGAATTACTAAATTAAACTAAAAAATTGAAATGAAAACTGAAATATTAAATAAAAGTTGTAAGTCAAACTATTAATAAATACTCTAAAGTTACATGATGATTATAAATAACCTAATTCTGCACAAAGACGCTTTTTCAAATGTTTTTATAAAAGGAAGGTGTCTAGAAGCTGTAATGCACAGCTACAGCGGGTATAGAAGAAAAGAATTCCTCCTTAAAATAATTCCCCTTGTGCTTTGCGCCTGAAATTGCAATTTAGACGGGACGAGTTTTTGTTTATCCAGCTGTATTCACTCGTGCAATTAGCATCCCTATACCCAGATTAAGTCTACAATTAAGCTTTGATCTAATTAAAATCTTCTCAGAATTAATAAAATATCTATTCAACACGATTTGTGACTCAACGTTTTCTCCCATAAACAGCTGCGTGAAGCCACAGAGACACATTAAAGCAGGTGTGTGTGTGTGTGTGTGTGTGTGTGTGTTCTGACAGTAAGAGATCTGCACACATCAGCTACACACTGCTCAGGTATCAGGCGAGCAGGAGGACAGGTGAGGAAACGCTTGAGCTAGAAGATGAAGATTACGAGATAGAAAGAAGGGGATATGAGTACAGACAGGCCACAGGAAAAACAGACCAGAAGGTTATTTGCTACATTTATGAAGGGAAAGATAGTGGAAGGAGAAAATATATAATCGTTATGTTAGTTTTAGAATCACCACCTGACATGGGATTTATTTTGGGTGTAAGTATTAGTACATGGTTAGTGCTGAATGTTGAGGCAGTGTGGTGCAGCATTTGGAAACCTGTTCACAGTCTACATGAGAGTGAAATGACTTCATGCACCATCGCTCACCTTTGCCAGGTAGGCCTCTACGCGGCTGCTCTGCGATTCCCCTACCGTACCCAGCAGAGGCGTCCCGAGGCCCAGACTCCTGTTCAGGGGTCCCAGAGAGGCTCCGTACGCCCCCACGGAGCCCAGAGATGCCACATCCAGAGCGGGGCCCCCCAAACCGCCGTTCACTATACTGCTGGTGAGCAGAGATTTGCTGCGCTGCCTCTCGCTCAGGAGTTTAGTGTTGGCCTCCGCTAACCGCTCATTCGACCTGCACATTATGTTAACAAAGACATTTTGGCACATTATTAAAAAAACACTATGAATCACAGAAATAAATCAAGTAAATACTTCAATTAAAAATATATATTAGGACTGATGGAAACATTATTAAAAGAATTAATTTATTAATACCTTAATAATAATTATTAATATAAAATTACTAGATTAGGGGAATTGTTTTTTAAAAAGTAGGTGTGCATTTAGTTTGTAAGTTTAACATATTATCTGTGCCTCCGTATATTATGTGCTTAGCAACAATATTATTTCTAAGTGTAGTTTCGATTATTTTAAAAGGTATATGTATTGTTAAATTGCTTACTTGGTCTTTTACCATTATGCGCATTCCCTGATTGCTTGAATAATTATTTATATTTTATTATTGATTTCTATGATTAGTTTTAGTTTACTTGGTCAATTTGATCTCATTTTCATAACTCCTGAATGCTTTAACATAATATGATTGATGATTTTATATTTTTCTTTCATTACTTTAGTTGTATTTTATTTTTAGTTATGGTGGTAAATTATTAATTTTCTTCGACTATGTTTTTTTGAGATATGTTTGAAATCTACTTGTTTCGTGTTAGAATTTTATTCACGATTTTTGTAATTATTCGTATTTTTACTTAAATTTTATTTTGTGGCTATTAATCATTTTGTGGGTCTACCTTCATATGCTTTGCAATAATATTAATTAACGTTTATTTTATTTAGGGATCTTTTATAATCATAATTTGTATTATTATTTTAGTTCTATTTTACTAAAACGACAATTCTGCAACCACCTGATATGTTTGAAATAATATTCTATACATTGTACCTTTTTTTTTTTTTTTTTTTTTTTTTTAACTTGGTGGAGATTTACTAATAAAATTAATAAAATAATAATCGGCATATTATTTAGTGGTACCTTTTCTAACCAACCTGGTCCAACAGAATAGTTGTGAGAGAGGGACGGAGACGATTAATATTACGCAGGTGGAAATATGCAGTACGCGTAATATTATTAACATGAGCTTCAAAGGACAGTGTGATATCCAGAATGACACCCAGACTCCTGACCTGCTGAGAAGAACAAACTGCATTATGATCGATATCCACAGAAAAACAATCAGATTTAGTCAGAGTTGAGAGTAGATCTTGTACCAATGAGCAAGACCTCAGTTTTATCACTGCTGAGCTTTAGAAAGTTGGCTGAAAGCCAATCTTGAATTTCAGCTAAACATCTGGTCAAGGAAGGTGGAGGAAAAGAGCTAGAGTGTTTGGAAGACAGGTAGAACTGGGTGTCATCGGTATAGCAGTGAAATGGATACAATATTTCCTGAAAATATGGCCAAGAGGGAGTAAATAGATAACTAACAGTGGGCCCAAAACAGAACCCTGAGGGACACCAGTGGTAACCAGTGACATATGACCTAAACCAGGACAGAGGGTGCCAGTGATACCTATAGAATCAGCTGTACAATTTATCATGATTTTCTTTGCCTGATATGCTTTTAAATAATTAACTGCCATTAATCACCATTAAACTATTTTTTTTAAATCTGAAAAATGTAATTAACCTGTGATTATAATGAAGATATATTTCTAAATATAATTCTGAGGACAGGCTCCCATGATGTCTCTCACCTCTCTAGTTTGGCAGCCAGACTCTTGCGGAGGCGGAGTTCTTCGCTGTATAGCTGTTTGTAGCGCTCCAACTCTGTGTGGCTGGAGTCTCTCTGAACGAGACTGTCCTGCTGAATGCTGCGTAAACGGCTGAGTTCTCCCTCCAGATCCCTGATGCGCTGCTCCTGCTGAGTGCGCTGACTGGCCTCGTTAGCAGCTTTCATCTGCTCCAGAGCTTCCTGAGACGCCGCCTGCGTCTGACGAAACATACAAAAAGTGTCTAAAACTTTTTACAAAACAAAGAAATATAATTAGTTTCTTTTAGAACTTATATTCTTTAAAAAACATTATATAAATAAATAAAATGCTGCCTATGTGAAACAGTGTCTAAAACTGTAATAATAAACAAAAATAATTATAATTATCTTTCTTAAATAATACTTTTATATTTTAAAAAGTATAAATATAAAATAAATAAAGAAAAACAATAATAAAAAAAAATAAGCCTGCGTGAACAGTTCTAAAATTTATACAAAAATTTAATTATTATAATTATTTTATAAAATAATATATTTATCGTATATAAATTAAATATAAAAATAAAAGAAAAAAAAACACATCCGATATTGTCTGCATGTATGTGTGAGTGAAAAAAGCTTAAGCAAAATTATTGTAATTACTTTTTAAAATAATATTTTATATTTAAGAAATGTACGTAATGTATAATAAAAAATGTAATAAAATAAAGGAGCAAAGGAACATTAGCAAAGGTTAAAGAACATTTTCGCATTATGCGATTGAAACCGGCCAATAACGGTTTTGTATTCACTTGCTTTTTCACCTATATTTGGTGCTTAACGATCGTTTACTTTGGACTTTGCACACAAATAATGTAACAACAATAAACACAAGGTTAAAGTGAATGTGCTCCGGTGCATGTTGACTCTCTGACTCTTGTTGTGTACCTGCAGGAAGAGGTTGACCTCCTCTAGTTTGTGTCGGATCTCCTGTCGGGCTCTTTCCTCCGTCTCCCGGCGGTACTGCTCGGCCTGGCTCTGGTCCATCACACCGGCCTCCAGCTGCCGCCGCAGACTGGCCACCTCCTCCTCCAGCTGCCTCTTGCTGCGCTCCAGCTGCTCGTGGCTTCGGCTCAGGCTCTTCACAGACGACAGCTTCTCCTTCAGCTGTCTGTTCACCTCCTCCAGCCGCGAGCAGCGCGACGCCTCCCGCTCGTACTGAGACTGCAGCTCATCCACCTGCGCCAGAGCAAGGGTGACCACAGGATTAGAGACAAGCAGAAAACGAGGAAATCAGAGACTCAATCAAGTACTGTGCATACTTTAATCTGATCTGAGTCTTAAAAATGACAAAAAATGTTGCAAATGTCTGTAAATGCCTAAATCTGAGACTGTACCCGAGTCTTCATTCTGCTGATGGTGCTCTCTGCCTCCAGCCGGTGGCTCATGTCTCCTCTGAAGCTGCCCAGAGGAGAGTCCAGCTGTCCACCGCCCTGTTCACGCAGCTGCTTCTTAGCGGTCTTCAACAGAGTTTTCAACCTGACACACACACACAGTAAGATATACTGAAATTAGAGACATTCTGTATCAGTGTTGTTATTGTTAACTAAAACGAAAACCATAAATTTGAAATAAAATAAAATATATTAGATGCAAAACTTAAATGAAGAATTAGAAATGCTGGCTTAGCAGCTAAATTAAAATAAGTTCTAAAATGACTAAAACTAAAAAAATTATTCAAGCTAAATAGAAATATTTTTTACAAACTAATAAAAATTATGAAAGCACACAAATAATTACTTAAACTAAATTTAAATTAACTGAAAACTAAAAAATAAGGTAAATAAACAAAAGCTTATTATCAATAAATATTAATATCTACAATACAGTGGGGGAAAAAAGTATTTAGTCAGCCACCAATTGTGCAAGTTCTCCCACTTAAAAAGATGAGAGAGGCCTGTAATTTTCATCATAGGTATACCTCAACTATGAGAGACAAAATGAGAAAAAAAAATCCAGAAAATCACATTGTAGGATTTTTAAAGAATTTATTTGCAAATTATGGTGGAAAATAAGTATTTGGTCAATAACAAAATTTCATCTCAATACTTTGTTATATACCCTTTGTTGGCAATGACAGAGGTCAAACGTTTTCTGTAAGTCTTCACAAGGTTTTCACACACTGTTGCTGGTATTTTGGCCCATTCCTCCATGCAGATCTCCTCTAGAGCAGTAATGTTTTGGGGCTGTCGCTGGGCAACACGGATTTTCAACTCCCTCCAAAGATTTCTATGGGGTTGAGATCTGGAGACTGGCTAGGCCCCTCCAGGACCTTGAAATGCTTCTTACAAAACCACTCCTTCGTTGCCCGGGCGGCGTGTTTGGGATCATTGTCATGCTGAAAGACCCAGACACGTTTCATCTTCAATGCCCTTGCTGGTGGAAGGAAGTTTTCACTCAAAATCTCACAATACACAGCCCCATTCATTCTTTCGTTTACACGAATCAGTCATCCTGGTCCCTTTGCAGAAAAACAACCCCAAAGCATGATGTTTCCACCCCAATGCTTCACAGTAGGTATGGTGTTCTATGGATGCAACTCAGCATTCTTTCTCCAAAAAGTTGAGTTTTTACCAAAAAGTTCTATCTGACCATATGACATTCTCCCAATCCTCTTCTGGATCATCCAAATGCTCTAGCAAACTTCAGACGGGCCTGGAAATGTACTGGCTTAAGCAGGGGGGACACGTCTGGCACTGCAGGATTGAGTCCCTGGCGGCGCAGTGTGTTACTGATGGTAGCCTTTGTTAATTTGGTCCCAGCTCTCTGCAGGTCATTCACTAGGTCCCCCCGTGTAGTTCTGGGATTTTTGCTCACAGTTCTAATGATCATTTTGACCCCACGGGGTGAGAACTTGCGTGGAGCCCCAGATCGAGGGAGATTATCAGTGGTCTTGTATGTCTTCCATTTCTAATAATTCCTCCCACAGTTGATTTCTTCACACCAAACTGCTAACCTATTGCAGATTCAGTCTTCACAGCCTGGTGCAGGTCTACAATTTTGTTTCTGGTGTCCTTTGAAAGCTCTTTGGTCTTGGCCATGGTGGAGTTTGGATTGTGACTGTTTGAGGTTGTGGACAGGGGTCTTTTATACTGACAACGAGTTCAAACAGATGCCATTAATACAGGTTAACGAGTGGAGGACAGAGGAGCCTCTTAAAGAAGAATTTACAGGTCTGTGAGAGCCAGAAATCTTGCTTGATTGTAGGTGACCAAATACTTATTTTAACGAGGAATTTACCAATAAATTCTTTAAAAATCCTACAGTGTGATTTTCTGGATTTTTTTCTCATTTTTTCTCTCATAGTTAAGGTATACCTATGATTAAAATTACAGTCCTCTCTCATCTTTTTAAGTGTGAGAACTTTCACAATTGGTGGCTGACTAAATACTTATTTTCCCCACTGTATATACATAAAATATTATAATAGAGGTAATAAATAATACTAAAAATAACCTGTTCTGCTTGCCATTTGAAGTCAATAAACCATGAGATATAGTTACTTAGTCAATGAGGGTAATTAATGACAGCATTTTAATTTTTGGGTTAACTATCCCTTCACCCCCCCCCTTCACTTTAGATAGATGATGGATAGATAGATGGATAGATAGAAATTTTTTAAATTATTTAATACAAGCTAAAAAATTACAATATTCATAAAAAAGTCCCCCTGTAGTGAAAATCAAGTTTTTATGTTGTTTATTTGTCTATGTGGTGTTTTAATATGCTTTTAGACAAACCATGTGCCAATCCATGAATCAACACCATTGCTGAGTAGATTTTCCCATTTAAAGGTCCCATATTGTCAAAACGGAAATTTCCTGGCTTTTTTCATGATAACTGAGGTCTAGGGGCTATTTCACTACCATATAAGTTTCAAAAGTCAGTCCACAGTAAAATGCACACAACCTGCATAAAGTAGCAGTGATTTTTCACGAACCGTTGTGACTACCATAAAAGTCACTTCGGTTTGCTAAGTCACAATCCAATAAACCATCCACGTCAAGGATCGATTCCTTCACTAGCATGCAAAATACACATGCACAACCACCAAAAATAAAATAAGCGCAAAAAACCTGAGCTGTGGTTAATGTGAATTTAGAACGCTAACTTGCAATTTATAGTATAACTCTGGCACTCATGTGCGTATGCTTGGCGGCGCGCGATTAAACATCACAAACCAGTGCCCTCTCACTGCTGACAAATAAATCCAGGGGGCGGAGTTGGATCCACCATCTAGGGGGTGGAGAGGGTGGTTTAGTATATGTTAAGGTGGGAGGAGTTGATCTGGATTCAAACCCAGCCCTGGATTTGTGTCTGCAGTGAGGAACATCTATCCAACAGCTGCTACTTCAAGTCTTCAAGGCATTTTAGGACACAACATCGTCAAGTAAGTAACTTTAACGAAATTTACATTATTCACGGTTAGTGTCCACTAGTAAAACACATAGTTTTATCAGTCATAATCAGGTAAGCATTTTGTTTTTTTTTCTTTTTGTTTTTTTTGCTTTTGCGGTAGTACAGTTCAGTGGATCAGGATGGCATGGCTGGTGTTGGAATGAGTAGAGGCTGGGACTAATTTGCATTTCATAGCTCAGGGTTTATTACTAAAATGAGGGCAAAGGGTGTAGTGAGTTCTCAAGCTATTTTAAGGCATGAGAAAATAATTTTCACAAGAAAAAAACATTTAAATATGTAATTTTGATGATCAAAGATAAGTTTTAAGGGATAAAATATTTGATTACAGGGGGACATTAAACTAAAATTAAAATGAGATATGAAAATATAAAACAAAAGGCTATTATCAATAAATATATACAAAATATTAATAAATTATATAAATAGATACATCAGTAAATATATATATATATAGATCTATATATCTTATATTGGTCAACATAAAGTCTGGTGATTGGATTCTTTATAATCTTTCACTAAAATGAAATAACCTGCTCAACCAGTAAAACAACTTGGTTTTCAAATGATCCCTCTTATCTTCACCATTTAATTAACATGGAAATACATCCCTTTTCAAATGCTGTATCAAGGTTTTTAGCACTACACATGGATTTGTTATTCTACAGCACTACAGCAGCAAAAAAGACAGGCTTGGAGTCAGTCCTCAGTGAATTAAACAAATGTAAGATATAAAAAGCCATACGCACTTCATGAGTGTATCTCACAGATTCGCAAGCAGGAGGATCCGCACTGCCGGCTTCTCTAGTACTCAAACACATCTACAGGTGTAGAGCTGCAGCGGTCGGGGTTAAAGGTTAAAGGGTCACCTGTACATTTCTTTCTGAAGGTCAGTGTTTCTCTTCATCTCCTGCTCCAGACGCGTGTCCACAGATTTCTTCTGCTCGGCTAGTTTTTTGGCCTTTTTCTTCTCGAGCTCCATCTGAAACACAGAGAGAGGATGCAGGTGACACTCTTGTTCTTAATAATAGAGGTTTAATACAATATTTGGGTTGTTGACGTGACATTTCAAACCATTTTGACGTGTGTTCCACTGTGTGACATTAAATACTTCATCTAATAATATTTTTAACAATATTTTCCCTTATACATACACTACCATTTAATTGGGATCGTGTTGCAATTTTTAATGTTTGACAGGACCCTATATTCTGATCAACCAAGGCTGAAATATTTGATCAAAAAACAGCAAAAACAGTAATATTGTGAACTATTGTTAGACAATTAACGTAAAATAACAGTCTTCTCTTTGAATATGTTTTAAATGTAGTTTATTCCTGTGATGCGCAGCTGAATGTTCAGCATCATTACTCCAGTCTTCAGTGTCACATGATCTTCAGAAATCATTCTAATATACTGATTTGCTGCTCATTAAACATTTCTGATTATTATCAATGTTGAAAACGGTTGTGCTGCTTCATATTTTTGGGATTATAAATGTCTTTATTGTTACTTTTGATCAGTTTAATGCATCTGTGCTAAAGTATTATTTTCTTTCTTTCAAAAAGACCCCAAACTTTTAAATAGTGCATTTATATACACATTTCAAACTAAAGCAACAAACATTCATGTAAATTATTCATTTTCATGTGCTAATTGAGCTGTTTTGATTAAGTCACTAAACATTTTACCACTTGTAAACATGCAAACGTTATGTTTGTTGAAAAGTATCATTTGTTGTAATTTAATGTAACACATTTCGGATGGACAGCGTGTCTTTCTGGCACCTGATTGGTCAGTTCTCCTTTCTCTTTCTCCAGCTCAGAGAGGCGGAGTCCCAGTCGTGAGCGGCTCTTTAGCTCCTCCTCCCACAGTGCTTGTGAGTCCTGGGCATTATGGGATAGCATACTCTGCTTCTGTACCTGGAGAGGAGAACCTCAATTAAACAAATAGTTAATATACTTTCCTGTAGCACTACGAATCAGGACTATTATCGTTAACTAAAACCAAGACTAAAAACATAAAAAAAAAAATAATAATTTCATTACTAAATAAATGAATAAACTGAAATGTTCTCAATCTATCCTCTCTTCATCTATTGCATTTAGATGCACTTTGAAGCTCAACGTGACACATGTTTGTCATAAAGTTCACCTCTCGGTTGAGTTGTTCTTCTAGCGTCATCTTACTGCTCTGCAGGTTTGTGACAATATCTTCCAAACGATTCCTGACCTGAGAACAATCACAGATGTCAATACACAACAGGGCCTTGATCACTCTCTCAGCAAAGTACTTCATGCTGATCTAGATCTACTTTAGATCTCAGAAACCAGAAATGCAGACGGTTGCAAGAGAGTTTACAATCAATGCAAATCCGCAAACAGACCACCACCAAAACAGAGAAAATACCCCGCTAACAACCAAACTAAAGGAAAGCAATAAAGAATACAGACACTTTTTTGTTTCTTGTTCATTTCAAGTGTAAACCACAGTGAGATTTGAAGTCCTGAAGAGCTGTAATTCACAGTAAAGAAAGAACTGCTAGAATCACAGCTAGATGTTTGATACCAACCCCTTCTCCAGGTGATGAGCCTGATCGCTGTGAAAAGAGTGACTACACCATCAGTTTACATGAAATCTCCTCTCCAACTGACTCACATGTACAGTCAGCTCATTCTGCACTGGCACAATTAAACAGAGTTCAACTAAAGTGAAGCTCAGGTGACTTAAGAGGGTAAAACGTAAAGCTCTGTCAGGATTAATGTCTAAATCTACCATTATCAGTTGAGTCAGGACACTTCTTCTTCACAAACTAGTGGTTAAATGAGTGATATTTGAGAGAACTCACCACAGTGCCCTCCTGAACGCCCTTCTGAAGCACCTCGATGCGATTGGTCTGCTGTTTGGCTGTGGCCTCCAGTCTGGCGTTCTCGATCTCTAACCTGTAGATATATCATAATCACATGAACCATTTTCACACATTAATGAACAGATATTTTAGTAGATGATTACAGTTAATAATGATGGACACTTTGTGTTGTTTAGCTGATGGATGTAAGATGAGGAACACAGTGCTTCATTTGAATGCATTTTTACATTTCCAATTAAATACTTTAATATTATGTAACAAATTAATAGTTAAATATATAAATATATTTAGAAGACATTCATTTTATTTAAATAATATCAACATTAATTAAGTCTAAATACTAGTATGCACTACTATATGAATTTGAACCTGAAGCGAATTAATTTTCACATCATAAATTATGCAATATATTACTACTTAATATGTAAATTAATATATTCAATAAAATTATTTTATATTAAGATTATTATAATAGAATATCTTGATGCAAAACCATTGTAAATATGAATATAATGCATGCTTCAATGTTCAAATTAAATTAATGTACATTTCATCTACTGCACTACCTGACATATATGTGATATAAAAAAAAAACAAAAATATATATTATATGAGCTATATTAATATTCAGATCATAACCTAACAGTATGCATTATTACTACTTAGATATGTAACTCATGATATAGATATTCATAAAAAATCTATTAATTTTAAAATACTATCATATATAATACATTTTATGCAATTAAATGACTGCAGAAATATGTAAATATGAATATAAATATATGTAATCTAATGTAATCTAACATCTAATATTCTTATTAATTTAATGTAATTCATAACAGCAGTCAGCTGCTTCGTTCCTGAATGCATCAGCCTTTCAAACCGAATCGATTAAATGAAGATTCAGGGGTCAAATCAGTGACTTGCTGCCACCTAATGGCAGTTTTAATTTTTTTTTAAGTATGATCATTTAATATTTCTTTATTAATAGAAATAATATCTATTATTAAAGTGAATCATGTATATTCTATATTCAATTGTTTATTTAAAAAATTCATCTCACCTGAATTATGATTTAAGTGCACCTTCCTCTGACCTGATTAACGTCTGTAAATTATACCTACATGCACTTGTGTTCTTCCTTCGCCACCTCGTAGTGCAAATTATTTTAATACTGCTTCATTTGATCTGGCACTTATTCTTTTTGATTCTATTACTATTCTATCTAATTTGGATTTTATTTGGATTAATTAAATTTGACATAAAAGATTGACACTTTTAATAAAGTTAGAAAAAAAACAAAGGTAAAAACAAAATTCCCTATAAATCACTTTAAGGAGTCAAATATCACATATTAATATTGATCAGAAGGTGCTCCTGAATTTTTTGACTGTGCTCTTAAATATTTTAAATTAGGAGTATAAGTGCTCCTAAAAAGAAAAGGAAGCATAAAGCCCTGTATACACACACACACACACACACAAACACCACACAATCATGTACATATATTATATATTTTAGATATACTAGGGATGTACGATTAACGCGAGACGTGAAAATCGACGATTCAAATATGTGACGATTCAAATTGGTTGAGATTCTAAACAAATCGCGATTCATTTAGGTTTAGGAGTTTATATGAATGTATGTCTGAAGGGAACTTACTGTCTTTCGATGGTATTTTTTTCTTTATTGTGTGTAGTTGTCGAATGTGTATATTAAAGTTCATAAGTGCAGCGCTGCTGTGTTTACAGCGGAAACCAAGGAAACACTTTTAAGCGCCACCTGCTGTCAGAGAGTGCATCTGCGTCTCATTCAGCTCGTCTGATGTCAATCTAATTTAGATTAAAAATTGCTCGTGTTGCATGTATGCAGCATCTTTGTTTGGATCATGAATAAAATCAAGCGGTTGCCTCTAATTTTAAATGGAAAAAGAACAGACAAAGCCTTAGTTTGTTTATACGAAGAGATTTATTTTATTTGTGTAATTTATTTGATTTGGGGCTTGTTTTAAAATCAATTTGTTTTGTTATTTCCATGTACCATTTATTCAATTTTTATTTAGCAGAGCTTTTATCCAAAGCAACTTACAAATGAGGACAATAGACAGCAATCCCCCAAACCAAAAAAAGAGCAATAATCTACAACAGGGCTATATTAGTAATTATTATAGTGTGATATTTCAATGTCAAAAGAACCGTGAAGCAATTTGTCCAAGCATAATTTAAAAGACACATTCATTATAATTTTCTTAAATCATTTTGTAAAAAAAATGGATAGAATCGTGAGTTGAGGTGAAACGTTACTCCCTATATATATCTATATATATATATTAATGATAAATAGATACAGAAACTGTTTTTTCTGTAAAATAAACTGTGATTTTAATTCCTCACGTCACTTATATCAGTACCATTGTTGTTACCGTGTGACATGTATCATATGAAGCCAATGAGTGAGTGTTTGTGGACCCAGTTTACAGAATTAATGGTACCTCTGCACTGCCTCCTCCAGCTGTTTAATGGTTTGCGCTTTGCCTGTGGAAGCAGCTAGCGCCTCCTCTAGTTTCTGAGCTGTACTGCAGGCTTCTCGCTCCTTATCGTCCAGAGAGCTCTTCAGCTGGCTGATGCATTTCTCAGCCTGGACGTACACTTCCTCAGACTCCTGCAGCTGCAATTGAACACAAACAAAGTATAAAAGCAAACAACTCAAACGAAAGGACTTGTAGTGTGGCGACCCCACTTATTTATATTGCTGAAATCAATAAATGAACATTTATTGTTCCTGAGAATGAAGCTACTCCAGTTAAATACAGATTGCACTGTTAATGATTGACACCAAGCTGATCGGATGGTTTTCAGGAAGTATAAGAAGATTAATGGTTACCTTTCCCTTCAATCTGTCCATGTCCTTGAGTGTGCGTGCCTTCTCTTCCTCCAGATCATTACGGTACCGTGTGTTGACCTCCAGAGAAGCCTCACACATGGAAACTGATTCAGACAGTCGGCCAGTTCCTGCTGCAGCTGCCTCAGAGAACTCTGCAAAAAAAAACAACAGCTTAATACTCTCATTTGATCAGGTTTACATTACATTTTACAGGGTCTACACAGGGACATGTGCAGCACATTGAGAAGTCGATCACTTCCACAAAACGGTCTACAATGGAAGTGCCAGATGTGTTGCAATGCACCTTTCAGTTGATCCATGTCCCACTTCTATTTTTGTCATACTGCAAATCTACTGTCTTTCTGAAAATAAATTAGTTTTTGTTCTCTACAAAACTAATATATTTTACACTTATATATTAGTATTAATATGTAAATATTATTTGTATTATAGTTTAAAGTTTAAAAATAATTTTGTTTAATGGACTTTTATGAAGTATCTTTAATAACACTTAACATCATGCGCTGTGTATGGTTGGTATATAAGCTCGTTTATTTTCAGCTTATATATATATGCAGTTATATTTTTTTTTATATTGAGTAATATACGGTAGATATAAAATAAACATTTATAAAAAATATTTAAAACATATTTTCTCTTATAAATATCAAATAATACATAGATACTATTTTATAAAATATAAATATTCTAAAATATTCATATACTATATATATATATATATCTAGATATACTTATATTCTATATATCGTACAAAAACTAATTATGTAAAATATTCTTACATATATAAAATATTTAAACACTAATTTATATATATATATATATATATAATAAACATCTTATCTTTAAATATTATTATGTATTAATGATACATAATATCTTACATTTTAAAATATTTTTGTATTACTTTTGAATTATATTTAATAAAATTATGACTCTAAGTAAACTAACCCATAAAACTTACTTTTGTACGCTGCTGTCTAGTCTCAGTCTTACATCTGATGTGTCCATTAGTGAGAAATTTATAAAGAAAAAAAAAAGAAAATCTTAGTGTCCTCTACCTCTCTATCAGCTTTCTCCTGCTCTAGTTTGTAATTCTGATCTCTCAGCTCGCTGTTTGTCTTTGCCAGCTCTTTGCTTCTCTCCTCCACCAGGTGGACTCTCTCCTCTCCGTCTGCACGTAACTGGTTCAGCATTTCGGCAAAGTTTTGGTGCACATCTGTAACAGCTTTATCCTTCGCCGAGCCCTTGTTGAGCGCCTCCTCCAGCTGCTGTCGTAGCAGCGCGTTCTCGCTCTGAGCTTGGGCCAGTCTCTCCTGCATGGCTTCCTGTCTGGCCCCAGCACGGCTGGCCTGCTCCCGTTCGTTCAGTACCGTGGCCTCCAGTTCTTTGAGTTTGGCCAGGGCCTGGTCTTTCTCTCGGGCCAGAGTCTCCAACAGTACGCCTTTCTCAGCGATGGTCAGAGCATTGCGGTGACACTCGTTCTCCAGGCTGTTGGCGCGCGCCTCGGCCTTGCTGAGTTTCTGGGACAGGGACTGGATGGTGTCCCGTTGTGTACTGGACTCAAAGATGTGCTTTTCCTGTGCCCGCTGGTGCTCCTCACGGTCTCGCTGCAGAGTGCGCTCTGCATCTGTGCGTGATGCCTGAGAGGTTGCAACAATAATAAAAGACAAATTGATAGCAGTTCCCAAAATCCCTTTCCCTTTAGTTTAGCACAAATGAGTTGAAGCTGACCTGGCATCTCTCAGCCTCCTGCAGCGCCGCCTGCAGTCGTGCCCTGCTCGCCTCGGCCTCGGCTTCCAGTTGCTGCCTCACTTGCCTCTCGTGCTCCCGTTTAGCCGTGATCACTGAGCATTCGGCCTTCAGCGCGCTCAGCTGCCCGTTGTACTGGAACACAGTCTGAGCCAAGGCCTCCTCACTCAGTTTCATGTCCCTGCGGGCATCCTCCAGTCTCTCGCGTAGGACGTCTCTCTCCTCCGCCAGCTGTGACTCTTCCTGTCGGCTGTGGCACTGTGAGTGGTCCAGCTCAGCCCGAGCGGCGTTCAGTTCATCCTGTATGGCTCGGTTTTGTTGCATCAACTCTCGCTCACGGTCCGATGCCTCTGTAAGCTGGGACATGGCCTGAGCACAACATCAGTAATAAACTCAGTTTAACATGCGACAAACACATTTGAGCATTTTTTTTAAAAACAACACAGTATGTGGCCTGGTTGCAAAAGAGTGAATGGCTCTGTAACAGTAAGTAAATGCCTAAATTCAGGTCATTAGGATAAAGCCTGAAAATCTGACCAATCAGATGCCAGCAAACAGGATTAGAGCAATTGGGTTTACACAGAAGATCTGCTAACTGCGTTTTAGTTCACTGCTTATGCGGTAAACCTAAATCATGAAGTTCACATATTTGATTTAGGGATATTGGTCATTTGTTCTCAATTATGCTCAATTATGACGTCACTGCTTATGTGATTGCAATGATATAACATCACTGCATATTGCTTAAATTTGCTCTCAGTTATGTTCATATTCATGGTTTCTTATGCATATTGTAAAGCGATGATGTAACTATGAAGTGACTACATATGTGATTGCAAAGATATTATATAACTGCATATTGGTCATTTGTTCTATTAACGTGCTTTTCATGGTTTCTTAGATGGGATGTGATAAAAGCTGCAAAGCTAAGATGTCACTGCATATGTGATTGTAAAGATATGGCATCACTGCATATTTGACTGTAAAGCTATGATGTCACTGCATATGTGCCCATAAAACTACGATGACACAGCATATGTTTGTAAAGCAATGACATCACTATAATTGACTCAAGCCATTCTAGGTGTATATGGCTTTCTTGTGTCAGACTAATACAATCTGAGTTTTATTAAAAAGCCACTTCAGAAGGCCTTTATTAACCCCCCGGAGCCGTGTGGAGCATATTTTATGATGGATGGATCGACCCCCATTCACTGTCACTATAAAAGTTGGAAGACCCAGGACAGTTTTTAATATAAATCCGATTGCCTTAGTCTGAATGAAGAAAGTCATATACACCTAGGATGGCTTGAGTGTGAGTAAATAATGGGGTAATTTTCATTTTTGGGTGAACTTATCCCTTTAAGATGATGTCACTGCATATGTAGCTGTAATGCTGTGACATCGCTGCATTTGTGGAAGTAAAATTATGACGTCACTGCATATATGCCATAAAGCTATGACATCATCAGCAATGCATGTGTGGCCGTAAAACTATGACATCACTGCAAATGTGACTGTATTACATCACAGCGTATCTGACTAAAGCTGTGCAGTTTAGTTATGACATTGCTGCATGTGTGATTGTAAAGCTCTGACGTCACTGCATATTTGACTACATACATTTGTTAGTTGCAATGAATTTGCTAGCTGCTAACAGAAATAGCACATTTATAAATATTCCCTGACAAAGTTTTTGAAAAGGTGGCAGCGGTACCTCATTGCTCTTGTTGAGGTTTCGAAGGTTCTCCTTCTCAATGTTCTGCTGCTTACGCAGGTGGTTGTTGAGTAACTCCTCCTGTAGGGCGCGAGCACTGCGCTCATGAGACAGAAGACTCTGAGACTCATCCCTGTCCTCCTCAAGCTAAACACACAAACACACTCTTCAGCACACTGAGAAAACTGTGTTATGAGCTGGTTTTACCAGCTAAATCTAACAGTCTGCTGCTGTTGACCTGTTTGATGCTGTTCTTTAGGGCTCTGATCTCCAGTTCCAGACTGCGGACTTTCAGCTCGGCTTTGTGACACTCCTCTGCCTCGGCTCGCTGCTGCTCCTCTTTCCTCTGGAGCTGCTCACGGGTTTTATTATACAGCATGAGAGCACTCTGATGCTTTTCCTGTTCCTGTCTCAAAACGAACCTTCCATGAGAAGAGAGAGAGAAGAGAGAGTCAGTGTCACAAAACCTGGCGAGTTGCAGATGCACTGAGATAAGCTCACTTGAGATTGTTCATATCCGTTTCCAGCTCCAGTTTGAGATGTTCTAGGCTGGACTTGCTGCCTCTGATATCATCCAGCAGGATCTTGAACTCGTTGCGTTCCTGCTCCAGCCGAGAGGTTTTATCCGCCAGACGGCTGTGTCTGTCTCTCTCCCTCTGGATGGTGCGTTCGTACTCATGAAACATGTTCTGTAGTTTCACCACACTCACAGAGTCTGCATGACATAAGATACAGGCGAACATCTTCATTTGCTGAACATCTGAACTTAACTGTTTGCTTTCAGCTGACTGACTCACCCAGATAGCTGGAGTCGAGCTGTTTGAAGAGCAGAGATGCATTGTGGTATCCAGATACTGGAGTCTCCAGCTCCTCAGTGGCTGTGTCAGAAGACTGGGTGAGATCTTCAAAATCATCCGCCATCTCCAGTTCTCCAGTACTCTGCATAGGAGACAATAAAGTCAATACAACACATGTGTGACACGGAGTATCCTGTGTTAAACTGGTAAATTTATGAGTAACATTTTCCTTCATATTCTCAAAAGTCAGTGCACAGTTTGGTAACCACTGTCTTAAACAAACCCTTAAACGAACACTTGGAGGTTTACCTTATTAAGACAAAAGCTCACCTGCTCTTTCTTACGCCTTGAAGAAGGGGACCTGTTGGTACAAAGAAAAAACATGATTTTATGCTTTATCAGATAACACCAGTCTACCGGAGAGCAAGTTTGGTGCTCTAAAATGAGGATATAATGCAGTATTCTCTTTTTAAAAATTAAACGTTATAACAAGGCCCATATGGAATCTGCCCGCTTTTCATTTGCTTTCATTTATTCAACACTGATTGTGGGTGCAAGTATTACAGGTGTAAATATTACAGGTGCTCAAATCTGGTTGAATTCTGTGGGCACAGATTCTGTGCAGGCCCAGTTATGCTTATAATGTTGCTGCTGCAACATTGCAACAGATAAAATCGAGCTATAAATAATATATTACATTAAAAAGCATGTAAATACTGCATGTATACCTCCTGTCCTCTTCCGATAGCTCACTTAAAGTACTATCATCAAAAACAGACTCGAGGTCTCCGTTATGGTGGGTCGCAGGTCGGGAGGGTTTGCCCTGCAGAGGAGGAGCTACATGGAGATTTCTGGCTTGGCTACCTACAGTTTTCTTTTCCTCCTCTTCGTCTTCCTCACCATGTGGTCGTACCCTGTCAGTACTGGAGGTGCACAGATCTCATCATGAATTTAAAATGAAAGATAAAAAATAAAAAAAGGCAACTGCACGCCCTCCACCAGGGAAACAGCAATGATGACACCAGAAGCAAATTCAAAGCTTCAGCAAAAGCCTGATGAATATTTTCCATTAGCATGAAACATAACTGACAAAATAAAAATAACACAATACTTGTATGTCATGACTATAGACATTGTTTTTTATACATGCATATACTTTAGAAATAGAATGACATTTTTTTTGTAAAAATGTGTATTGATCTATCACCCATGGCTGTTTGCTGAAAGCTCTGTGCTTTAAGGTATCTTCAGTATTTTTTTCAGTAATTTTTAAAGGGGTCATATGATGCCATTTCAATTTGTCCTTTCTCTTTGGAGTGTTACAAGCTCTTGGTGCATAAAGAAGATCTGTAAAGTTGCAAAGACTAAAGTCTCAAATCCAAAGAGATATTCTTTATAAAAGTTAAGAGTCAGCCATGCCTACCTAAAACGGCTTGTTTGCATAACGCCGCCCAAATGTTCACAAAAGAAAGGCGGCGTAACTTTTATTCTCGCTGTTGCTGCCGCCGCCATGTCGTGGAGACGCTGTGTGTTTCGTTGTGTGGGGAGTGGAGGAAGCCCGGAAAACCCAATTACTTTGTTTGCGTCTTCCAAAAAGAGACACGACTAGATATCAGTGGTAAGTGATATTACAAACACGTTCCAGAACATTAACCCAAAATATTCAGCTCGCTGTGTGCAGCACGTTTTATGGAGGACGAGGACGGTCGATCCTGGGAGAGTAGCCTACAATGCCGGTGTCTGTTTCCATAAAGTGTGGCAGTTCCAACTTTGCAAGGACAGTCTGGCGCTTCTGACTCACAGTCTGTAAGTACATTTTCATATGTAAAGGATTTGTCACTGATGATTCAAATGCGAGTTTTGAGCAGTGTAGAGTAGCACTTGTTGTTGGTTTCTTCGATCACAAATGCAGACATGGTTTTATTTGCGATGCAACGCAACGCGTAAAAAGACAGTACAAGTCATTATAATCAGTAATTATGTCCCCACTGGATGCAACAAATGCCTCGTTTATAATGGGTTTTAACGTTTTTGTCTCGTCGCTCCGGCCGGACACGGCATCATAGTATGGTGAGGGGCGTAACATTTCCGTCACACGCTTGAGGTATTCGGCCAAATCACAACGCACTGGATAGCGCCATCAGAGCACACCTCGCTTTCAGACTGATGAGCTTTGTAAAAATCGACACGTTTCAGAAAGGCGGGGAATAGAGGAGAAACAATAATGTACATTATGTGGAAAATAATGTGTTTTTTTTTTACCTTAAACCACATAAACACATTGCATTACAAATACACAAAATAATGTTCTTTTTAGCAACGTCATATGACCCCTTTAAAATAAAATAGTTCATGCACAGTTAAAGGATAAAAGGATCAAATAAAATAAAGTTCTTCAACGTGATTGGATCACAAAAACATCTCCCTTCACATTAATTCCATCTAGTAATGCAACATATGTACCTTCTTGGACTTCTTGTCAGATGTCTTGGTGAAACACTACCCTCTCTTCCCAAAGACCTGCCGTCAGCCATCCCTTCCTGTTGAGGTTTCGGGTTCCCAGAGTTGTTGTCAGTTTCCTTCCCTTCTCCTCGGTCAAGTTCACCTCGTTCTCTGGTTCCTCTAGTATCCCATAAAGCACTGGGCTGCTGTTCTCTCCTCATACCATCCAACTGTTCCTTATTACCCTAAAACAGAAGATATTATGTGTTGAGAGAGCTAAAATCATCTTTAATGTATGCATATAAGCATTACTCTAAGAGCATAAGGAAATTCTAGATTTAAAACTACTTCTGGGAAATGTGTATGAATGTATTGATTTAGTCAACTGATCATGCAAAACATTCAGATACAGTCACATACGAGACAAAACTGAGCAAAACACCACACAATGTCTTCTTTTCTTATTTAAAAAGAAGCACTAGAAACATAAAACACACTTCAAGCCAACATCAACGGAGAAGTTCTGGGTTGAGACACATCATGAAAACACTAGTACGACAGATCTTCAGGAGGATGAAGAGAGATCTTCAGACAGCTAAAGGAAGCAATCCTTGGCACACATGCACACGACAGATGCACATATCAGGTGTGAACTGACACCCAATTGAAGCATTTGACACCAGTGCATAAAATTAACCAATAAATATTTAATAAAGTGACAGACTGGATTCAAGACAAGTGCTGGTCAGGTCACACAAGTTAAAACATATACAGGACAAGACGAGACAACTGAAGACCCCATGAAATCAAACTTAGAGCTTTGTAGAACATTCACTTTTCAAATGCCCCTAAAAGTTCAGTAAAGCATTAGAAAGATGCTTTAAAAGAATCAGTAAAGCAAAAAGCATATTAATGTCTAACACATCTATTGTTGCACAGTGAGCAAAGCTCATTATAAACGCAGCCCAAACCATATTTTTCCTCAGGCTATTATTTAAACGAAAGGATGGCTATTAAAACAATATGAAGTATGCTTTCCCAACTTCCCAAGCATGAATACACAAAAAACAATGTGTTTGTCTATTTCATGCAGTGCTGTTTTTGTTAACTACAACTAGCAAAAATCATTTACAGCAATTGAAATAGATTAAATAAAATAAACTCTAAATATTAGATGAAAAATCTAAACTTAAAAAACTTGAAAATAAGGAAATGAAAATACGTTTTAAGTCGAAGTACTAAAATTAATACAGTTCAAACGGAAATAAAATCCATCAAAGCTAAATAGAAAAACGTATGACAAAAGCAAAAAACTAAATTATTTAAACATTAACTATTAAATTAAAAAACGAAAATATAAAAATAGAACTCATTCAAAATATTAATAAATACTATAATAGTATATATGTAATTCTAAAAACACTGATTTCATGGGGTGTTAAAATGCATGAAGAATGTAAATGATTTGAAAACATTGTGAAATTAGTTGAAATTATGTTGAATGATGATACAAAAAATATTGACAACACAAGATAATAGCTCTTTTTCAAAAACTAGCGTGCTGCCTCGCTGACTACTGCCTACATAAGTAGCTGCCTTCTAAGGTACCATGATAACCATCATAGAATATCATAAATTACTGATTTGAAAGGTTTTATATTAGGCAGAAAGCTGCTATATAAAGCACACGGGAGACTATGTTCACAACTGACTTTGCTAAGCTAACAATATGTAACTCTAATAAGCATAAAAGCACATAAAACACACAAATAATGGGCCATACTTTCAGTACTGTATAAAATGTAAATGCGTTAAATTAGCTGCACTGCATTCAAGAGTTAGCATGTTGCTAAGCTAATGACACAAAACGCTAATAAGGATAAAAACACATAGAACATACAAATAACGAGTTTAATTAGATTGATTTAGAACTTTTTTCAAGACTTTCAATACTGTATAAAATGCAAATATTTGCTAATTTAAAATTACAAGGCATCTCAGGAGGCAACATAATTAACATGTCATGTCAGAAGAAGCATGTCATGTCTTAAATGCTGTCTGGGTAGGCAGCTCACTAGGTTTGGAACAGAGCTAATGACTGGCAGAACCAGAGATAGGGAACAGTTGTGTAATTTGGCCCGTCAGTGTCTGGTCAGCATTACAAGATGACTAACAGACGGTTTTGATTTTGAAGCTGGAGCTTTTCCCTCACATTTTGAGTTTATGTGAATGAGGAACAAGAAGACAGAGGCATCACTGGAAGTCTTCATTCGTTACACAAGTTTGTCTGAGACTCCTCCCGGGGTCCTACCTCAAGTCTGGACTTCCACAGGCCCTCATCAACCTCGTTGGAGTCAGAAGAGAGCACTTCTAGAACTTCGGGTGGGACTTGTAGCTCATTCTCAACAAGCAATGAAGGTCTGTGAAGTTCTTCAGGTTCTTTGTCGCTTGCAGATTCTAGTGGACACTGATCTTTGCTTCCACTCTCAGGTTCCACAGTGTTATCTGTTCGGTTCTCTGGCTCCTGGGCCTCATCCGTTAGGGCTTCTGGGATGATTTGAGGGTTGTGTTGGTCACTGGGAAGCTCTGCATCGCTGACCTCAACACTAACCGTGCGGTGGACACTTTCAGACTGCGAGTCCTCCAGGCCGGACTCCCTCTGCTCTGGGATGGGCAAAAGTATGGCACTTCTCGCCCGGGCGATGGGCCGCACTATTGACTCTCCCTCTTCCTCACTGGAATCTTCGTCATCTGCTTCCTTTTCCAGCTCTTTCTTTTCCTCTTCATCACCTTGTTCATCTTCTTTCCACTCCTGCTCTGAAAGGTCACTCAGTGGTTCTTTGTGCTCCAGTTCTCCGAACCTCTCTTTTAGTTCAGCAGCCACGTTTTTGTATTGGGACTTGGTCTCCTTTTTGTCGTTCTCCACCCATATTTTCTCATAGCGTTCCTCCCAGGGAATCTCATCAGCTTTCTCCTCTTGTTCGTCCTCTCTAGGAGAGGTTGGGCGCTCCAGTGGTTCAAGGTTAGACGGCCTATTTATTTCTACAGAAGACGCTTGTAATGCCTCTCTTGCCTTTGTTTGCACAATTAGACAAAAGAATAGAATTAACAATGAAAAACCCAACAAGTCTGGTTGACAAGGACTTCAGACCAAACTTGAGACACATGCACATGACTCGTGCCAACAATTAAACTGTATCACTGTCACAAATACCACATTTAACTCAACTAAAGCACAAAGGAAACATGTAGTGACACATTAAAGACCAAATCCACATCACTGGAGCTTCCAGTTACCACTAGGGCAAAACTAAGACTCTATTTTCAACACTTAATTTAGTAAGAAGAGGCAGAGTTTTATGAAAGGCAGATTCTTTCAATTTAAAATGAATTAATAAAATGAAAATCTGATTAAGCGTTTCATAAGTCGTATTAAATATACTGTAATTTTTCACAAATTACATGAAATCCAATTGCAATCCTAAACGCAATTAAATGCAATATTAAAATAAAATGTCAAATGTGAAAAAGAAATAGCAACTTCAACTTTTAAAAAGATTTCTTAAATGAAAATGATATGAAAATCATTTAATTTAGTTTTATTTTTTATTCTGGCACATAGTTTGCAGACATTTTCAATAATGAAATGCTTAATCAGATTTTTATGTTTATTTTATTATTAATTTATTTAAAGTTGGCAGAATCCACAGAGCTTGTTTATTCTATGAACTGCCCACCTGAGCTGCATCTTCACTTGCGTAAGAACTGTCTTCACTCTCGACATCTTCAGCTTTGGGTTCCTGCCGATGAACTGAAGAGAAATTCAGACACATTACAACATAATATAAAATACAGTGAGAAGTATAGTAAACCCTGAACATTCACCCTCACATTGAAGAGATTTACCTGCATCAGGCTCAGCGACATTTGGCAGTGAATTTGTCATCTTGGCTGGACTGGAAGTTTCCAAATCCCAGTCCGATTCTGTATTTAAATAAATTTTGTATCAGCATATACATTTATTGAAATCACCTCAAAAGCTAAGAGAATAAATCTAAGATTTGTAGTTTCTGAGTTCTACCATCACTCTCCGGCCTCTGATTGGAGTCCAAGCGCAGTCGTGGCAGTGGCAGTGGTTTTGAGCTGGCGTTTGGGTTGAGAAATCGTGGACTAGGTAGAGGTGTTGTGCTTGAGGTTGTGGGTTTGTTTCTCTCTGGACTGGCTTCTTTATTTTCTCTGGTGTCCACGTCCTGTTCCTCGGATGTTATGGGTAGTGCGGAAGCTGCTGGGCTTTCAAAGACGGGTTCCTCATCCAGCTTATGAACTGGGAATTTCTTACTGGCCTTACTGGTGGTGCTGGCAGAGTCCCAGTCTGAAGCATCTATGAGAGGCAGAGCAAATAAATGATAAATGCAGACCTAAATGAGAATATCTTCATAGCCAGTGTGGAACTTTAGACTTTTCATCGACATTCTGACTGAAATGAAACTCGTGTCGCCCATTGCATGTGCACTAACTGCTAGGCCCTGGCTTTGATATTAGCAAGCATCAGCAGAACTATAAATGAGCTTAAGTGCTTGAGTATCTGATCTGGAGGGCATTGGTGATTTAATTTTGTGTAAATTAAGACAAAAGCATGAACACATCAGACATACAAAACATTCACCTAGTGCAAAATTTGATTCAGGAAGGATTCAAGAAATGTTTTAATGAAGGAAGAACATCAAGATTACCTTCAAGATCATCAGCATCCCCCAAACCAAGCTCTTCCATCAGATCTGTAAGAAAAAGAGATGTTTAAATGAGAAGCCAAACATGTAAGAATATAATTTAATTGTTGTGTTAAAAAAATGAGATGACCTGTTTTCTTATTAGCTTCTTTTGAATCCATCAGCTTACTAAGAACAGACACGATCTCTCTTTTGACCACTTTAGGCTGTGAAAAAAAGATGCATTAAATATAAAATTCAAAAGTAAAAAAATATATATATATTTTGACATTTATGCATTTGATAGATGGCTTTATCCAAAACTAGTTGGATAAAAAATAAATATTTTTATCAGTACCATGTATTCCCTGAAAATTGTGTGCCTTTCTCTACTATATGACATGATATTTAAAAAAAATAAATACAAATAATAATAATATATATGTTGATATAATTAATATTAATATATCAGTATTTAATATTAATAGAATTAACATTGCAGGGCAGCAAAGTGTTTTTTTTTCTTTCAATTAATTCAGCTGACGCTGCTTTATTGACAATCTAATCATTCATGCATTTTACCAAAAAACGGCATTGCAAACATTAGTTCTTCATGAAATGCAATTCAAGCTCAATAACTTCCAATAATTTCAAAATGATACTTACTGGTATTTCAGTTTCCTTCTCTTCTTCATCATCCTCATCCTTTCTTAAAACTGAAAGGCAAGAAGGGACAAGGTTCAAAACTCTCCTCAAAAAACATGAAAATCAATGGACAAAGACAAGCTTCCATGTAGCGAGTGCGCAGGCATGCACATGCAGCGATGGAGGTCTCCCATGATGCCTGTGAACTGGGGTTTGAGAGCAGCTAAATACTCAAACACAATAAAGGGAACAGTTCTGTAAATGTTCATTTCAATAAACTCATCTTGTAAACATGAGCAACAACAATGGACCTTCCCCACTAAAGCATGTATTAGTTGAGCATCATTCCGTGTCACATCACATGCCTTGAATGCACAGATGACAACAGATTCATATCATCAGGATACGAGGACAAGATGTTAATGTGACGGCTATAACGGTGATGATTAATCCAGCAGGACAACAGCAAATCATGAATGCCTACCCATCGGCCTGCAGCCTCCTGGCTGGCCTATACTTCTCAATAAATTAACATTCCTCCCTCCTCTTACGAAGGAGGGAACGTATAAGAAGTCTACAAAGGAATTCAATGAGATTATGAAATGTAAATCTATAAATAACCTAAACTTTGCATAATTTAGCATAGCAAGTCTTGTAAAAACATCTGTTAAGCAGAAGCAATGGAAACTGTCAATCTTTTGCATATTTTTAAGCATGAAATGGTTGCAGAAGGCTACACAGACAAAGCATTCTAAAATGCAATCATATTTTTATGTAGTAAAAAAAAACACTAGAAATGCCTTACATACCTTCAGTATACTCCTCATAAATACTGGACATAGATCTGTGTGATTTGGCAGGAGTGTGTGGAGCACTGGCCTGTTTCTTTCGTGGGCTCTCAGCACCAGACTGTGAGGGAAAAAAGAGAGAACATATCAGGATGAAATGTGGTCACAGGTGACCTTAGAACAGAGGACCACAACCTGTTTTTTTTTTTTTTTCATTTATATTTGATAATTAATTAATCACAATTCCACTGACCCATTGCAGTTCCATCACTAACCTGTTTGTGTTTTCTAACCTATAGGTTGGGGAAACCCTGCTTTAGGGTGATTGTGTGTATAAACTGCATTACTGTATGGAGATTTCACCAGCTTTGCTTTGTTTAATATGTCTTGGGACTGACCTCTGAATCCCAGGGAGAGTCGTCATTTTCATCTTCCTTTTCGAGTCCCAATTCTGAAAGGAAATCTGGAAAAACATGCAAAGAATGTTATATATATGGTCATGTAATACATTATATACCTGTTTATGGTCACTAAATGCCATAAACTTGACGGTAAAATCCATAAAGGATGAAAATGTACCTCTTCGCTTTTCTTTGCTAGTACCACCATTTTGAGGATCTTTAGCCTTTTCACACATTTCCTCCGGTTCTTCCCTTTCATCCTCCTCTTCATCATCTTCTGTGGAGGCCTCTTCCTGTTCGAAGAAGATGAGTTGCAAACCAGTATAAACGGCAAGCATTTTACACTCAAACCAGAATAAATTGTTAGCATAGAAGTGGTGTACTTCAACGAGATTAGATACATAAAAGAATAAAAGACGAAACAAGTGGGATCTTCAGTTGCATCTTCAGTGTTTGTATCCTATCCACATCTAGAAACTATAACTACAAACCACTTCTATCCACAAGCTATGGCTATTCTAGCCATCGTTTCCTGAGTACCTGCAATGATCCGTGCTTTGAACGTCTTTCTTCCATTACAGATTTATTTACAGAGTTCCGTTCATGCAACTTCTCAAGTTGTTCCTCACCATCATCTTCATCAGAATCAGAAGTGAGATCAACTTCATCTATGACGGTGTAGGGGATTTCTTCTTGAAGAGCTGGTTCTGGTTCAATCAACTCTGTTGAGCGTTCATCTGCGAACTCTACGGAAAGGTCATCCTCAACTTGAGAGTCAGGGCTTGAATGTTGAGGAGATTCTGGATTTGTAGATTTGATCATGTCCTGTGAGTCTTGATCCAGATGGACAATCATTGGAGTTGATGGACTACAATGTAGGGGACTTGGTGAGTGGTTTGAGGAACTTGAGTTTTGTGGACTAGTTGCAGTTGAATGTTGATGACAGAGTCCAGCAGATTGCCTTGGACTTGGTGCGTGTTTAGGACTAGGACTTGTTGGAACGGGGCTCATTGCATTTAATGGTTTGGGGCTATTTGAGAGAGATCTCATCAACAATGGTTTTTCAAATTGTGCTGGACTTGAAGTGGCAGAACATTTTGGGCTACTATTGGAGAGATATGAAGCCTGTGGTAGATCTGCATCATTAATACATACATCATATTCTTCAGACAGAGATTCATTGTCAGAGACATCAGAGATCTGATCTATTTCAGAAACCTTGACCGAGCCGCTTGCAAAGTCATACTGCATTTGCTTCACTTGGCTGTCGTGCTCTTGACTTATACTCTGGTCTTCATCACTTTGACCAACAATCATGGACACTGGTATAGCTCCACTGTCATCACTCTGATCAATGCACCCAGGTTCTTCATGTAAAGGACTCTGGGAAAGGTGCTCAATGGGTTCTAAAGATGCCCTTTTTGAAGTGTTGTCGTCCTGAACCAAAGCCTCTTGATTTTGGTCTTTTTCTGCATTTGGCATCTCCATGTTTGATTCCTTATCTCCTTCAGACATCCCATCACTTTTGTCTGAGCCAGACTCCCAAGATACCTCAGGGCTCTCTGGTTCCTTCTGTCCCAGCAATGTCAGAAATAGGTTCAGTGGCATCTTTGTTTGCACTTCTTCTTCCTCATCAACATCATCCCAATCATCCTCATCATCATCTGCAGTAGTTACAGCCTTTGACTTAGGTGATGCTGAAGGCACATCCAGATTGCTGGTGTCAAGATCAGTTATTCCTTCATTTTGTCCTAGAGGAACATCATCAGTTTCATCTAGGAGTTGTGGATCACATTCAATGGCTGTCCCCTGAGAAGGCTCCACTTCTAAAATGTTCTTCTCAGTTTTCAACAGCTCCTCATCTTCATCGTCATCATCCTCCCAAACATCATCATCACTTTGGTTTTCATTCTTGCTCTCAACTGGATTTCTGTTTGATGTTCTGTCCACACTTGGTAAAGAAGTTTCACATTCTGCGGGAGGACTTGGACTATCATTGGCCTCCTTGTTGTCCTCCTCATCAGAGAATCTCGCCTCGAAACTGACAGCTGACACAAGACAGCCATCCTCTAAATTGAGAATCCCTGGAATTAGACCTCCAAAAAGCATCTTTTCAGAAATTGTTTCTTTCATGTCCATTTTTTCTGAAGCCTCTTCTTCTTGATATGTTCTGACCTTCAGAGGACTATCTCCTGAGACACTATCCTCCATCATGTCCCATCCAGGTTGGTAGACATTTTCATTAGCCATTTCTGATTGCTCTGTTGTACCAATAGCCACGGTTTTGGGCAACCCAGGAAGGCCTGTTGTCTCGCAAGCCACAGCAGTTTCTTCTTGTTCATCTCCCTCTTCTTCATCATCTTCATTTTCATCGTTTTCATCATCATCATCATCTTCTCCCTCCTCCTCTTCTTCTTCTTCTTCTTCACCATCGTCATCCTCACCTTCATCATCTTCACCTTCTTCAGATTCGTCCTCTGGACTTTCATTGCCTTCCACATCTAGTTTACTGCCAGAAGGCAGCTCTTTTAACTCACTCTGCCCACCTGATATGGCAGGGTGGATTGGGTTGAATGAAAACAATAAAGAAGAGAAGAGTTAGACAATGTACCACAAAGAGACACAGTGAGGGTTACCTTAAGGGTGCTGCTGAAGGGGGTGGAGCTCATCTGGGGTGGGTGGGGTAAAGAGGCAGGTGGGGTTGCTACAGGGGGGTGGAGGGAGGTGCTGCTGAATGGGAGTGGTTTAGACAGTGGAGGGCGGATTGCACCCTTATTCTCACTGTCCGGTTCGGACTCTGATCCGCTCCAGGATTTGTCTGCATCCTGATCCGCTATGACTACAGACAGAGACAGCATATCACAATGCTCAATGGACCCTTTTAGATTTTTTTTTAATTGTTGATTTGAAATATTACTGTAACAGCTTAGCCAAACATTTTAAACATTTCAGTCTTTCCCCATTCAAGTAGAGAACAGCAGTGTTTGCCTGCCTATTACCTATATATAAAATAGCTACCAGTGAGCCTTGCCAAGACGGCCACCTAATGGGACTGCCTTGCCTTAATGGGACTTTGCTACAGGGAAAGGGTTTCAAATTACAGCACAACCACAATTCTGAAAGACTTCACAAAAACATTTACATTTAAAACTTACCTTCTACTTTTTCCCTTTTTGTGGTGCTTATGAGTTTCTTCAAGTTTACTTTCTGTTTCTGTAAAAAAAAGTTTTATTACAATATTTTGTAATCAATATCACATGTGCTATTCAGAACTGTTGTCATGCACAACACAACAGAGCTTAGAAATACCTTTGGGCTCAAATCTAACTCATCATCATCATCATCATCATCATCATCATCATCATCTGATGAAGGCCAGGAATCAGCAGCACCACTTTTTGATGCCCTGCAAATGAACACAATGTAGTGCTTGATAAACTTTTCATTTGTAGCTGCTTTTATCTCCCATTCCTGTTTTGACATATCAATGACATCTCACCTGCTAATAGATTCTGTGTGAGAATGGTCCTCTGTATCTGAGGAGAGAAATAAAAGAGATTATCTGCGCTTAAGACAAGATACAGCCTAGCCAAAAAATTACCCATTGCTAATACAAACATTTTCTTGCAGTATAGCTAACTAGAGTTCTAAAGACCCATTCACAATTAGAGAGAATATTAATTTTGTGGTGAAACAATGCATTCCTACAGACCTATTCACACCGATAAATTATGTTTTTATCATTTTTTTATCATTTGTTTGGCAAAACACTCCAAAAATACCAATGGGTTAAGACCAATAAGCATTTGGCTCAAGTATCTAAAACCGATTACATATTCTACATAGATGCAGAGCAAAAAGCAGTTTGACCGCAAGCATTTACTGATAAAGTGAGACTATGTTTAATATATATCACCACAACATCTGTACAGCTATTACAGTATACTTCTATATCACAGCATTAAAGAGTGAGTGACAATTGCCTTAAAATACATTGAAGTACATTACATAAGTAAAACATTACTTTTACATTAAATTACATTAAATTTGCATTGTCTGCTGAGCTGTAGGCCTTTTTTTATTTAAATAGTTAAAGACTGGATTTTTTTTCACCCAGTCTCATTTTTTTTAACTTAATTTCAGGTGTCAATAGGTCTTATTTACTCTAGCGTACAACACACAAAGAAGAACAGCTCCTATGACAAGACATACCATGGTTTACCATTCAGCAACATTAAATTATTTCATACGACTCTTAATATTGTGTTTTAAAGGAATAGTTCACAGAAAAATAAAGATTGGCTGAAAATGTACTCACCCTCAGGCCATCCGAGATGAGCCATTGGAACAGATTTGGAGATTATTACAGTATTCCAT
Organism: Sinocyclocheilus anophthalmus; assembly: GCA_018155175.1. NCBI lineage: Eukaryota > Metazoa > Chordata > Actinopteri > Cypriniformes > Cyprinidae > Sinocyclocheilus > Sinocyclocheilus anophthalmus. Next base: position 130,267 of record JADLZN010003097.1, read on the forward strand.
CACTTGCTCACCATTGGATCCTCTGCAGTGAATGGGTGCCGTCAGAATGAGAGTCCAAACAGATTATAAGAAGATCACAATAATCCACACCACTCCAGTCTATCAGTTAATTTACTGAGAAGCAAAATGCTGCATGATTGTAAGAAACAAATCCATCAAGGTGTATTAACTTTAAACCATTGCTTCTGGTCAAAATAATCCATAATCACACCTCCTCCAGCGGAAAAGTCCATACCATGTTGTCCTCTCACATCAAAATCCATCAACATAGAGCTGTGTTGGATTCTGATTCAGAAGCGATGACTTTTTCACAGGTGGAAGCAATATTATGGGTAGAGGACGTATTTTAAAAGTCTAAATGATGGATTTGTTTCTTACAAACACGCAGCTTTTCGCTTCTCGAGATGTTAACTGATGGACTGGAGTGCTGTGGATTACTGTGGTTATTGTTTTTTTTTTTGTTTTCTGATGTTTTTATCAGCTATTTGGACTCTCATTCTGACGGCACCCATTCACTGCAGAGGATCCACTGGTGAGCAAGTGATGTAACACTACATTTCTTCAGATCTGTTCTGATGAAGAAAAACTCACCTATATCCTGGATGGCCTAAAGTTGAGTACATTTTCAGCAAATTTTCATTTTTGGGTGAACTATTCCTTTAATCTCTGAAATGGTAAAGAATAATGTGTCTGACCTACAGCACATCGATTGGCACACATTGGCAATACCTTTCCTTGCTCCTGCGGAGCTGCTTCCTGCTGCTACAACAGATGAGTGTGGAGTAACAACGGGGAAACAGAACCAAATCAAAACACTGCAGTCAACACTGCAGCAATACTGACGTACATATACAGATGACACTGAAAACCTTGAATTATGCAAATCGAGTAAAACACAATTAGACTCACCATCTTTATCCAGAGCTGGTCCTCCCAAAGCCAAACCAGCCCCAATACCACCAGGGCTGCCGAGCACAGACGTCTGTTTCTTTTTGCTGGCAGTGAAATGGGAAGGTGACTGAAGGGATCTTCTCTTCGTCCCATGCTCAATAATCAGATGTGAACATCTGGAACAGAACGATTACTGATGAGCTAATGCTTCAAACAAAGCTTTCTGTTTTAAAACCACACAACATCTGCAGTGCATTTCCATTAACAAAACATTGCCAGTGTGAACATATCGCTATCACCATTTCAAATGTTCCTAACTTACAATGAATTAAAACAGGTAATAGCAACACAAATTGCCAACATTAATTGCGAAACCAACATACAAACAAAGTAAGGACTTTATATTTAAAATCAGATGGTGAGTATGAAATATAAGCAGGCAAAAGAAGAAAGCCCTTACGCGTGATGTCCATTCATGACGGCATAATCATCAGAAGACCAGCCCTTATCATCTTTCACTGTGATGTCGGCATCGTACTGCAGGAGCAAACGCACCATGCTGATTTGTCCATTGCATGCAGCTATCATCAACGCAGACCTTAACAATGACAGACAGAATGCCAATCAGTGAAACTAAAAATACTAGAAAACATTTGTTAACAAAACAGAATAGACAAAAACTATTTTTATTTCAGTTCTTTGCGAAGACATTTTTCATTTCCATTCTGTTTTAAGCACTGAAATTACTAAAACTGAAGTAAAATAATTAAAACACTAAACAAAAACCAATATAATAACAATATAACAATAATACAATAACAAAAAATTACTAAAACAAAATTATTAAAAAAAACTACAACTGAAAAAAACGTAATAAAAACAAATACGACAATAACAAAATAATAAAAAGAACTCAAATGTACAACAAATTACAAAAATGAGAAAACAAAATTAAAACTAATTCAAGATATTAATAAATAATAAGACAGTAACGACACTAAAATAATATCTAGGTGAATCACTTAGTTTCTTTGGATTACAAATCAATTGTTGTTCATTTATCCATTTATTTATCAGTACTATTATTCCTGATTGATTATTACTTTTGCTGAAAAGAAAATTGATAGAGTCCAATTTCATAAAATTTCTCCACCATATCTCCTAAATGCACACATACCAAGATGACTACAGAACTTTCACTTTTGGATGAACTAATCCATTAAAGGGCGTCTTTCTTACCGTTGCTCCTGGTTCTTGACATTAACATCTGCTCCCTCTTTCAATAAAAGCTCTGTCATGTCTGCATGGTTTTCCATCACAGCCAGCATCAGTGGAGTGTTGCCATCCTGCCAATCAAACCACAACAAAACAAGACTGGACTGCATTAACTATCTTACCTTTCAACGCACAAGACGATCACTTTTGGTTTATAAGTGCATCTTTATCTGAAGGATGAACTTCTGGCTCAGCCAATGTTAGGAGTAAGCATTTTAGTGTATATTATGCAGTATGCACTAAGTAGTCTATTATTTCTGCAATTTGGCACTGCAGAAATGAAACACTTCATCTTTATGTATCAGACATGTGCTGTGTGTGGTTAATACTGTAATAATCTGTCGGAACACTAAAGTTTCACCTTGTTCTGCACATTGATGTTGGCTGAGTGCTCCAGGAGCTGCAGCGTCACAGGTAGGGAGGGGATACGGGCGGCCAGGTGCAGTGCCGTGTTTCCATTGATGTCCACCAGGTTGGGGTCAGCCTCATGGTCCAGGAGCAAAGAGACAGAGCGGTCTTGTTCACACTGAACCGCCTACAAGACATGCATAACCACAAAGACATACCAGTCAGCATGTATCTATATGTATATGATTTCACAAGAACAAGCGGAGTGTACCTTCATTAAGGCAGAGCGGTTCTGATTGTCGCATAAGTTCAGCTTCACTTTGCTCTCCACCAAGAAGTGAACCACATCTCTGTGTCCGCAGGCACAAGCGATGTGCAGCGCAGTTCTGCGGGTCCAATCACAGAGGATAAATGACAGCATTACTGCACATACAAATGATTAGAAGCTACAAAGAGTTTAAAACAATAGCAAATACGTTTTTTTTAAGGAACTCATACTTTTATTCAGCAAAGATGTATTAAATTGATCAAAAAGTGGCAGTAAAAACATGTTACAAAAGATTTATATTTCAAATAAATGCTGTTCTTTTGAACTTCCTATTCTTCAAAGAATCCTGAAAAAATGTATCACGGTTTCCACAAAAATATGAAGCAGCACAACTGTTACACTGATAATAATAAGTGTTTCTTGAGCAGCAAATCAGCATATTAGAATGATTTCTGAAGGATCATGTGACACTGAAGACTGGAGTAATGATGCTGAACATTCAGCTTTGCATCACAGGAAAAAATTACAGTTTTATAATATATTCCAATATAAAACATATTTTAAATTGTAATAATATTTCATAACATTACTGTTTTTGCTGTATTTTAGATTATATAAATGCCTTGGTTGGTGAGCAGAAGAGACTACTTTAAAAACATAAAAAAAAATAATAAGACCCCAAATTTAACAGTAGTGTATGAATGTTTCTTCTGAAAGAACAAGGTGAAGTAAGTCTAAGGGTGTATTCACACCTGTCTTGTTTGGTTCGATTGAATCGAACTCAAGTTCGTTTCCCCTCTTGGTGCGGACATTTTTGGCAGGTGTGAATACAGCAATTGCACTCAGGTGTGGACCAAACAACCGCACCGAGACCCAGCTGAAGAGGTGGTCTCGGTCCGCTTCCAAACAAACTCTGGTACGGTTCGTTTAAGGTGTGAATATGACCCGACCTCGATCCGACCCAATTGCAGAAATCACGTTTAGAAACAGACAACTAGCGCATATAGTGCTGTTATTTGCGTTTCAGTGGCTTAAATCACTTGTTTTTAAACCACAATGCTTAAAAACAGACGCAAATGGTGAGTTTTCGTGACCATGGCACACAGCAACGTGACGTGAGCGCGCTAAATAGGCTAAAGCTTGCCGCAAAAATTACCATGACTATGTTGGGGGAAAATAGTAAGGAGATATTTGAATTATTTATTAATAAACTAGTGTTTTATGAGTCAGTGTCGCAATGAAGTTGATGATCCTGACTTGCCATCTCATCATTAATCTTTACGGATTACATAATAATAATAAGAGTTTTTGTTTTGGATTTGAATTATTTTGTTTTGTATTAATTTAAAGCTTTCTATAGATATATTCATCATGTCTGTAAGGAAAATATTCGCTGAGTTTCGGTGCATTTTTGTGAAGCGCTCCTGTACAAGACCGAGACAAGCGCATCCTATTTGTTTTCTTTATTTTACAAAAGCACAACGTTTTCTTAATATTGTGAGTGTACGCAAATAAAAATAGATAGTACAGTTCCGAACGATGTATTATTCTTACCTGTATGTTCATTTTAGCAAAAATGAGGTCGAATTTAATTTTTCCGCTGATGTCCTGAAGCCCGCTTCAGCTTTCACTCTCCGCACGAACGATTGGATTTGCGCCTAATAGCGCACATTTATCTAGGTTAAATGTTTAAACTAACATTGTGATATGCTTTAAGTATTTTATATCTATAGATTTTATTTCGGCATGTCGTAATTACAGCATCGTATGACATAGTCTCATATGATGCTCATAAGTTTCTTCATATTGCGTTAGTATCTGATAACACCAAATCTATGAAAAGATCAATACGAAATATCTCCATGATTAGCCTGTTTTTGCACTTCCTGTTTTTCCCTGCTTGAGAATTTCTGTCCAATGAATGGATGACCTTAGCACACCTGTGGTTTTGTTTACAATTTCTGGTTCACTTGCAAAAAAGTGCAGTGTGAAAGAGAACCGCACCAAACAAAAAAAAATCTACATTGTATTTGGTCCGGACCAAAGCAAGTGAACTAGCGGACTTTCCTGGTGTGAATACACCTTAAATTTTGGGATTATGCATCAACAAATGCTACCATTAAATTAGGGATGCACGATATATCGGCCACCATATCGGTATCGGCCGATAAATGCTAATTTTTTCTGTTATCGTATCAGCCTGATAAGAAAATTTGGCCGATATCTTAAAGCCGATAAATAATGCATTATTTCCTTTAGAGACACTTCAGATGCGCGCTGTTCGTTTGCAGCCTTTCGTGCAATTGTACGTTGTAATATTGTGATTATTTGATGTATATCTGATTTATCTAATATAGAATGCGTTTGGTTAAGTTAAAAGAGCGCTTCAGTTTACCGGTGATCATCTTTAGCTCAGCGCACGCAGCTCAAACAGCAGTGCACAACATTAATAACTATGATTGGGAATGTTGTGTATATAACATTCTAATGAGAACATTATTATAATAAAACAATGTGAATTCTTTGGGTTTAGTTGCTGTGTTTCAGCGCGTTATGGGAAGAGCGCATCCACAACAGGAACACACATTCTGACTATAGCACGCAATAACGCATCATTTTGTACATATATAAGTTGCAATATTATATTTATGTTGTATTAATATTAATCTCAGGATGCATTTCCTTGAGTTAAATAAGCTGCCAGCAAATACCCTTCAGTTTACAGTATTCATGCAGCTCTTCAGCTTCAGCACGCGCAGCAAAACGGCTGCTATTTAAAACAGTGGTACTAATTTGTTACTTTTTCAAAATCATTAATACATTATTAATAACAACAACCACTTGTATTTTTCTCTTATTATTTTCATCAACAATATGGTTTAGTAATTAAAATCATTTAATTAGTGTCCGTGCAGAGGCTATTCTGTTTTACTGATCTGTGGCGCATTCATTTTGATTATTTACACGTGTAATGATGTCCAGTGATTGTTTGCCTTTTATCATTATTTTTTTATTTATTGTAAGACTTTTTTATGACAAATTTGGTATGGGAGGTAAAACATATTTTTCCCCCCCCCCCCCCCCCCATAAAGTTACACCAATTCAAACTAGGATGCTTATGTGACGTGTTTGGGATGTGGCTTTTAATGATGAGACCTTTTTTTAATCAGGCTCTCAAAAAGTATATAATAATTTGGATATAGATTTATCGGCCAATAAATCGGTTATCGGCTTTCAAAAATAAAGAATAATCGGTTATCGGTATCGGCCAAAATTTTCATATCGGTGTATCCCTACATTAAATGATTCTTCATGCATCATAATGTCCACAAGAATTCAAAATGGACCGATTTACTCCCTTAATAAACATTTTTAGTATTATCGTGAAGGTTATTCCAAAGAAAAAGGTTAACCAATAATCAAACACCTATTTAGGCATTGATTTAGCAAACCGGCATTAGGTCTAGCTGCATTCTGGTATGAATTTTTTTTTTACAATCCCATCCATTCTCAGATTATCAATTTTCAAGTTGAACATGGAAATAGTTACTTTATAGGTGTATTAATTCCAACTTGTTGAACATTTTGATTTTGTAAAGAAAAATATTTTAATGAAACATTCATGAAAGTTCATGAAAATTAAAAGATTTCTAGCAATGCTAAAATTGCTAAAAAATTAAAAATAGGCTAGATTATTCTCTTGTAGTGTAGCCAGAGAAAATTTTAGCAGGGCAAGTAAAAATCTAAAACAAATTCAGACCAAATCCATATTTAATATGCACATTTTGTTTTTGTAAATTAAAGGCACAATATGTAATTTTCGCCGCTAGAGGGCGCGTATTCAAATTAAACAAAGGTTAGTTAGGATGAGAATCAGGGGAGCTGTGGGTTCTTCATCCCCACAGCCGGCAATCCGACGGGACTAGGGCAGAACAGGTCATGGAGAGCTAAGCTTTATTAACGTGTTAGAATGCAAGCAGAGTGAGGCTGAAAGCCGTCGAAGCGAAACGAGGCGCTGAACGAGCGTGACACACGGCTCGAAAGCAGCGGAGCTTTTATTATGACACAGTCGAGTGCTTCCGCTGCTTCCGGTCATGTGTATGTGGGGTAAAGCAGCAGAGCTTTTATTATGCCACAGTCGAGCGCTTCCGCTGCTTCCGGTCGTGAGCATGTGGGGTAAAGCAGCGGAGCTTTTAATATGCCACACTTTAGCGTTTCCGCTGCTTCCGTTCGTGTGTATGTGGGGTAAAGCAGCGGAGCTTTTATTATGCCACAGTCGAGCGCTTCCGCTGCTAAGGTGTGTGTATTTGGGGTACGCCGCGGAGCCTTTTTATGACCACAGTCGAGCGCTTCCGATGCTTTTGCCGGTCATTGTGTCTTGGGGTAAGCAGCGACTTTTTAGTAGCCACAGTCGAGCGATTCCGCTGCTGCCAGTCGTGCGTATCGTGGCGGGAACGCAGCGGAGCTTTTATTGCACATCGAGCGCTCCGCTGCCTTCCGGTCGGCGGTGTTGGGGTAAGCATCGGAGTTTTATTATGCCACGTCGAGGTGCTTCCGGTCGTGTGTATGTGGGGTAACGCAGCAGAGCTTTTATTATGACAAGTCGAGCGCTTCCACTGCTTCCGGTCATGCGTATGTGGGGTAACGCAGCGAAGCTTTTATTATGCCACTCGAGCGCTTCACTGCTTCTGGTCGTGCGTGTGTGGGGTAAAGCAGAGGAGCTTTTATATGCCACAGTCGAGCGCTTCCGCTGATTCCGGTCATGCGTATGTGGAGTAAAGCAGCGGAGCTTTTATTATGCCACAGTCGAGCGCTCCCGCTGCTTCCGGTCATGCGTATGTTGGGTAAAGCAGCAGAGCTTTTATTATAACACAGTCGACCGCTTCTGCTCTTTCCAATCGTGCGTATGTGGGGTTAAACAGCAGAGCTTTTATTATGCACAGTAGGACTGATTCGCTCTCGGTCGTTGCGTGTGGGGGGGTTAAAGCAGCAGAGCTTTATTATGCCACAGTCGAGCGCTTCGCTGCTTCCGGTACAATCGATGGGGTGGTACGCAGCGCAGGCCCTTTTATTATGGCACAGTCGAGCGCTTCCGCTGCTTCCAGTTGTGCGTGTGTGGGGTAAAGCAGCGGAGCTTTATTATGCCACAGTCGACTCTTCCCTCGCGTCGGTCATGCGTGTGTGGGGTTAAAGCAGCGGAGCTTATGATGACACAGTCCTGAGCGCTTCCGAGGCTTCCAGGTAGTGCGGGTGGTGGTTGTAAAGCCAGCGGAGCTTTATTATGACAAAGCTGAGCGCTCCGCTGCTTCCGGTCGTGCGTATGTGGGTAAAAAAAGCAGCGCTGTTTTATCATACAAGATACAATTGAAAGTTCTGTTATAATGCTACTCATGCATTCGTCACCGGTCTATTAAAACGCACAAAATATTAAAGCATCTTTGGTGTTTCCATGAAATCGAGGGTGTGTGACGTCATTGGCAGGCAACACAATGACACTATAGACACGGTCCGTGTCACTAGATAAAAAAAAGGGCTTATTTCTCTGGATTTAAACATTCTTCGAAATATTTGGGATACTGTAACACAAGTCAGCAAAATATATAACACTGTTCTATTGTTTTTTGGATATTTTGATAAAAAAATCTTACATATTTAATATAATAATAATAATGAAAAAGTTAGTTAAATTTCATGAAAAATACAAATATATCTAGCAAATATAAAAATGTATTTGCTAAAAAATAAATATAGGTCATTCTTTTGCAGTTGGGAAAATGAAAATGTAAGCAGGGCAATACAATTACTGACCAAATTCCCATTGCTGAGCCCTGAAGGAGAAGCCTGATGGGCCGCATTACAGAAACTTTCTATCTTAAGTCTAAGGTTAAGATCTGACAAGGTTCAATCTGGCAAGTTGCTGAAAATCGCTGTCGGTGGTAAGATTCTGTATTTTCTGTAATACATTTTGATTTGTCCACTACAAACAAAATAGTTGCAGATCATCAACCATTACCTGTTTTCCTTATCCAGCTGGTTTAAATCATTCTTCTTGGCCAGCTGTCTGAGTTTGACCACATCTCCGCTGAACGCAGCCTTGTGGACCTTCCCGAGGTCTTTCTCCTTCACATCATAGCTGGCGGACAGCACGCTCCCCGTCTCGGAGGGGCTGGGGGAGCCCTTCTTCTTCTTGAAGTTGAATATTTTCTTCATGCTCTGTGAAGGCACATCTCCATCAGCAGATTGTCCTTCACCTGAGCTTCAGGTTCTGATCACCTTGCATGTCTCGTCCATCCTCTAAAAATAAATCCTGCAAAGAGGATTAGAGTTATTCAATAATGACAGAAGCACAGGTCGGTCTGTCGTTGGTATGCTGTCCATATGACCCTTCTGTTTGATCATAAATCACACATTTTTCTTTCAAAGGGTAGTGTGGTGATACTATGGTACAGTGGTAGTATCAGAGGGTAATATCATAGTATTTTACTCATACAGCACGGTGCTTTCAAGGCACTCCAATAACACCATGGTAAAGCATTGGTTTCATATTGAATAAGCTATAAACCAGCTAACTATACAAAGTATTATATTATAATCAAATGCGATAAACGTAACATATACGAACACAGTTGTTTAAATAAAAAAGTGATACCTGTTTAGAAAAGCGTATCATCTCAAGAGTGATCAGATCTAATCGTGTTAATCTGGTAGTCAACCAAACTCACCTACATTGTCGTTTCAGTGTGGGGCGTCTATGGTTTATATTTTAAAGATTATAAATTATGCTAGCTGTCGAGTGCTCAAACGACGAGCCGTTTACGACGCTAGCAAGCTAGCTGCTTCTGTTACCATGGTAACAGTGTGACGGTCGTGTTTAATCCTAATAATTAAAATTCTAAAATGTTGTACTATACGCAAAACGTCTGGGACATTTTAAGAACTGTCAAGCTGATCTGGTTTTACGTTTAATAAAATCAACGAGACTCTTATCAAATCACGGAACTCGTTATGTTTCGCTCTGTTTTCACGCGGAATGTCGAACACGCTGACGTCACGACGGAGGCGGGGACTTCACCACACTCTTCCTGCATTGGACGGTTTGAATCTGACAGACATGCGTATCATCCAATGGGAGCACAGCTCGTCCTTGCCGAAACGTTCTTGATTGTGATTGGCCGAATCTGTCGTGACAGACAGCCGTATTGTTCAATCGCACACACGGATTCTTTGATCCCACCTAGAATCGGGCGGTTCGTAGTGTATTATTCGTCGGAGCAGAATTTTAAACTATTTAAACCGTTTTGAGCGGGTGGCAGAAAAACAAGAGACAGTGGAGCCGAAGGCAGAAAATAGCTTCTAATGTTTAAGAACAAAATAGTAGCAAAGTTCATAACTTCGGATCATCAAGTCTTTGTTTTTGCAGTGCGGTCGCGCATAAAGTCTAAAGAGGTAGATACCGTTTTAAAATGTGTTATTTCGCTGTTTAAATTAGCTATGCATTCTTAATGCAGTCAGACATAAATTCACGTTTTAGTTATTAGCATGCTATTTTGTGTAATTTTAATATTCTTACGGCATAAATGTAACAACCGGAATATAATATATTTGTTTATTATATGTGATAATAAGTCCTGTGTTTGGACTGAGATCGGAATAAAGACTTAGTTCATAAAAACCATTAGATTAAATGTTTACATTTCTTAATTTGAACATCATATATGGTTAGTATGCAGTAAGTTAATCTACCTGCATCATGAAATATTTCCAATGTTTTGAGAAACACCGTCTAAATGCTCAATTTCTTTGTTGTAACATTTGACAGATGTCAAATAAAGCGGTTTGCATGCTATATATTAATATTAATGAGTCTGGACCTTTTGCTCTTTGCTGTCAAGCAAATTCATGTTTTAACATGTTCCCTGAAGCACAATAGTAAACAAATGTGTTTTCAGAATGACAGCTTGTCAGAAGTGCCTAGTGGAGTCATAATGTAAAGTTAGTTTGTGATCAGTTGCATGCAAAAAAAATAAATGTATTACTCAAAATGCTACTTGCTTTATTAGTCAGTATTGCAAAATCAAGATCTTTCCTTCTGTGTTTCCAGGGGAGGCAACATGAGTTCCTTGCCGGAGGCCACGCGCTCCCTCATGGAGGTTTTTAATGGGAAGCTGCAGGATTTTACCAAAGAAATTGACCATGTCCACATGGTGTGGCTGGAGGAGATCCAGCAGGAAGCTTATCGCATGTTTTCCAGGTGAGAGACACTGTAAATGTGAGGTGGACTGTGTTATACACTTCATACTGTCACTGTGTGTGTGTATGTGAGAATCCCTCAGTTATTAGACATGTTCATAAAAAAGATGTGTTGTTGTACAGTGACTTCAGCACCGAGCCAGAACTCATGCCAAAGACTCCATCACAGAAAAAGACAAACCGCCGGAAACGGGTGTCGATGGAGCTTAATGAGTCTCGCAGCAAAAGACGGTAAGGGTTTGGACTCTTCATTTGCTTGGTACAGAAACATTTGATAGGTTTACAGCAACAGCTTTTTTGACTTACCGTATTGGCCCGAATATAAGACGACCCCCGTTTTTCCAGATGTACCTTTTGGAAAAAGGCTTTTTAAAAAACAAATCTTGTTTTTTCTCAGTAAAACACATTTTGTCTTCAATTATTTTCATATTGAATATTTTTCCTACTTTAATTTTTGTTTTGAAAGTATGGTAAAAAAAAAACTGGTAAACTGTACCAACAATCACATTTAAAAAATTTACACTTTTTGATATACCATAAAAAAAGGTAGCCAATCGAATTGGGACATTTAGCGCTACAATCCTAATAGTGCCTACCAAAAAATATTATTAACAGTAGAAGTGAAATTACGGTAGTCTTCAAATCTGGGTATGTTTAGTTTAAAGGGGTATATGATGTTGCTCAAAACGAACCTTATTTAGTGTATTGTTGGTGAATGAAAGTTGTGTTTGTGTTTAAGTTAAGAAAAAACATTATGTTCACGACATGTCATAGTTTCTCTTATGCACCGCCCTTTGAAAACGTGCGATTTTTACCAAGCTCATCGGTTCTGAAATACGAGGAGTGGGCTCTGATTGGCCAGCGATCCAGGGCGTTGTGATGGCCCGAATACCTCAAGCGCTTTTGGCCGGGGAATTGTTACGCCCTTTACCATATTGTGATGCTCTGTCCGGCTGGAGCGACGAGACAAACACATTAAAACTCATTATAAACGAGGCGTTTGTTGCATCCAATGGGGACATAATAACGGATTATAATGACATATACTGTATTTTTACACATTGCATCGCACCGCGTAAACATAAAACCACGTCTGCATTTGTGATCGGAGAAATGACAACAACAAGCGTACCCTACACTGCTCAAAACTCGCGTTTGAAACATCAGTAGCAAATCCTTTAAATGAAAACATACTTACATGAGTCAGAACTGCCGGCATTTTAGTCTAACGTTACTCTCCAGGATCAGTAAACAGTCTGCTAAAATGTGCCGGCGATCCACAGCACGAAGTTGATGTAGTTCCTCAGCGACCAGCACAGATCAGCACCAGGCATGACAAAGCAGATATCGTCCACTTTTGGAAGACCAAACAAAATAGTTTAGCTTTCACAACAAAACACACAGAGTCTTCACGACATGGCGGCGGCGGCAACAACAATACTACAGCGAGAATCAAAAAGTTACGCCTTCTTTCTTTGCGTAAAAATTTGGGCGGCGTTATGCAAATATTCCCACACAGTGATGTAGACATGTGGGGGCGTATTAGAACGAGCCATTTTAGGTAGGTGTGGGGACTCTTAACTTTTATAAAGAATTAATCTCTTTGGATTTGAGACTTTAGTCTTGCAACTTTACATATCTTCTTTAAGCACCAAGAGCTTGTAACACACCAAAGAGAAAGGAAAAAATTGAAATCGCATCATATGACTCCTTTAAAATCACAAAGGGAGTTTGGTCCCTTCAGGCTAACGTGACAGTCACGACTCTTGCAGCTGTAAGGTTTTCTTTTTCTTTTGTTTATACTCGCGATCTTTACAACACGCATTAAATTACAAATTTCATGGCACACTCGTTTTATGCACATTTGGCACCACCTATTGTTGTGGGTATATTATTGACATGTCAAAATCTAGACCCTGAATATAAGACGACCCCGTTTTTTCAGATGTATTTCCAAGAAAAAAAAAAACACATATTCGGGTAATATGTGTAGTTCAAGTTAAGTGATTGATTTTGGTTAATTTATACAATCTCGATGGTTTTGACGGATCTGTCTGAAAAAGTAAATTTCTATAATACATTAATAGAATATCATTTGTTAAGTGTGCATTCTTTAGCCGGGGCACCATAATTACGAAAAAAACTGGAGATATTATGTTAATTACATATACATTTTAGTATAAGGTTTGTATAGACTATATACTATATAATGTATATATACATGTGGGGCAAAAAGTATTTGTCAGCCACAAGGGTGCAAGTTCGTCCCATTGAAAAAACGATGAGAGAGGCCTGTAATTTCTATAGGTATACCTCAACTTAGGAGAGACAAAATGATGAAAAAAAAAATCGAAAATCACATTGTAGGATTTTTTAAAGAATTAATTGGTAAATTCCTCGGTAAAATAAGTATTGGTCACCTACAAACAAGCAAGATTTTTGGCTCTCACAGAAATGTTACTTCTTCTTTAAGAGGCTCCTCTGTCTCCACTCGTTACCTGTATTAATGGCAACTGTTTGAACTCGTTATCAGTATAAAAAAAACACCTGTCCACAACCTCAAACAGTCACACTCCAAACTCCATGGCCAAGACCAAAGAGCTGTCAAGGGACACCAGAAACAAAATTGTAGACCCGCACCAGGCTGGGAAGACTGAATCTGCAATAGTAAGCAGCTTGGTGTGAAGAAATCAACTGTGGGAGCAATTATTCGAAAATGGAAGACATTTTTGTTTTGGTTTTAGTTTTTAACAAAAAAAACAACACAAAAAAGGGGGGGGAAGACCACTGATAATCTCCCTCGATCTGGGGCTCCATGCAAGATCTCACCCTGTGGGGTCAAACTGATCACAAGAACTGTGAGCAAAAATACCAGAACCACACGGGGGACCTAGTGAATGACCTGCAGAGAGCTGGGACCAAAGTAACAACGGCTACCATAAGTAACACACTGCGCCGCCAGGGACTAAAATCCTAAAGTGCCAGACGTGTCCCCCTGCTTAAACCAGTACATGTCCAGGCCCGTCTGAAGTTGGCTAGAGAGCATTTGGATGATCCAGACGAGGATTGGGAGAATGCCATATGGTCAGATTAAACCAAAATAGAACTTTTTAGTAAAAACTCAACTTGTCGTGTTTGGAGGAGAAAGAATGCTGAGTTGAATCCAAACAACACCATACCTACTGTGAAGCATGGAGGTGGAAACATCATGCTTTGGGGCTGATTTCTGCAAAGGGACCAGGACGACTGAACCGTGTAAACGAAAGAATGAATGGGGCCATTGTATCGTGAGATTTTGAGTGAAAACCCCCTTCCATCAGCAAGGGCATTGAAGATGAACGTGGCTGGGTCTTTCAGCATGACAAAGATCCCAAACACACCACCCGGGCAACAAAGGAGTGGCTTCGTAAGAAGCATTTAAAGGTCCTGGAGTGGCCTAGCCAGTCTACAGATCTCAACCCCATAGAAAATCTTTGGAGGGAGTGAAAAATCCGTGTTGCCCGCGACAGCCCCAAAACATTACTGCACTAGAGGAGATCTATATGGAGGAATGGGCCAAAATACCAGCAACAGTGTGTGAAAACCTTGGGAAGACTTACAGAAAACGTTTGACCTCTGTTATTGCCAACAAAGGGTATATAACAAAGTATTGAGATGAAATTTTGTTATTGACCAAATACTTATTTTCCACCATAATTTGCAAATAAATTCTTTAAAAATCCTACAATGTGATTTTCTGGATTTTTTTTTCTCATTTTTCTCTCATAGTTGAGGTATACCTATGATGAAATATCATCTTTTTAAGTGGGAGAACTTGCACAATTGGTGGCTGACTAAATACTTTTTTGCCCCACTGTATATGCACACAGTACATAATGCACAAATCTGTACATAAGTCTTATGTTCCAGATGTATACTACATTGTTACCATTATTACTATTATTATATACATTTTGTAAAATAATTTTCCTGATAAATTGTGATTTAGAATTGTGATTAAAATGTAGATTTGCTTTGCATGTTTGTAGTGCTGCACAATTTGCAATTTTATATATCTGTATGGCTGTAAATAAAAATAAAAGATGTTATTACTAAATATAAATATTAAACAACAATGTTATGATTGTAATATTTCACTGTGAAATATGAACATTTAGTCTTTTTGTTTTTTTATTATTTATGGTACAAATGTAAGATTACAATGCTACTATTTTTGGCTGTCTTAATTTCATAATTTTTTTTCCAAATGTGAACCCATCAAACATTTTTGACAGAAAACTGTTTGTGACCTTAAAGCTTCTCTAATATATTTAGCAGCCTTTGCGATTTGACAAAAATATCACAAGTTTGATTTTATTTGGATTAATTGTGCAGCCCAACGTTCCTGTAGTTCAAACAGTAAAGCAAGACGCCAGCAACGCCAAGGTCATGGGTTTGAGTCCTCAGGAAATGATCAACATGTTACTTGAAGTCAATGAATTAATTGAATCATAAAGGCATCTGCAAAATGCATAAATGAAATAAAACAAAAACAATCTTAATATGAAATGTTTTTCTGGTTTTGATATCAGTCTTTGTAAAGCTCCAGCACTATAAAAACATTATTCTGTTTAACTTTCCTTTAATATACATGAACTCAAATTGGCATATTTTTTCTATAGTGATAAAGTTATGAGTCTTGTCTCTATGTATTTTCTCCAAGGGGAAACGCAGAACCTGGTCGTTCTTCGTCCAAAGACCGAGGACAGCATCTATGAACTTGTTACGCCACAGTGCCAAACGGACAGCTCTACGGAACTGATGAGGAAACGCTCGTAGCCACACGACGCAACCAAAACCACACCCGGCTGAAAACGGAACGGTCACAACGCTATACCCGAAACAAAAGGCGGGGCACCACAGCCAAGGAGGTGGAGAGAAGTAGGCACGGAATATTCCCGAAGTGAAGAAAGTAGCGTTGAGGTGCAGGATTAAGCCTCCAATCGCATCAGGTCTGGTTGGTCTGAAGCCATGGTGAGGTGCCCTCCTCGGAGCGTCTGAGTGGGATTCATGCTGAACCCTGGGTGTCTCCCGGGACTATCGCTAATAAAAATACCGCGCAGCATTGGGTTGCGGGACAAACACCCCCTCAAGGAGTCTTCGGGACAGTCAGTGCGGCGCTCGCGGTCTGGTGGTGCGCCGTTCTCTGGTGGCCTCAGGCTAGCCGACCCAACGACGCTGTGCGCAGGGCATCCCGACGCTCTTCCTGAAGAAAGAAAGCAGACTGCAGGAGACGCGGGACTGCAGCAGCTCCGTCAGCGGTGAGACTAAGCTAAACTCGTATCAATTCGAGTCACCAACTCTGATTGTAAAGTATAGCTTGAAGCCAGTTGCAAAACACCTTAAAGGGATACTCCACCCCAAAATTAATATTTTGTCATTATTCACTTACCCCCATGTCGTTCCAAACATGTAAAAGCTTCGTTCGTCTTCGGAAAACAATTTTAGATATTTTGGATGAAAACTGGGAGGCTTGTGACTGTCATATTGACTGCCAAGTAAATAACACTGTAAAGGTCCAGAAAAGTATGAAAGACATCGTCAGAATATTCCATCTGCCATCAGTGGTTCAACCGTAACGTTATGAAGCGACGAGAATACTTTTTGTACATTAAGAAAACAAAAATAGTGACTTTATTCAACAATTCATCTCCTTTGTGTCTCTCCGGATCACCGTAGTGCGTTTTCCAGGTTTTCATCCAAAATATCTTAAATTGTGTTTCGAAGATGAATTAAGCTTTTACGGGTTTGGAACGACATGGGGGTAAGTGATAATGACAATTAGCATTTTGGGGTGGTGTATACCTTTAAATAGGATTTATCTCTTTATCATTTGTGCTGTTTAAAGTGAATAAGTTTCTTTGTTAACTTTATGATGACATTTATGTCCTCATTGCTCTTTCCAGAGGACATTTGTATGGATGATGGAACTGAGGAAATGGAGAACAAAGAAGAACAGTGAGTGCTTTTGCTTTCTGTTTCAGTTGTTGAATTGTTTCTTCTGGGATTCAAACCCACTACCTTTCAGTTATCAGTTGAGATATTTTAACACTGTTTCACGGTTCTGTTTTAGGATTGATGCACCGCAAATGGTGACCGAACCATCCACTGAAACCAAACCCGAATCAGAAATCCTCCAAACTGAGGTGAGAAGAATTTTCTGCTGTGGTTTTAATTTACCTTAGCTAATAAGAGAGACACAAGAGCCAGATTTAAGGCCCATTGACACCAAGGACAATAACTACAAAGACATAGTTTTCTAAATCGTCCTAAATTTAAGAAAATAGCACCACAGCTATAACAATGATGTTACAGAGGAACAGTATAATTGATCATTTTCAAACAACTTTTTGCAGCTGATGAACAATACAGACATTGACAGCAATCAAAATTCATTCAACTTCAAAGAGCTTGAGCATTTAAAGCAGCAGACGACAAAACTGCAGCGCTCTTCTAATAAATATCCTCATATACAGTACTGTGCAAAAGTCTTAGGCCATTAGTGTTTTCAACAACAAAAAATGGTTTTAAGCCAGTTATTTCTAATCTTTTGCTGTAGTGTGTCAATAGGAAATATCAGTTTACATTTCCAAACATTACTTTTGCCATTAATTGTAATAATCCAGTGAGATTTTTGTATGCACAAGGATCTCGCGTTTGTTGGTATCTTGCACACCGTCGTCGTCATCCTAATTGAATTGTGCTCGGGATTGCACATCAGGCGCACCATCGTCGTCATCCAACCGGACAATTGGCAATCTGATAATGCAAGAGGACAATTGAAAACTGTCAGTTTATCAATTAAAGTCAGTTCATTGTTGATTCAGGTATGTCATCGTCCAGCGCGTTCAGTCTCTTCAGAAAATTGTTGTCCCCAACTAAACAAACAAGGTGACAGTGGCAAGGAGCCAAAAATCCATCGACGTGACCGAAATGGCGAAAAAAACTTGGGAGAAACCAGGCTCAGTCAGGGGGCCAGTTCTTCTATGTGGTTTAATTCCAGGCTGAAACACGAGAAAGATTGCAGCAGAGGACTATCGGTCTGTGTCTTGTTCCTAAGGCCGACGAAGTCTTTGCCGAGGATCTGTCTCTAGGGCTCTACAGTTGACATTGAGAGCATAGGTAATTAGATCTCTTTTAAGTGAAAAAATGAAAATGCCAAGAACATGACGTTCAAAGGAAAAAGTGCTATAAATCGCACACCGAGGTTCTTGACTGATGACGAAGATTGACAGAGTCGCTATCAAGTGTTAGTGTTCTAGATATTAAATGCAGGATTGGTCTGATAATTAAAACCTCAGGTTTTTTCAGAATTAGGAAATTACTAGTCATCCAGTTTTTAGTTTTCTATCAGCTATGCATTGTTAGTTTTGCGAATTGTTTCATCGGACCACAAAGAAATATATAGCTCAGTATCATCAGCATAACAGTGAAAGCTAATGCTATGTTTCCTGATGGTATCTCCCAAGGGTAACATGTAAAGCGTGAAAAGCAACGGTCCTTACTGAGCTTGGATATTGAGATCGGTCTGTAATTAACTAAGTCTCCAGGATCAAGTTGTTGTTGTTGTTGTTTTTTTTTAATGAGAGGCTTAATAACAGCCAGTTTGAAAGTTTTTGGGACATATTCTAATGACAATGATGACTTAATGATATTCAGAAAAGGATCTATAGCCCCTTTCGCACCAGAGGAACCTTTTTATAGTTCCTAGAACTATTGGTGGAAGTTCCTGCTTTTTGGCGTGTTCGCACTGCAGGAACTTGGAATGATTTTAGTTCTCGGAACTCTGTTTGGGAGAACTAAATTGGCTCCTACTTCAGAGTAGGGTCTAAAACGGTTCTATTGGAACTACCAGTGATGTAAGTGTACGTTGATTGGCTGAACGCATGTGGGAAAACGCCGGCACTCTCCTTTTTTAGAAATCCAGATAAACACACAACAGTTTATTCACGGAGCAGTTTATAGTAGGCCACAAGAAGGAAAACGCTGGAAAAAATGGACCGACGCCGAAGTCCAAGCACTTCTAAACATTTATGCTCTTTTCTCAGACTCGATCATATGTAGAAATGCAAGTTGCCATAGTAGTAGATTTCATCTCTTAGTCCTCTGATTTGTTCTTTCTATCGCATAACTTCTATGTCTACATTCTATCTCTATTATCACGAAACCCAGTATATACATCAAAAACACAGCTCCAATCACGGTGTCCTACATCCTTTTGTTGTATACGTTGTTGGATGCTGCGCTTAAATGACATCCTATCATCCTGTCAGAACATGAGTTCCTGTTGGTGGTGCGAATGCAACCAGGAAAACGGCTCGGGGGAACCTAAAGGGGCTTAAGACTTTTGGAAGCACATCTTTTAGTAGCTTAGATGGAATAGGATCTAACATGCATGTTGTTGGTTTAGATGATTTAACAAGTTTATACAATTCTTCCTCTCCTATGGTAGAGAATGAGTGGAATTGTTCCTCAAGGGATCTATAGATGCAATACTGTAGCTGACGGCTGCATGGTTATAATTTTATCTCTAATAGTATTGATTTTAGAAGTAAAGAAGTTTATAAAGTCATTACTGCTGTGCTGTTGGGAAAAGTCAGCACCTGTTGATGCATTATTTGCGTAATTAGCCCACTGTACTGAATAAATACCTGGGGTTGTGTTTGTTTTCCTTTAAAAGAAACTAAAAGTAAGCAGATCAAGCAGTTTACGGCTTTCGTATGTTGAAGAGTACTTCTCATGCCATACGAACTCTGTTTGTTTTCTTCCAGCTGCGCGCATTTTCTGGGCGGCTATCTTAAAGGCGCGAGTGTGTTGTTATACAACAGGGGCGGACTGTCCTAATATTCTTGACCATAAGGAGGACGTGTTAAAGTGCTAGAAAGAGAGTCAATAGTTTGTTACACCAAGTTTTTCTGAGATATTGAATATGCTGAGGAATGCGACAAAATCGGGAAGATTATTTACAAAGCAGACTTTTGGTGTAGAAGTGATGGTTCTACCATATTTGTAACACGGAGTTGAATTTGCAGCTTTAGCTATATGGAGTATACATGAGACTCGATAATGATCTGAGCTATCATCACGTGATCGTATTTAGGAAGTATGTCAGATATGCCAATGAGTAGGTCCTGACACGTTGTCTAACCGCAATAGAGTTTAGAATGTCTTTAAATGCTGATCCCATGATTCTTCATGTCATTCCAGATGGACATGATGATGGTGAGATCAGATCTCTGTGTGTTGTCAGACTTCTTGTGCATACAAAAATCTCACTGGATTATTATAATTAATGGCAAAAGGAATGTTTGGAAATGTAAACCGATATTTCCTACTGGCACACTACAGCAAAAGACACAAATAACTGGTTTGCATTTCTCAAAAGCATCATGAGATAAGTTGATTGAAGAGACCATGGTAGCAATGGATCTCGAGCTACTTGGGCTTATGATGCTTTTGGGAAATGCAGCCCTGGCTTAAAACTTTTTTTTTTTTTTTTTGGTGAATATAGTAATGGCATAAGACTTGTGCAAAGTACTGTAGTTAACTTTATAGTTCTTAGTGTGAACAGGCCTTGAGCAAACCGTTATTTCTGGTATGATGTTTGAAACTATTTTATTGCATGGTGCAATTTGTAAATAACTGGTGGCTGCGTGATTTCAAAGGAACCTGAACCCGAGAAGACTGAAGAAAAGGAACCTGAGGTAAATGAATACAAAGTTCCAGAAGAGATTGCGGAATCTCCCAGCACCACTGAGAACTATCGCTTCACACGATCCATGGCTCGTACTTCAGAAACAGGTGCATGTCTAACAGATCTGCTGATATTATATACAGAACGTATAATTGGGTTGACAAGTAAGATTTCAATTATTTATATATTTTCCTGTTATAGATGACAGTGGAGGGTCAAAATCCAAAGGAGATGGCCGGTGAGCGCACCGTTAATTAGTTTTCCTCATTATAGTTAGTGGATCTATGCTGTTTGTTTTCTAATAGTCTTTGTACTTTTCTGTCAGGCCTACACGCTTGGGCTCAAAGCGTCATGCAGCTCAGGAAATCAACACACCCAAGAAGAAACAATCTCCTCCAAAGAAGTGCCTCACGGTATGAGCATCTCTGACCACAATAATACTGCCCATCCACCAAAATGAATCCATTATGAAGCCAAGTCTTTTGAGTCTTGTTGAGAAGAAAGGCTTTCCGCAGAAGTCCACATAATGATTATCTGTGGTTTTATGCATTCGTAAAAAGGTTTTTTAATGATCTGTGGCCAGCTTCTTGAGGATTGGAGTCGCAAGTTTTTGATCAGACCAGACAATCCATTATGTGTCCATTTGTTGTGTCCCTGTAGAGTATCACTCCACGCATGCGCTCGTTCGTGCACACTGTGCAGAAGAACCAGATGCTGATGATGACGCCTGGCTCTCTGGGCCGCAGCACCATCATGAAGTCCTTCATCAAACAATCTGCCACCAAAACTGACGTCAAGGTGAGAAGGGATATTTTTGTATTTCTGAGTAGTCTAATATGTTGGATTGCATCAGCTGTAAATGTAGAAGTTGTTTAGTTGGTAATTGTACTTCCTGTCTGTCCCCCTCAGTTGGGCTCTGGCTCTGTGGTGAGTATAAACACAGTGAATCCAGACTGAGGTCATTTCCACGTCAGTCAAAACTATTTATTTCTGTTTGACTATTCCTGAATTATGATTGGCCATTTGTTTGTTGGTTACTTACACCAGTGTTTCCCAACCGGGGTGCCGTGTAAAAAATCCTTTTTTACTATTTTTAAATTGCTAAAATGTTCAAAAAAGCAGCTATTATATAATATCCATTTCTAATGTCGCCAATAATTAGAGATGCACTGAAATTCCGGTTGCC
Organism: Sinocyclocheilus anophthalmus; assembly: GCA_018155175.1. Taxonomy (NCBI): domain Eukaryota; kingdom Metazoa; phylum Chordata; class Actinopteri; order Cypriniformes; family Cyprinidae; genus Sinocyclocheilus; species Sinocyclocheilus anophthalmus. The sequence continues at coordinate 152,218 of JADLZN010003097.1, forward strand.
GAAAATTAGTTCACCGCTCAGGATTCACTTTCACGTGGTGTGACGCTCTGCGTATTATCCCGCTCTATGCATGTGTGTGCCCCGCTCAGCTCAACTCGTATATCTTTCATGCTCATCGGAACAGCGAAGTCCACTCAAAAATCGAGGAAGCGACACATCTAGGTAGACAGTATTATTTGGTTTGCAAAGCCTACTGTGCATTCATAATTGTGTCTGCTACGTTTGCTCAGTAGTTGTCTAGTAATAATCGCTGATCTAGATTAACATTATGTGGATAATGGGTCAAAAAAAACAACTCTAAGGACCACTTGAAAAACTAAAAAGCAATTTTTCATTCGTAGGCCTATCGTTATTTTTTATTTGTGCTATCATTAGTAATTTCTTTATTTGATCTTATTTTATTATTAACTGCTTAGCATCCTTGTCATTTTTTATTCAATTCAAAGTTTTAAACCAAGCTATCTCGTACTACTGCAACAAAATTACCCAGCTGTAAAATCAAAATACACAGAGTGAGCAAAATTGTGTAAACCATTATAAAATAGCTCTTACATATGAATAAAAGCCTACATTATAATCTGTCATATAAATTGGTCTTTTCATTAGAAATTAGCCTACCGATTGCCACCATTGATGGACAATTTTTTTTTTTATAATATTAAAAATATCTATATGACATTATATTCTGCAGTTCTTCACTGCTGTACCGAATATCTATACTTGTCAAATGATCAGATCGAAGTTAGAAATTCAAATATTGTAACAAAATTAATTTAGTAGGGTGCCACAAATTTGTTAAAATATCCAAAGGGTGCGCTGACTAAGAAAGGGGTGGGAACCTGACCTACACACTGTTCAAAGTTTGGGGGTTGGTCAGATTTTTTATTTTGGTTCTAAAGAATGACATGCTTTATCATCAAGTTTGCATTAATTGACTAAATTGAGCTGTTCTTTTGCATTTTTTTTGATTAATTAAAGAGTCCTGAAAAATAAAATGTATCTCGGTTTCCACAAAAATTAAGCAGCTCAACAGGTTTTCAACATTAATAATCAGAAATGTTTCTTGAGCATGAAAACGGCACATTAGAATGATTTCTGAAGGATCATGTGACACTGAAGACTGGAGTAATGATGCTGAAAATAAGCTTACATCACATGATGCATTTTTAAATAATTCAAACAGAAAACAGTTATTTAAATTGTAATTATTTTACAGATTACGGTTTTTACTGAATTTTTGATCAAATGCAGCCTTGGTGCGGATAAGAGACTTCTTTAAAAAAAAAAAAAAGTATTACTGATCCCAAACTTTTGAACAGTAGTGAAACTCATACTGAACTTCCTTTAATGGGCACTTCACTCTAAACTGAAACGGACCTGCCACTGTACCATTCAGACTTTGTAAGATTAACCTCATCACTCATGTGGTGTATGGATGTGTGTGTTTGTGGTTTGGGAAGTTCACATTCACCCCTTTTTGTATCCGAGACATTTGCCAGAAATCTGTATTGTTTTTAATCCTTGCTTTTCACATAAAGCAAAATAACCTGTCTTTATATGTTTAAACTCTAGCTTCCATCATCATTGTTTAAAACCTGAGTCACTGACTTAATTCCTGCAAGGTTTATTTTTATGATCACTCTAAAATTGTCACTTTTCCTCCAGGAGCGAGAACGGCAGAAGTGGGACGCCTTGAACAAGAAAATAGAACAAGAGAATGAGCGAAAGAAAAAGACTGAGGAGGAGAGGCGAAAGAAACAGGAAGAAATTAAAAGGTGGGAAGAGTCTTTTCTGAAATGTGACCCTGGACCACAAAACCAGTCATAAGTGTCAAATTTTCAAAATTGAGATTTATGCATCATCTGAAAGCTGAATAAATAAGCTTTCCATTAGGGCTGCACAATTAATCGAGTTTCTAATCGCGATTACAATTACGGATGCCACGATTACATAATCGTTCAAAGCTGCAATTAATCGAAGTCCACTTTTTTTTCTTTATACAGGTTATCTTAAGGGTTTTTGGTTTAATTTATATAATGCCATGCATATTTTAACTTTTTATTATTATTATTATTTAAAGAAGAAACCAATTCAATGTAGAGTTGACATTTGAGGCTTAATACTATAGAAAAGCAATAAAAGCTTTTCAGTTTGAGTGTTTCAGTAGTTATTTTTATTAAAAAAATGGCTTGTAGTTGCGTCAAACAATGGTTATAAAATCATTCAATGTAAATTGTGAAAACGTAATTAATATTGCTAGTACAATTCGACCAGGGAACAACGACAATTATGATTGCACAAAATGTTTGCAGCCCCTACTTTCATTGATGTATGGTTTGGTAGGATAGGACAATATTTGGCGGATACAACTATTTGAAAATCTAGAATCTGAGGATGCAAAAAAATCTAAACACTGAGAAAATCATCTTTAAAGTTGTCCAAAATGAAGTCCTTAGCAATGCATAATACCAATCAAAAATTAAGTTTTGATATATTACGGCGGAAGTAAAATTAAGGCTATTAAGGACTTAATATACTAATGATTTTTGGCATAGAAGAAAAATCTATAATTTTGACCCCATACAATGTATTTTTGGCTATTTCTACAAATAACCCCCAGCGACTTAAGACTGCTTTTGTAGTCCAGGGTCACTATGCGTTTGCCCTTGATCGAGATGGTACTATTCAATAAATCTGAATATCAATCTAGTTAAGGTGAATGCAATCAGGACTCAAAAAGTGAATCGTCCGCTTTAGGAAGCGGGGTCGACGAGCGTTTGAAACGGTTGTGAGGCTCCGAGTGAAAGGGTGAAAAGGCGCACGGAGCAGAAAAGAAAAAGAAGATGAAGAAAAGATGGCCACAGCTGGAGTGAGAAACATGAAATGGGACGGAAGGAAACCCCCAATACTTTCTAGTTAAATTGGATGTGTTAATTAAAGTTTCAAAGCTCTCTCTCTCTCGCGCCCTCTCTTCTCAGCTGCGTGTAGAGCGTTGGTGAGGAGGAAAGCCAAGCGGAAAGTGGCACTAAAACGACCGGAAGCCCTGGAGATGCGCAAGAAAAAAGGATGAGCGACAGCCAGACAAAAGAAACTCAGCAAGTTGTAAGCAACCTCAGGCAATCAAGGGGAGTCCATGCTGACCGAACTTCAGCGTAGGCGAAGGATGACTAAAAAAAATGAAAGTGACTTACACACAAATTGATATTCTTTTTTGCAACAACTTTTTCAGTCCACTAGCAAATAATTGGATAATATGATCGATGTATTTATTGATAGATACGTTTAAAAAAAAACATTGTCTCATATGCTCACTAAGGCTGCATTTTTTAAAATCAGTTTAGTGAACAGTAATATGAAATATTATTACAATTCAAAATAAATCTATAAATGTTTTTTTACTGTCACTTGGATCAATTAATGATCCATGAATAAAATGAAGTTTTTACTATTTTAATTATATGTCCCCCCTTGTATGATTGATTGATGCCTGTTTGTCGTAATTGTAGCTTACTCACCGTTTTAAGTTATATATTGTCGTTTCTTCCGGAGGAAGAGGCGCCGGCTTGTACACTCATGGAACGCTGGCCCTTTACAATTGCAGTCCTTCTGAAGGCTGCCGCACGCGCACTCCTTCTGTAGGTAGGGTGTTTCCTGGAAAGGCCCCTGCACGACATAGTTGGCGTATTTTGGCCCCCCTGCCCGCGCTGGACCGCCGCCGGAACAAGCGCGGAGCGCCAGACGGCACGAGAACGCGCGCGGGCGCGCGAATAGTAGGCTGCCCCCTGCCGCTATCGAGCGTCTGGCGTCCCGTTCCCTTTGGGCATGTGTATCAATGACTTACTGAGGCCTACCGATCCTCAATATGACTCTTTGGTTGTGTCTCGCAGAGAACGAAAGACAGCGAGCGAGGATCTCTACTCGCCTCTTACAGCAGACCTGGCGAGCAGAGCCAGAGAGAAGGAGATGGAGGAGACGGGAGTGGTGAGCATTAGTTCTGTCAGTGGCAGTCATTGGTCCAAAATCAAGCTCATGTAATATATTTAAACATCTGATTGTCTTCTGCCTTAATTGATTGTTTTTCAATCAGGACAGAAATATTGTCGACAATTATAGAGATGTGACAACTGCTTAGTATGACCCTTGTGTACCATACGATCACAAAATAGTATCAATTTGTGTTCCTTTACAGGAAGAGCCGAGAGGGCTGACGAGGCGAGGGAAGCCAAAGGAAATGTGTGCTGCAGCCTTGCCGGAGACCTACGTTACAGCACAGGTTAAAGTCTGGTGGGTTGGTTGTTTTTAAGGATTATTTGTACTTTATAGTATTAGTCATTTGAATTCGCTCTAATATAGATATATATATATATATATAATACAGATCAATCGATTTATATTAGTTTCCTAAAATATTTTTTTTTATTGTGTGTTTGTGCATATTATAAACTGTTTTTATTCATACATTTTATATTTGGTACATTCTAAATCCATTTTAAATGTTTTTGTAAAATTAACAGGTCTCTGCCGCAAAAGCACATGCAGCTAATATGCTCAACACAACTATAACTAAGAGTTCAGCTCTAAACATGACTGTAGATATTGAGGTAAACACCTTTGCTTTCCCAGTTCTTTCCATGCCTGTTCATTTTTGTTGTCCTAAATGCTTAGTATTAAATAATATACATATACTAAAGCTCTCATTCCATCTCCATAGAGCTCAGTTCTGAAAACACCAGTTGGGAAAGGAGCTGTTCACAATAAGACCATAGATCACGGAGCTGGACTAAACGTGACCGTGGACATTGAGGTGAGGTCACCGTCATCGTCGAAGGACGATGGCGGAATCCTTTTGCACCACGCGCTCTCTGAAGGAGGGCACCCCCCAAATGTGTTGGCTATAGACCTACTCCACGGCCCTGCCCCCCCAACCTCCAAAGCACACGCCCGAACAATGGTTCTCCGCGAGAACAGTAGGGACAGTGGCTACCTCGGAATGCTTAAATTTCGTATTATTGGATTTTTCCGTAGATCCCCCCATATAAAGCCACCTGGATACTTATCCTTGAGTTTTTCTGTTTGCTTAGAAACACACAAACCAATCTCAGATGTCTGGACCAGTGCGTTTGACACCATATTTCTCCTGCAGGGATATATTTCACCCAGCAGCTGCTAACAGGCGCAACCACCTCACCCTAAGGGCCAGACGGCCGTTAATGGAATCCTGAGATTCGGCATGGACCCGAACCTTGATGACTCAAACGCTGCGAATCTGCGGGTGCCCAGAAACCATACCATCTGGGCTGAGGGTATGAGAGGCGTTCAGAGTGGCAACTACTGGCAATGTTTTCTCGTTGGTCGACAGTTCGTGTTATGTTCTATCGCGCACGGTCCCCATGAGTTTTGAATATTGCTTTGAACTTTTGGATCTCATGTCAATTTTAGGACCTTCAGCCATGTTATTCCTGTTGTATTACTCCGCTACTCTATCCTCTGTTTGAGTGATCCCCCTAGAGTCGAGTGTGCCTCTCTGCTGCAGGTATGCCAGTGGTGTCCAGCGTAGACTATCTCAGACCCCACTCCTCCCAACCGTCAGAGATCTGGATTATTCCAAGTTTGGACGTTCCATTTGACGCTGTATGGAGCCACGTGAACGCACAACGGGGATTAGCTACAGGCTCGTCCCGGCAGGACCATAGCTCGTCTTTTAACCGCCCCTCGCTACTGCGGTCTGATGACTCTACCACGTTGGAACTGGGCAATAAACACGAGCGTATTTGTATTTGTGCGGTTTCCCCCGACACATTAATGGTGATCGATGAGGGTCATCTTGCTGTGGGCGCCGGTTGGTGGTATACTCTGAACTCCTTAATCAAGCATTTAAACGATCGTCCGACCGGAGATGGGTGAAGGAGAGGCACACGAATAAGAGTCTACCCACACAGTTCAACGCACGTCTGTACCTGAAGCTGTTTCGACGATGGCGTGATGGGACCCCTCATCACGAGGCTGACAACACCCCCATGTATTTAAATATAGCGTCACATGTAATAAATCTGGAAATGTACACAGGAGCTGCTACAAATGGGATGGTGATGTAGAAAATATGGGGATGGCGTTTGACTACAAAATTCACTTCACGAAGAGTGTCAGAATTACTCTGGACTGTTAATAAAAGGTGTAATTTCTAAATGTCCGTGCAATTATTTTTAGTAGTTTGTCATGAATGTAATTGGAAAAGTCTGAAAGCTAAATCTGGGTGCATCTGTTACAATTCTTTGACTAAAAAAACCTGAGGGAAATTGAAAATTGTAAATTTAATTCATAGCATGTCATTCGTGCCACACAGTACTGTTAGAGTTTGTTGTAACTCGTGTCAGGGAAGCCTTTTAGGGAGTCGAGTACAATAAGCTTAGCCACAACTTTTTCTAACTTGATTATTTACATAAAGAGCTAATTAGCCATTTTAAGATCGACTGTTAGCTTGCATTATAAAATCAACTTTTAAGTATATTTTCAAATATTGAACCGATTTCTGTAATTTAATTTAACAGGATAATATGTGAGACAGACAACATTATACCACAAACATTAAGAACATCATGAAGCTAAAATAGATCTAATTAACCTTGTTCGTATGGCTCCAAATCGTCAAATTTTTGCTCAAACTAGACTAGATAACTTAAATATCACCTTCACTGGTGACCCAGATTGCACAGGTAAGTGCAAGATGTCTGTTAAAGATTGCTGTGTACAAACATCTGATAAACGTCTTTAAGACGTCAGTTTTACATTCATTCTAAATCAAACATCTTAAAGACATCTTCTAAACGTCTGTTTGACATCTGCTGCTAGGAAACGTCCTATAGACATATTGCAGATGAGCAAACACTTTAAATAATGTCTTGCAGATGTAAATGCAGTCTGCATCTACATCTGCAAGACATTTTTTTTTTCTCCTATTCATTTTCTATCTTGAAACGGGTGAACTGATTCAATAAAGACATGATGGGACATGGAAACCCACTGCAAACTTGAATGACCAGCACAGATGTGACGCTGCAGCACAAAAGCAGTGTTAAGTCGCTGGGGGATATTTGTAGCAATAGCCAACAATAATTGTATGGGTCACAATTATACATTTTCTTTTATGCCAAAACTCATTAGGATATTAAGTAAAGATCATGTTCCATGAAGACATCTCGTAAATTTCCTACCGTAAATACATCATGTGTTATGCATTGCTAATATGCATTGCTAAATACTTCATTTGGACAACTTTAAAGGCGTTTTTCTCAATATTTAGATTTTTTTTTTTTTTTGCACCCTCAGATTTTCAATCTTGGATTGATTCTCGGCCCAACATTATTCTCTTCTAACAAACCAAACATCAACGGAAAGCATATTTATTCAGCTTTCAGAAGATGTATCATCTCTATGACTCTGACCGGTTTGTGGACTACAGGGTCACAAAACGTTTGTACTCTGGCTGTAAAGTGTTTTGATCAACAACTGAAAGCATATGTAGAGAAAAGCATTTGCTAAATGAATAATTATGTTAGGGTCTGCCCAGAATCCCCAGGACAGGTCCTTGTTGTTGTTGTTGTTGTTTTGTTTTTATTTTATTAATTGCATATGCTGAACAATTAACATGCCAGGACAGTTCTAGTATGTTGTGTCAGAGGAAGGCCAGTAGTGCGCATGCGCAGACGGCGGCACTTACTCAAATCTCGTGAGCGCGCACGTCAGTGGAACGATTCATCGTCACTGACGTCATCACGCAGCCAAGGAGACAACAATCACTCAAGAGACCGAGCTGGACTCAGCACGCAGGTACGTTAGCGATTAAAACACGTTTATTATTAGCGTAAACAGAGCTGGTTGTGTTATGATTGCTCACTGGTTTATTGTAGCTGCTCGTTTTGCGTTATAATAACGTGTGCAGTTAACGGCGACACGCCTAATATATAGTCCCGCTATTTAAAGCATTTGTGAATTTAGCGGCCTGCTATTTTTTATATTTATCATGAATTAGCATTTCGACACTGCACATCATGTTTACATATCGTGTTCACTCACTCACTCATGTTTTGAATAATTACGTAATGTTGTATAAAAGGAAAATCTAATAAACGTCGTGTTGTCATTGCTGATATTATATTGAATTTTGTTTGATATTGTCGAATATATTGAGTATTTAGATTGAATTGTGTAAATTAGTGCAGCGCATGTTGCCGTCGAGCCGTTAGATGTCGGACAAGGCCTCCGTACAAGGACAGAAATACACGCATAACACACAAACTACTGTTTTCATTCCTGTCGGTACACGTTTCGTCACGCAGGTACCGAGATATTAAGATGAACGTGATATCTAGACCGTTTTAGATTGTTAAACGAGATAATTATTGTGTAATAATACAGGAATGAGCCACACCTTTTTTTTTTTTTTTGCATAAATCTGCACTGTAGATATGACCGGGGCTAGTTGTCACGCTTTTGCTCCAGTTCATTTTTAGTTAGGATTGGATTATTTCTGTAGAGACACAAACTACAAAGTCTTGACTGTTCTGAGTTTAAAAAATAATAATAATAAATAAAAAAAAAGAAAGCAATGGTTAAAGTTAAGGCTATAGCAGGGCTATGTATGGGGAAAATTGTCATAATAGCAAAAATATAAAAGACAACAATTATTTGACCAACAAATAGTGTAATTAATATATAATTTCTAAAATTTTAAAAGCTGGTGACAACTTGCCCCACCCCAACATTTATGGAAAATGCCCTTGTACTTGAGATCATAGTTCAGTTAAAGTCCTTAATTTTCCTTCAAATCCTTCAGATCAGTTACTTATGAAAATGTTAAAGATTACATAGGGGGTTACTTCTGAATATTTTCACACACACCCACATTAGGGTTGGGTACCGTTCACATTGTAACCGGTACGGTACCGGTATCGGTACCTGAATTTCGGTGATGAAAATCAAATTAATTTTGCTGAAAATCAAATGAAGGCGTTAAACGTTTATTTGAAATCAAATGAAAATGAAACCCTTTTATTTTTTGGCAAACAAACTGAGGTTTACTGTTGAAATTAATACATGGAAGAAAAATTGTGTGAATATTCCTTTAAAACATTTTTTTAATAGGCTAATAATTGTATTATTTTTTTTCTACAATTAAGTGATTAATCTGGTTGTAATATTTATTTTTATCATTTAATTGTTTTATTTAAATTTGATAGAAAATGGAATATTTAAAGATGTACAATATACTGTACAAAAGTAATACAAGAGAAAATATTTCTGTTACATGTTAAACTGCACTTTTATTTTGACAGGTTGCCATCAAGTTTCTGTGTGTATACAGTATGATAATGCTAGTTTTCTCAAATGAAACGGTAAAATTCTCACGAAGTGACTCTCACAGCAGCTCGGGATTAAGTTTTTGTGTTCATGCCGTCGTATAGTGAGACGCAGAGGCCGGAAATCACCGCGAGCGTCACGCGTGCTTCAGTATTTCTGTAGTAAACAAAACCGCGTTTCCGCCATGCATACATACAGAGGCAAGCGGAACATACAGGATTAATATTTAAACCGTCTTTTTGAATTTTAATATTCACAGACACTAGTTCAAATCGCGATTCGATTAAGTGGCAGTGGCTACTTTTGATTTATTCGTCCAAAATTTACGAATTCCGTGGCATTCCGTGCTATAGAGTAAATTATGTTTTTATGAATGGACTCCGCGATCCCGTCCGCGTTTTCTCAGAAACCATATGGCCCTAGAAATATAACCACACTTAGCTTGCCCTGGGTCGGTGTTTTAAACGAGTTGTGAAACAACACACAGTTTGTGGTACACCAACCCTAACCCAAATCACATATTCGACATGGATTCTTCCAAATGCATTTGAATGCTCTAAAATATGAGACACAATGTTTCAGGCGTTTAGAACACAGGGCATACGACAATGGGTTATACAGTTAAACACAGTATGTTTTTTTTTTTTAGATGTGAACCTGTCTAGAGGCATGTGTTCCTTTCATAGCTATGCAAATATTGATTTCAAACGCTTTTTTAGATTTCGGATCATAGCTATTAAACTATTCTTGTTTGATTTTTTAAATTGTGATTTAACTCAGAACGACATCTCAACGTATAAAAAGAGCTGCGAAGTCTGATTTTGTGGGGGCTGGATTTAAAATTCAATTATTATCAATGAATCAGTTATTAACCCTGCCTGCTTTAAATGTTTCAAAATGATTTACAGTTGAAAAAAAACATTTTGAAATAAAGAATTTAGAAATGTAATAAAAAAGTAATCAAATGTTAATCAGTTACATTACTTTAGTAAAGAAATTGAAATAGTTACACTACTTATTAAAATAACTTTAAATAGGGCAACTTGTAATCTGTAACCTACATTTCCAAAGTAAACTTCCCACTATGCGATACAAAAAACATATATAAAAACGTTAGGGGATATGCCGGTATCAAATTGCATGTTGCGATAATGCTAACGCCTTTATCACGGTATACGGTATTATCACGATGTTGAAATTTAGTTTAAGAAAGTGCTGTCATAATACAGCATAACAGGTTTAATAACTTTTTTCGTATAACAAAAATAACAACATTTAAATGCAATAAAGCAATACACAAAAAAATTTATAAAGTAAATAAATGTTTCAAAATGATTAAAGTGCAAAAGAATTATAAAGAAAAATAGGTAACACTTTACAATAATGGTCTCATTAGTTAACTTTAGTTAATGCATTAACATTCACAATGAACAATAGCATCATTTGCTACAGAAGTTATTAATTTTTGTTTAAAAAATACAAGTCTTAGTTCAAGTTAGCTCATTAAATAACACAGTTGCAAACTTAGAATTTTACAACATGTTAGTAATATGGAATACCATAAGGCATTAATGAATGTTCGAAGAATTGTCTTGGCAGTTATGTTCACTCAGAATTAACTAAGTTAACTAATGAAGCCCTGAGTAAAGTTGAGTACCGAACAATTAAGAATCAAACCACTTTCAAACAATATCATGGGCTTGTGTAGTCCAGATTCAAAGTAAAAAAAGTTTGAAATAAATGGCCTAAGAGTCTTAAAATGAAAGTATTTGGCGCTGTGATGAAAATCCATTTTTAAAAAAAAAAAGGGCTATTACACAAAATCTGGATGGGTTTAAATCATTTTAAACCGATTCAGAACAGATCGTAGCGACAGCGGAATGTTCACAGGGTTCCGGTGGGTAACGGTGCATTTAAAAGGAATTATTATTATTATATATTATTATCTGCTGTCAGAGAGTGAAAGTCTGCTTTCATCCAGAGCGTCTCTCGCATGTGCTTCTCGTCCGCGCTTGTTTACATCAGAGTGCGCATGTGTCTTTCACACAGCATACAGCGGTGTTGTGGATTGTGACCAGTTGGTGGGAAATGTATTCTTAAAATGCATTCAAAATTCGTAATAATTTGTAATGTATAATTATTCACGGTATTTAGAAGTGTCTTCGATAACAATATCGTGCATATTCATTTCCGTGATATATCGCATTACCGAATGCCGGCACAAGTCTAATAAACTGTGTAAATATTTTGGTCAATGAAGACCTTTCTGTTTCTGTTTTTCTCAGTCTCTCTCCGGACTTTCTGTCAGTGGTAATTAATGCGAACTTTTCTTTTTGAACAATTGCAGACAACTCCGCCTTTTCTACAAACTACGTTTCACAACCAATCACACGTGAGAATTGAAACGGGAAACTGTTCTCATGTGAGAATGGATTTATTTCTGTCAAAAACTGCAGACTGCAATAAACTTGCAATCTAAGTTGTCTACACTGATTTGCAGTGAAAAATAAAAATAAACAAAGTAGAATATGAAGGAAAGAGAATGGTTGCTTGCTGGTTTTCTGTTGCACGTCTACCGTAAATGACAAGACTCCTCGAACACCTGAAACGATTCCAAGCCACCCGATATCGTAACAATTTCCAGTGAAAGAGAAACACGACTTCAACAAAAAACCTGTGAGGACGCTGATGAGTTTTTCCTGACAGTTCAAGTATTTTAGGCATCACAAAAATATCTCTGACAGGGCGATCGGCGCTGCTCCCGATCACGTCGTTTAGATACCAATGCACTACGCAATTTAACTCACGGATGAAAAGACGAGCACCGATTTTATCCGAGAGCGCAGAAATTCAACGCCATTGTATCAGCAATTTCACTCTAAAAGAGTTGGCACCCGGGAAAAATCTGGGTAAAATCATGCAAGGGGCCGGAATAAAGTGACCACACTCATTTGAGCCATTTGAAAAGATCCTCATTGAACACTCTCTTTCTGTGTGTACAGAAATCTCAGAATATGGGGTCGCTCTAGACAGTACTTCTACTCTGTGGCTCTTATGGTGTGCAGTGCTTGGAACGACGAATGGAGTGGCTAACGAGGTAAAAGGCAGGATCAGATGGAACGGACAAAGTAGCCCGAGCAAGGAAGCTCAACACAAGGTGAAGCCAGCACAGGAAGCCGAAAAACAAGATAGACGGATAGGAGGTACGCAAAGCGCAGTAGCCAGAAGCAGCAGAGAGCAGCAGCAATAAAGGGCACATGATAATCCGTGGAGGACCAGAACAAAGTATGAAACCAGACCAGAATCCACGCCAGATACCCTGGTACTGGAGGCGGGTATCCAGGGCAGGGCAGATATCCACCAGAGGGCACCCTGAACAAGAGACAAGGATACCCACTACCCACCAAGGTAAGCATACACCCGGACGTCCAAGGTGGCAATCCGGCCCAAGGTGGCAATCCGGCCCAAGGTGGCAATCCGGCCCAAGGTGGCTATCCGGCCCAAGGTGGATACCCCGCCCAAGGTGGTTACCCAGGCCAAGGTGGTTACCCAGCTCAAGGTGGTTATCCACAAGGTAACTACCCAGGGCGTAGTGGTTACCCAGGACAAGGTGGTTACCCAGCACAAGGTGGTTACCCAGGGGGAGGATCATATCCAGGAGCAGGTTCGTACCCCAACAGGTACCCTGGACAAGCTGGAGGATATGGAAATCCTTACCCAGCTGGAGGCTCTTATCCAGGTTATCCAGTCCGTGGAGGTTCCAGCCGAAATAACACAGTTTGGTGAAGGGTTTGTGACCAGAGAAGCACAAGATAGAGCATTAACAGGACAGAAGCAGAGAAAAGAGCCCGGTGCGGGAGAGGCAGGTGGATATCCAGGAGCGGCACAATATCCTTACTGGAACCCCAAAAACAAAATCATGAGCCCAAGCTACGGTGGCAACTACGGTAGTTATGGGCATGGCGGCAGATCACCTTTCGCCCAGTCAGTGCAGAGCATGGGTATGGCCCCTTCAATTCAATCAAAGGGGTTTGGCAAGCAGGCGATTTTGGCTGCTGGGGCTGGGGCGGTGGCTGGTATGGCTCTGGGATATGGCCTCGGAAGTTTCCCCCGCCCCCGTTTCAATTTCCACAACCCACAGGAGGAGTACTACTACAATAACTACATGTACAAACGTTACGGCCAACCTCCCCCTGATGGTAACGTGAACGTGAATGGGAACACTAACTCTCAAGGTCGAAGCCCAGGCGATGCAGGATCAACCTCTGCCGTACAAGGAAACGTTAACCCTCATGACATCTTCCAAAATCCTCCACCGCAGTCCTATGATAGCTTCATGAAAAAGGGTGATGAAAGAGGAGCAGACAGACTGCTAATCGGGCCGAGAACAACGGAAAAGGAAGATCGAGGAGATTCCCTGGAATGTAAGTTGAGGCATCAAAGCAGCAGAAGTAGGCCCGGATGCAGCCTATGGTGCTCAAAGAAAAGCAGCACAAAGACAAACACAGCAACTGCAGAAAGAAGAGACCATAGCCGGAACTACTTCCATTTGTAACATAAAGCCCACAGCCCACCCGAACACCCCGTCAACTCAAATAGCAGTAGCCGAACCAGGAAGAAGAACGGCAGAAGATGATGACAGGCTGCGAAATGAACACGTAATGAATTGATCATGCAAGATAAGCTATTTATGGAGAATGGCGTATATCCTGGCTATTGAGCAATTGAAAGCACGCCGTTGTGTCGAGCGCTACTGTCCTATAAGGCTGAACGACCTCATGCAGCAAAAAGTGTGACATACCTGGATCCTTCAGCCATGGATTTATGCTAGTCTTACTAGCATTCTGTCGCTTATCTGCCGTTCCCTCTACACTAAAATTCTGGAAAAATTTACACACATAGCAATGAGTCAACAAGCAGAAATAGGAACGCTTGGCACCCATCACGTATATCTGCCGGAAGTGTCTAGTGTTCTAGGCGATGTTAAAAAAAAGGTATTACTCGAGAAGAATAGCGTGAGAAATAACAGAAACGAGTTATTGACACTTCTCAAAAAGAATCTGGTATATTACTTACTAAAAATTGCAAACTGAGGCACCCTAACAATTGTCTATGAGCCCACAATCTCAAGCAGCATTCAAAGGAGCTAAAAACCTTTAGCATACCAGTTACTTTGATGAGTGTCAATGCCATAACTGCCACGTCTATGCATGGTTAGACATCCTAGTAACACTAACACTACCAAAGGCAACAGCATAACGCAGTGCGGCGGAGGACACCCTGTATTATGTCAGTGCCAGTTTAAACAAAATTGTGCATGGCATTGGCTTTTGACTTATTGTTTTCCACTGGCAACAGCAATTACAATTAACCATGATTATTTTGTAGTAGAATAGAATGATGGCTTCCAGTTCTGTTCTCATGGCAGTTCTTTTGAGAACAGTTCTGTTCTCTGTTCGGATGGCAAACCTATATGTGTAGTAAAACTTTGTGTTGTAGTGTTAACTTTGATTGTTTGGACTGTTAACTTAGGGATTAACTTTCTACTGATGTATTTATATCTTTTAAATTATAATTATAAACATAGTGGTTTTTCACAGTCCTCAACAGTTAGCTTTCTTATTTTTACTTTTTAGGGGCCATTCACAAAGAATGTGTTTTTGTATAAACATAGACTAGGCGGACATCTTTAAACACTGACTCTTTTGAAGTAAAAACATAAACACTGCATTTTTAAAATGCAGTATCAAATTAAAAAACAATTTGAAACACACACACACACACATTTCCAGACCTTGTGTTTTTATTTCATTCCACCTTCTCTGCGTCTCATGTTTTTAAACGTAAAAACACTCTCTGTGTGAATGGCTCCTTACTGAATGTTTTGTGATCATAACTGTTTGGTTTTTAACTCCGTATGTGTACGATACACCTTGCATGTCAATTTAATTCATATCAGATGTACATGTAATATAACACTAATGCAGGTCAGCTCAACGAAATATAAAACCGCATTTTATATAAAGCTGGATCTTTATCAGTTGCTTGGTTTTGTGGTTTCTCTGAATATTAGTGCTGAACATTCAAGTAGATTATCAACCCAGCTTGGCACTTTGCTAAATCATTTATCTAGAAGAACTGTGATGACCAGTAGAAGGCAATGCTTAACGCCTTTATCGTTACTCAACTGCATATGTATTGTTATGCCTTTGAGATGTTGTGAATGTTGAAAGTGTGTATAATGTTACCATCACTGGGATTAAAGTGATTAAATGCACCTTAGTTCTGTGTCTGCCTATTTCCTTTTGATATTTTTACAAAAGTCATAGGATGAAATGTTTTTGCCCTCATTCTTGAAAACCCTAAATTTGGCCCAGTGTTTGTTCCAGTTCATGTTAATGTTTCGTTTACTTCTTGTTTACAGATGCCACTTGATGTCCATTGTAGAATCTGGTCCCTGAAGCAAAACTAGTTTTTCCTATTATGGTGTCAGGTAAGCTAAATGTTGTGATAGTTTCTCTTGGACGTTTTGTTGTTTTTGTCTTTGATATCCATTCAAGTGTACTTGATATCCTCATGTTGACACATTCACACTTAATTATTCCACTATTAAGTGTAAAACTGTGAGCCTGTTGTGGTTATAAGACTATGAGGAGTGACACAATCCAAATACAGGACTAATTGCGTTAAAACATGCAAAGGTGAAAGCTGTCAAAACCATTTATCATCATTTATTATCGTGTTTTGGAATACAAACTAACCCTTGGGACGAAGACTTCAGCACAACAGTGGATCACAAGAGAGGAAAATCCCTTGTTTGGTTATCATTACTGTGGTTAATCAGGCAGATACACACAAAAACAAACACAATATGTTTCTGTTAATAATGTAATTTGAGATATCACACATGAGCAGGGGCGTAAATTTCATCAAACAGTTGGTGGGGACAATAAACAAAATTTCTCAAGAGCAATTTTTGATGGGGACACAAATAATACAGCCATAGGTGGAGGATTAACCAACTCCAGGGTAAGGCTAAAAGCAGCCAAATCTATTAACTACAAACATCATAAACCTGTCTAGGCAAGAATCAGACATGGGTGTCATCATGTAGGCTAATAAAATGTTTAATGTGACTGAATTTGTATTTAGTGTGATTACAATTTAAATAAAACATTAGAAATTGATAATTATATTTCCTTCCCACGGTTATTCAAACAGTGAATAAATTATTTACAGAAATGACATTATCACTAACTTTGATCTATAGCACTCTCAAAAAACAGAACTATCGTTATAATCACTGAAGCTGTCTACACGAAATGAATCCCTTACTTACATTGTACATACATCTGTGCTTTGTTGTTTATGATGAGAGAATTCAACAAAGCTGATGAGTTTCAGCGATGACTCAACTCAACGCCTCTGATTGGCCAATGCATTCCTAAGCTCAACAGAATCGTGTGTGATTGATTATAATGTGCAGCACTGTAAAAAAACGGCTAAAATGAAATACGGTGCAACATGAGCAAATCTTAATTTAATGTCGCAATCGGCACTGTCTATTTATTTTCACTTTGTTAGCAACAGATGTAATAGATTTTATTTGTTTGTGCAGGGACATTTTTGTCCAATTTAGTGGCATTTTTGCCCCAAGACCCCGTGGTCAGCCTTACACATGCTCCACCTATGAATACAGCTAAAATTGTTCTTGAAGTGAAGTGATGTGACATGTGGCCAAGTATACTAGGAATTAGTGCTCTGCGTTTAACCCATCCTAAGTGCACACACACACACACACACAGCAGTGAACACACACACAAACACCGTGAACACACACCCGGAGCAGCGGGCAGCCATTTATGCTGCGGCACCCGGGGAGCGGTTGGGGTTCGGTGCCTTGCTCAAGGGCACTTCAGTCGTGGTATTGAGGGTGGAAGAGGGCGCTGGTTATTCACTCCCCCCACCTTCAATTCCTGCCGGACTTGAGACTCAAACTCACATCCTTTGGGTTACGAGTCTGACTCTCTAACCATTAGGCCACGACTTCCCCTTCCCCGTAAGGATATGTATACACAGAGGAAAGCCTTACTACTATTAGTGTAGCGGGGAGACTGTGCCAAATTAGACAACTTCAAGCTGTCGTGGTCACTCCGTGAAAGCCCTCGTGTCCATTGTAGACATTACTATCTGTCACAGTGTTACCAAGTCTGCGTTTTCCCGTGGAATTGGGATAGTTTAAAGGGGGTCATATGACGTTGCTAAAAAGAACATTATTGTGTGTATTTGGGTGTATGAAATGTGTTTATGTGGTTTAAGGTTAAAAAACATTATTTTCCATATAATGTACATTATTGTTTCTTCTCTATGCCCCGCCTTTCTGAAACACGTCGATTTTTACAAAGCTCATCGGTCTGAAAAGCGAGGTGTGCTCTGATTGGCCAGCTATCCAGTGCGTAATGATTGGCCAGCTATCCAGTGCGTTATGATTGGCCGAATACCTCAAGCGTGTGACGGAAATGTTACGCCCCTTACCATATTGCAAAACCGGGTCTTACCATACCGGCAGAGCGACAGACCAAAAAACATTCAAATCCATTATAACACGAGGAATAGGTTGATCCAGTGGAGATATAAATACGGATTATAATGACTAACTGTCTTTACGCGGTGGCCACGCGCAGCGTAAACATAAAGCCATGTCTGCATTTGTTATCGGAGAAATGACAAACAACAAGCGCTACTCTACACTGCCCAAAACTCGCGTTTGAATCAGTTGCAAATTCTTTAAATATAAAAAAACGTACTTACAGTCTGTGAGTCAGAACAGCCGGCATTGTAGTATACTCTCCCAGAATCAGGAAACAGTCCTCCATAAAAGGTGCTGCACACATTGAATATTTGGGTTGAAGTGTTCTGGAACAATGTTGTAAATACAACTTAACACTGATTTCTAGCCGTGTCCTCTTTTGGAAGCCAAACAAAGTAGTTTCGCTTTCACAACGAAACACACGGCGGGCTAGAGTGAGCGGAGGAGCGGAGGCGGGCGGGCTTGAGGAACGGCTGGCCGGCGTATTCGACGAAGGAGGTCGGCGGGGAAAAAAGTTAAAAAAAGGTTTTTCTAATTAGATGTGTACATTAGGGTTTAATCTTACATCTAATGTTGTTAAATTAATGTTTATTGCATTATTTCAGTATCAAGTGTGTCACCGTGATGGGGTTTAGTGTTTGTGTGAATGACACTGTGCACCTTCTATATAAAATGAATTCGCACAGGAGAAAGGAACTGCGCACATTTCTGAGGTGACAGTTATGACCATTATATCAACGTTTTATGAAAATAACAAGTTAGTGATAAAACTCAAACATTAGTTTCACATATGTGAAGGTTAATTTATATTAGGTTTTAAGAATATTAAGAAGAGAGATTGCAGACCCAACGTTCCCGCTCTTCAGATCCCGTTCTTGAATCATGACACGTAAGTGGATTAAATTAAGAAACTACAAATAATGAAATTAAATCAAAATATATCCGGAATATTTGTAATAATTTTAGTAGCTATTGTGTTAATATTCTAAATTTTTAGAATATAATTTTATGTCATTTTAAAGCATTAAAATTACATTCAATGGGCACTTTATTTTTCAAAACAAACAAAAAAGGCCCACCACCTGTCTCATTTCCCCCCCAGCCCATTCGCATCCATATTGGCATGGCAAGCAGCTTATGAAACACACAAAGCTTTGGAAAGAGACTTCAGATCTCAGCAAACAATCGCAACCATTCAATCATCTCCATTGTTGTTTTTTAGACATTTCCCAGACACACACACTGAGGGCTGAAAAAGCATTCACCTGTGCTTAACTTATAGTGATGGTCTTATTCTCTTGGGGGAGGTGTTTTTGCCACCTGTTTTTCCCTTTTCTGTCTATTCCAGTCCACTTGATTTCCCTTCTCCCATTCATAAGAGATTGGGTGACTAATTAAAAGCTTAATTGCACTTACAGTGGAGTCCTGTGTGGCCATGAAGCTAGGATTGTCAACTGATGATTAATCTTGTCAAAACATGCCATACAAAGTCTGGATCCTGTCAGAAGCATTATTCACGCCTGTGTGTTTTGGCCTAGCTCATAAATAAACACCTGGGAAGGTGACCTTTTTTAACAGATCATCAGGGGACATCCTAATGATTAGTGTGGTTAACCAGGCAGAGCAAACGCACACACAGTCACTGATCATAACATTGCCCTGTCTGTCTGTCAAGTTTAGTTTAGATAATCATGGGCACTTATTTCTGCTCCGAATATGATTGTGATGATGATCATGTTAATTGCTTCAGCTGAGCTAATGAATGGTGACCCAGAACACAGTCATAGAGTTTAAGTGACAAATACACATGAATTTGAAAGTTGGAACTACAGGTGCATCTCAATAAATTAGAATGTCATGGAAAAGTTCATTTATTTCAACTCAAACTGTGAAACTCGTGTAATAAATACATTCAATGCACACAGACTGAAGTAGTTTAAGTCTTTGGTTCTTTTAATTGTGATGATAAAAACCCACCAATTCACTATCTCAAACAATTAGAATACTTCATAAGACCAATAAAAAAACATTTTTAGTGAATTGGTGGCCTTCTGGAAAGTATGTTCATTTACTGTACATGTACTCAATACTTGGTAGGGGATCCTTTTGCATTAATTACTGCCTCAATTAGGCGTGGCATGAAGGTGATCAGTTTGTAGCACTGCTGAGGTGGTATGGAAGCCCAGGTTTCTTTGACAGCGGCCTTCAGCTCATCTGAATTTTTTGGTCTCTTGTTTCTCAATTTCCTCTTGACAATACCCCATAGATAATCTATGGTGAATCAGGTCTGGTGAGTTTGCTGGCCAACACCAAGCACACCAACACCATGGTCATTTAACCAACTTTTGGTGCTTTTGGCAGTGTGGGCAGGTGCCAAATCCTGCTGGAAAATGAAATCAGCATCTTCAAAAAGCTGGTCAGCAGAAGGAAGCATGTAGTGCTCCAAAATTTCTTAGTAAACGGGTGCAGCGACGTTGGTTTTCAAAAAAACAATGGACCAACACCAGCAGATGACATTTTACCCCAAATCATCACAGACTGTGGAACTTAACACTGGACTTCAAGCAACTTGGTCTATGAGCTTCTCCACCCTTCCTCCAGACTCTAGGACCTTGGTTTCCAAATGAAATACAAAACTTGCTCTCGTCTGAAAACCACTTCGGACCACTGGGCAACAGTCCTGTTCTTCTCCTTAGCCCAGGTAAGACAACTCTGACACTGTCTGTGGTTCAGGAGTGGCTTAACAAGAGGAATACGAAAACTGTAGCCAAATTCCTTGACACGTCTGTGTGTGGTGGATCTTGATGCCTTGACCCCAGCCTCAGTCAATTCCGTGTGAAGTTCACTCAAATTCTTGAATCGATTTCGCTTGACAATCCTCATAAGGCTGCGGTTCTCTCGCTTGGTTTTGTGTTTGCTTGGTTGTGCATCTTTTTCTTCCACACTTTTTCCTTCCACTCAACTTTCTGTTAACATGCTTTGACACAGCACTCTGTGAACAGCCAGCTTCATTGGCAATGAATGTTTGTGGCTTACCCTCCTTGTGAAGGGTGTCAATGATTGTCTTCTGGACAACTGTCAGATCAGCAGTCCTCGCTATGATTGTGTAGCCTAGTGAACCAAAAACTAGGACCAGTTTGAAAGGCTCAGGAAACCTTTGCAGTGTTTTGAGTTGATCTAGTTGATTGGGCATGTCACCATATTATAATTGTGGAGGATAGTGAATTGGTGGGTTTTTTGTTAAATGTGAGCCAAAATAATCACAATTAAAAGAACCAAAGATTTTTCAGTCTGTGTGCATTGAATTTATTTTAATACACGAGTTTCACAATTTCAGTTGAATTACTGAAATAAATGAACTTTTCCACAACATTCTAATTTATTGAGGTGCACCTGTACATTTAACGTAGATTGATGGATGGGCTTTATGCCAACACTCAAAAGCACACATTACACTCTTAAAAATAAAGGTGCTTCACGATGCCATAGAAGAACCTTTTTGTCTAAATGGTTCCATAAAGAACCTTTAACATCTGAAGAACCTTTCTGTTTCACAAAAGGTTCTTTGTGGCGAAAGAAGGTTCTTCAGATTATAAAAAGGTAAGAAAGACATAGTTCTTTAAAGAACCTTTGACTGAATGCTTCTTTGTGGAACCAAAAATGGTTCTTCTATGGCATCGCTTGAAGAACCTTTTGAAGCACCTTTATTTTTAAGAGTGTAGAGGACTTACGTGTGGGATGCAGGACATACTAACAAGTGCAACTTAGAAACATTGCACTAATTTTAAGTGTTCTTAATTTTTGTATTTATGATATAACCTGCTAAACGGGTTTGCTAATAATTTTGGAGGAACAGGAATCTTATGGATGTTGGGCCACAGAGTGCCATCTAAAAGAAATATTTGTCACTGAAAAAATTACATTTTGATCTTGAGGTTTCTGTGACTTTATTTCACACATGTCCATGTTTTCTAAATGAAAAATAAAATGATTATCACACTTTAATTTACATAAGTCCACAAAAACAGTAGAATAAAAAAGGACATTCTCTTTGGATACACAGATTTAGATTCACAGGGAAAAAAATCATCAGTCTTATAGCTTGCACTTGACACAGATGTCACAATCACAATATAATCTTGGCACTTTATATAATTTATAAACAAGTCAGTTCCTAAGAATGTAAAATTAAAACGCATAAGCATTAATACATTTGCCCTATTAAAATACCACTATTTCGTCAAGTGGGAAAAAAAGGACAGAGACATGAAACTTGAAATTGTGTGTTTAGATTCACAAATGTTTACTGAATATTCAAATATATATTTTTAAGTATCTTTTAAAAGTCCTTTTGCTTGAGGTTTGTCACATCACTGCTACATCTTGTCTACAGTCTTCTCCACATTCTGTGGGTTCACTCTGAGAAAAGATGAAATAACTTTTGCCATAATATGTCAAACATAAGAGTGCAACAGAGAAATTGTAAAAGGTTAAATCTGCAAGAGCAAAATTATGGGAGAAAATATGGTCATAAGTGAGATTAACCTGGAAAATCAGGAAAAAAGAGGGTGGCACAGTGAGAGGCCTTTCTTTGCATGTTATCTGTGTGTCTGTGTGAGTTCCCCCACAACTCAAAGACATGTAAAATCGCCCATACGTGTGTGTGAATTTGTGTGCGTGTCTGTGTGTGATCTGTTCAGGGTCCCCCGACTGGCCCAAGATGCTGGGAAAGGCTCCAGCCCCCCGTGACCCTTCAGAGGATAAAGCGAGTTGAAAAAATGGATGGACGGATGGGAAAAAAAAGAAGAGGACTTTACTGAGCAAACCCAACAAGGCCTGCTGTATGTCTCATGGACTCTGGATTTCATTGATTAACAAAAGTAAAGATTTCAATCTGCATTAAAAATGTCATGAATTTTCCAGTCATTCATCATTAAGGATTTCATGTATCAATATATACAGATATAGCTGTTTACTGTAGAAAGACTTTACAAAGATTACATTTTTATTTTCAGGCTTTCAAATTCCTGGTATTTTCAGATTTCCTATGAGCAACTGTATGTGTGAGTGTGTGATAGATTTACCCTGTACTCTTGTAGCATGCTATTCTCCAGACTTTAATCATTATGGTGCTTCTGAGTGCAGTACAGCCTCTGATGTACAGTAATGGTGTGATGACTGCATTGAGACGCGCCAAAATGTGCAGAGGGTCTGTGCCCTCATTTCTGAACGTATAGCACGTAGACCCCGCAAAATTACACACAATAACATGAAGGAAAAGGGGCAACCACGCAGTCAGAAAACAGTCACTCAGACACGTGCTGAGCATGTACATGAAGCGGTTCTCGTTGCGCAGGGATCTGTTCATCACGATGGAGACAAACACGGACACGTTGATAAAAATGATGGCTGTGGCGAGAATTATATTCTATAACAGTTCCTGGAAACTGTTTTCAGGCCTTTTTTCCATTATCTTTGCATAATGGGCGCACATACATAACCAAGATTCCCAGATGGCACACGTACGTCTGCAAGACGTCTGTTAAAGATTGCTTCATCTGGAAAGCATCTGCTGTGTACAAACATCTGCTACACTCTTAAAAAATAAAGGTGCTCACGATGCCATAGAAGAACCTTTTTGTCTAAATGGATCCATAAAGAACCTTTAACATCTGAAAAACCTTTACATTTCACAAAAGCTTCTTTGTGGCAAAAGAAGGTTCTTCAGATTATAAAAAGGTAAGAAAGAGATGGTTCTTTAAAGAACCTTTGACCGAATGGTTCTTTGTGGAACCAAAAATGGTTCTTCTATGGCATCGCTTGAAGAACCTTTTGAAGCACCTTTATTTTTAAGAGTGTAGACGTCTTTAAGATGTCCGTTTTACATCATAAACATCTTCAAGACATCTTCTAAACGGCTATTTGACATCTGATAGGAAACGTCCTATAGACGTATTGCAGATGAGCAAACACAAATAATATGTCTTGCAGATGTAAATGCAGACATCGAACAGACTTCCGGTGTAATCGCTTCCAGTTACTTTTAGCTGTAAAAATGGTTTGTTAAGTTGCACACTGACATTTCTTGTTATATTATTTTAATGATTTGTCATAATTATACACAATGATTTGTAGCGCAAATTGTTTTATTTACTGCACTCTCTTCCATTTATTTACATATAGCCCCAGATAGCACATGTACGTCTGCAAGATGTCTGTTAAAGATTGCTTCATCTGGAAAGCATCTGCTGTGTACAAACATCTGATAGACGTCTTCAAGATGTCAGTTTTACATCATAAACATCTTAAAGACATCTTCTAAACGTCTATTTGACATCTGATTGGAAACGTCCTTTATAGACGTATCGCAGGTGAGCAAACTCTAAAAAATAGGTCTTGCAGATGTAAATGCAGTTGTCAAATAGACATCTCTGTGATGACTCGTTGCAAAAAAAGATGTAGGCCTACAGATGCATCAAAAACAGCACGCATGCAAATAAAAATCTCCTGTGCAAACTATTCCCATTTGACATTATCTGAGCAATTCATCAATGTCAAATTGCATTCTTATGGGACTGAGCCGTATCTACTTAAACACCCTTTAACCAGCACCAGTGTCCTCTCTCTACTGAAGGCACATTACAATGCTCACCTTTAACCTAACCGTTCCACTCTCGGTTGACTTTTCGAGTCCTGAAGATTATTTGATATTTCTTTTTCATATCCTGCTTGCCACAGGTTCGTCTCTGCTGGCAGGGTCAGTAGTCATCGGTATCATGAGCACCAGAGCCCTGCGCTCCCAAAACCGCTTCATCTTCATGTTAAACACCAGCATCAGTGACACTTTAACCGGCTGCTCTGTCTTCTACCTCGGCCTGTTTGACGTCCAGGAGGGCTATCCGTCCCGGAACGGCACTTATTACATTTTACCATCATTTCTAGGAGTGAACGTGTTGACATTTGTGTTTGCACAGTTTGATAGATACCTGGCAGTGTGTCACCCCTTCTTCTACAAGCGGTGCATCACGCGCGGGGTTGTGATTGGCGTCTGCGCGCTCTGTTGGATTTACACATATTCAATTCTAACTGTTCAAAGCGTCGTGCCAGTTGCATTCGCCGCTCAAATGAACGCTTTTGGGGTCATAGTCCTGCAGGTGATCGTGGCCGTCAAAGTTTTAATGACCATCAAACTGTACATGATCACGAGGTATCAGCTCGGCCGAGAAGCACCCGGCAGCGACAAGGACAGCAAGAAAGAATCGCTACGCATTATCGTTTTTGTGGTCATTTGTTTTCTCATCTTGTGGGCTCCGTCTTTTGTGAACATCTCGGTGAAATATGTCACTAAGAACGGACTGAAGTTCAAAAATGAAGCCACGAATCTTTTCGCGATCATGGCACGATTGAACGCGCTCAGCACGCCCGCGCTGTACATCTGGGGCAGTCCGGCGTTACGCGCGGCGGTCTGGAGCTCCGTGTGGAGCAAAGTATTCAAGAGAAGAAAGACAAGGTTTATTTCTGGGTCTAGTTGTACGCAGGGGACATGGTAATGGGAAATATGAGACTGGAGGGGAAAAAGTAGCCTATTGTTTTTCTCTAAGAAACGTTGCGCCCTCATGCGCACTTGATTATAGTTTTTTCCCCACAACAAAAGTTTGGCGAGCGAACGCCAATTTTTCCCAAACGAACACAAAAGCATTGCAATATACATTTTCCTCCCATCTAATTTAGTTTTTACCCTCACCACGTCCCTTTAGGTGTTCCGCGTAACTGTGTCATTGAATATAATAAAATGTTCAAATGCATACAGACACCTGTTAATAATATTGTAATGTAAAACTTTTGTCAGTGTAGTACTAAATTACAGTCTAAAATGGTTGATACATTTCCTTCAAAGTTAACAAACATTATATGTAATAATTAGACAGATCAGAAGTTACACTCTAAAAAATGCTGGGTTAAATACAACCCAGTGCTGGGTAAAATAGGGACAAACCCAGCATTTCGGCTGTTTTGACCCAGCGTTTGGGTTACAACCCAGAAGGTTAAACATTTAACCAAACCGCTGGGTCAAAACAGCCCAATTGCTGGGTTTGTCCCTATTTTACCCAGCACTGGGTTGTATTTAACCCAGCATTTTTTAGAGTGTAGCCTAATGTGCATTCAAAGAGGGTAAAAATCTGCTCATAAAAATGCCCCCATTTTTTACAATTAGTCTCAGAATTTTTAACTCCACTGTATGACAATCCTAGCATCACACATTTTACCACATTAACCAATCTGTTAAACATTTCTTTTATTAATAATAATTTAATAACCTGAGTTTTGCATACCGTACCTAATGCCTTTGTGTCTGTCTTTTAAAACAGGGTTGACTATGATCATATGAAACCCAGAAAGGGAGGAGAGAGAATCCTCAGCATCACAGAGAGCATCAGAGAAACATGAGCATCCAGGACTCTCCAACTATCTGCTGAAATGCTGAAATGATCCAAGCCATTACAACAGAGCAGCTAACAACATAAAATGCCAAATTTCACGTCTTTTCACAATACATGTTCTCTTCAGTTATATGACAAGATTCTTATCAGGATTTTTGAAGAATGTCTGATTGAAGTCTACAGGTCCATTTTTTAATGACCTATTTTATGGTCGCCCGTGATTTTGCTCAAGTAAGACATCAACATCTTTTATTGATCCTGGATCAACATTACTGTCCAAAAATACAGACTTAACCCAATCCCTACCCCTAAACCTAACCTTACCCATAATTCATTCCTAAAATCAGAGGGAAATGATAGCTGATTAACCAGGGTGTAGAAGCACCTAACCCTGATTGTAAGCCTAAAACTGATATTTCCTGAAAAGTTATCGCTCAATTCTGACAAGGATGTAGATCTAGGAACATGCTGTACTTGGTCAAATCATGCTCACCCTATTTTATATGGTTGGTCATACACACGTACAATCTCTATATGAACCGAAAACCGAAATGTAATGTTTTAACAAAAATCTTGACCTTGGCCGTTGCCCTGATGGCACACGTCCATCACGACGTGTCTCGTTTTCATTATTCTTGATTTCTCACAAAGCATGCTTTTTCTGGGTGAGCTGGCGTGAGAACTGCTGAGCTAACAGTCTCATGAACGCACAGCTGTGTGCAGAAACCAACAACAAAGGTCAGGATTTTTGCTAAATAATACATTCAATTTCGGGTTGCTTTTAACCAAACCCACCACTCCCAGCAAATTAGCTACAAAATAAAGGGTAACTTCACATATAAAAGGAATATGAAAGGAAAACAATGCATTTGAACAATTAATTGTTAATTTTATTGTTAATAAAATTTCATCAACCACAATTTTTGATGATTCATTTAATAAATAATTCGCCCAAAATGGCACAAGGATCCTTTCTAATATTTTCCCTTCTAATTAAGCTGTGGGTAACCTCTTCCGTAATGTTTTATTGTTACTCATATCCAGGGGCGCCGCTAGCAATTTTGGGCCCTATGAAAGAATATGAGGTTGGGCCCCCTACCGCACCAAACATACACTATATTGCCCAAAGTATGGGACTCATCACCAAACACCTGTGACTTGTACATACATATGGACAAAAGTATTGGGACACCCCCTTCTTTAGAAGAGAAAAAGGCACTTACAAAACTGTGGCAACAAAGATGGAAACATAATTCTTATATTTAAAAATGGTATTTCCAGATTTGGAAGTGTCTAAAATGATTGTACGCATATGTACAAGTCACAGGTGCTTGGTGATGAGTTTTTGGCTCAAGGTCTACATTTAAAGTCACACCAGAGGTGTTCAGCTGGGATCAGCACTTGGCTTTCTGCAGAGCAGTCAAGTTCGTACACACTGACGGAATCGATTCAAAAAAAAAAAAAAAAAACTCATGGGCTCTATCATTTATAAATACATTTTTCAAATTAAGAACGATGAATTTCGGTGAATAATTGATCTCTGTGAATGTTTACAAATGTAAAAGGACATCTTTT
This sequence comes from Sinocyclocheilus anophthalmus, assembly GCA_018155175.1. Classification (NCBI taxonomy): domain Eukaryota; kingdom Metazoa; phylum Chordata; class Actinopteri; order Cypriniformes; family Cyprinidae; genus Sinocyclocheilus; species Sinocyclocheilus anophthalmus. The sequence continues at coordinate 180,181 of JADLZN010003097.1, forward strand.
CTCCGTACCTTTTATAAAGATATGGTATATATCAAATAGATGTCACTACATTCAATTTCAACATTCCAATTAAATATATTTACACTGTACTAGCGGCTATGCAAAATACATTTACAATTTAAAGTCACGTCTGTATATTTAATATAGGCTATTGTTTTCATTTCAGTGAATTGTTGAATGCATTCATCAATTGAATAAAAAAAAAAAAAGAATGTACAAGTGAAGACCATAATTGGAAGCCCCCCCCCCACAGACAAACAGAATCATAAGACCACATGTACATCCTAAACTTTATTGGACTGTTTTAATAAAACTTTTTTAAAAATATTTTCAGATATAAAGATGAAGACTAAATACTGTAACTGAAGAGGTTAACAGCATCAGATCAGTGTTTATTAAAAAAAACAAAAAACAAACTGAATATCACAACCACGTACATGGAAAATTAAACGGGACGTAACTCAAAACTTGAGAATTCGGATAACATAGCAGCAAGTTAAAGCCCATTTTGAAACTCAAAATGTCAAACTGATTGGAAAGGAATCAATGCGAGCTGTGAGAACAGCTGTGGACTCGTCCATGAAATCGGGTTGACAATGAAGCTTTACAACACTGAGACCTTAAAACACAGCCAACGTGAACTCAAAACCTTCATGTAGAGTAAAACCAAACAAAGATTTCAAACTGCAGGTTCTATGAAACCCGTTTGAATCTCTCATCACCTGCGGCCCACAAGTTCAATCTGCTCCAAGGCTGAGTCGATGGCCTGAGTGGTGTTTTGAACCAAAAATTGCGTTGAAGTTGGAAATGAAGCTCTTGCTGCATTGTTAACAGTACAGGGATGGAGATGTGGCATCCGACCAGCAATCGCCAGTCGACCGTCAGAACGCTTAGAATGCATGAAACACATGTAGAGAGTGAAAATGAAGGTAAAACAGAGGAGATGCAGTATTTCACTCTCCCTTTGTGACCAAATCCTCAATGTAGGCATCCAGCTCATCGTCATTGCTGATCTCAATGTCCTGTGGAACAAAATAAACATGAACAAAGGAATCCATGTGAAATTGCCAAAAAAAGAAAGAAAAAGAATCTTGTTCCATTGATAATTCTAAACAGTCATTTAAAGTAGTGCTGTCAAACAATTAAAAATTTTTCAAAATGCGTGATTAACCGCATCCAAAACAAAAGTTTTTGTTCACAAAATATATGTGTGTACTGTGTATATTTATTATGTATATATAAATACACACATACAGCATATATTAAAAAAATATTGACATGTATATATTTATATTCATATAAATATATTTAATATATAAACAACATATTTTTCATAAATATATACATGCATGTGCGTGTATTTATATGTACATCATAAATATACACAGTACATATGTAAACAAAATCTTGGATGCGATTAATTGGGATTAATCATTTGACAGCACTAATTTCAACTCGATTCATACAGGAGTGTTGTTATGCGTGTAAATGCAGTAAAGTGAGTGTGTGTGTGTGTGTGTGTGTTTCAGACTCCTGGACTTTCTGCAGAAGAGCGACGATGTTGGTTCTGAGTTTGCGGAGTTTCTCCTCAGATTCCCGGAGTTTGGCTTCTGCCCCGCTGCTCTTCTCCTCCACGGCTCGTGCCCGCGACTCCGCCCGAGTTTGGTAAGAGTTACACAAACTCTGCAGGCCGGCCTCATACTGCTGGAAATACTCTTTCTGCAATTCATGAGACACTCAATTAATACGTGCAAGCACCCAAACTATTTAGGTTTGATATAAATATCTCTGAAGGATTCCGTGTAGCAGCAACGATGGTCTGTACTCACGATGGGAAAGGCCACAAGGTCCTCAGCACTCATAGTGTTCACAGAATCTTTAGGGATTCGGAAATCCGGAGGGAAGAAATACCGTATCAACGTCCTGTGCCAAACAAACATGGAAGGTTCAAATACACACAAAATGCACATATTATTATCAGCAGAAGAGACCACAAACACACCTCATCATGGTCACAAGGCCTTCTGTGGTCTCTCTGCTCGGCCCGCTCTGAGTCGTGTCAGGCTCCGCAGCGGTGGGCGGAGTTACAGACCGTGCTGGACCCTGATTGGTGTCTGGACTTCGGGACTCTGGAGAGGCGGGACGCATAAGACGGACGTCATCGCTGCCCTTAAACACCCTGAAAACAAACAAATTACAAAACATTTTAAAGTCGCAATGAAACAGCAGTAGCGACAGATCTGTTTATGTGTGTGTGTTTGTGCATGTACCAGCGGTCTCTTGGGGTGTTCATGGGAACATAGTCGAACTTGACCTTCCAGCGTACGCTCTCCTTTCCTGTCTCTACTGCGGTTACGCGTCCAGTGAACCACTCGCCGTTCACCTTCGCCTCCACCTGAATTCCTTTATCTACAACACAGTTTGTTAGATCTATAAATTATACGCCACGATGGGACACATCCCTTTATAATATGAAACAATATACATATTTTACCTTTCTGTGCATTTTTTGTTGCATCTTTCTTCAGATCTTCATTAGTGCTATTTGTGATAACCTGACAAGAGAAATTAAAATCAATTAAAACTGCTTAAGAGGAATAATTCACCCAAAAATGAAAATTTGCTGAATATGCACTCACCCTCAGACCATACAAGATATAGATGAGTTTTATTGTTAATGGGAACAGATTTGGAGAAAGTGCATGCTCATCACTTGTTCACCAGTGGATGCTCTGCAGTGAATGGGTGCCGTCAGAATGAGAGCCAAACAGCTGATAAAAACATCACAATAATCCACAGCACTCCAGTCCATCAGTTAACATCTGGAGAAGACAAAAGCTGTGTGTTTGTAAGAAACAAATCCATCATTAAGGCGTTTTCACTTTATACCGTTCTGGCCCAACCACTTCCTTCAGTGAAAAGTCTGCCCCTGTGTCCTCGACAGTAATGCACAAAACATATTGCTACTAAGAAACAGTTAAACCATTTTTTTGCTTCTAAACAGTGCCTGATCTGTGCAAATGTTTCTCCTGATTTAGACAAAAGTGATATTTTCACTGGAATCAATCAAACATCTTAATGATGGATTTGTTTCTTACAAACACACAGCTTTTCACTTCACAAGATGTTAACTGTGGACTGGAAGTGGTGTGGATTACTGTGGATTATGTTTTTATCAGCTGGTTGGACTCTCATTCTAACGGCACCCATTCAATGCAGAGCATCCACTGCTGAGCATGTGATGTAATGCTACATTTCTCCAAATCTGTTCCCATGAAGAAACAAACTCATACAATACAATTTCAGGTCATTTTTGGCTGAACTTCCTTTAAGTGTGTATTAATCGCAGTTTCACTCTGGTAACGAGGTGTGAATGTTACCTCTGCATTGCCCTGTTTAACAGCTGCTGACTGAGTTTTTTTCCCACTGCAGCTTACCTTGAGTCTGAACAGAAGACACCATCTTTGATTTTTGGGTTGAGGTTCATCATCGTCTGATGCACGTCTTCTTCTTCTTCTTCTTCCTCCTCCTCCTCTTCTTCCTCTTCTTCACTTTCTACTTCCTCTGCATCCTCCTCTTCCTGGACTCTACCTTTCTTTATGTTTCCTTTCTTGTTGGTTGGAGTTTGTTTGCTAGAAGTCTTGGCGGATGACGGCTAACAGAAAAACCACATATCAGTTTGTTGTAATATTTTGTGTGCACAAACACGATCAGCGTGAAAGCACCATATGTGTGACCCTGGACCACAAAACTAGTCATAAGTGTCAATTTTTCAAAATAAATAAGCTTTCCAATGATGTATGATTTGTATGATAGGACAATATTTGGCCGAGATACAAACTATGTGAATATCTGGAATCTAAATATTGAGAAAATCATCTTTAAAGTTGTCCAAATGAAGTTCTTAGCAATGCATATTACTAATACAAAATTTAGTTTTAATATATTTACGGTAGGAAATTTACAAAATATATTTATGGAACATGATCTTTACTTAATATCCTAATGATTTTTGGCATAAAAGAAAAATCTATAATTTGGACCAATACAATGTATTGTTGGCTATTGCTACAAATATCCCCCAGCGACTTAACACTGCTTTTGTGCTCCAGGGTCACACATATATTTGAGATATAAGAATACACTGGAGTAGCGCGGCTCTGCGTGGCGCTTCTGCGAGCTGGTGTCTTTGTGGGCGGCGGTGGGGGCGGGGCTACAGGTTTGGCAGCGGATTTTGTTGCCTTCGTTGCAGGAGCTGGTGATGATTTCGCTTTGGACAGAGGGGGAGGAGCTGGTGGGGTCCGGGTTGGTCGTGAAGGAGGCGTTGCTTTAGGGGGAGGAGTTTTTGCTATCTGTGGCTGACTGACAGCTTTTCTGACCACTGCGGGGAGAGGTGGGGATCGTGGGCGGGGCGCTGCTCGCTGAGATGAGCGGGCGGCATTAGGGAAGATCTTAGTTAATATTTTATTATAATAAAATAAAACAATGCATAGCATGAAACCTGTCAAAAAACAGTCTAGGTCACATTACCTTCTTCAAAAAAAAAAAAAAAAAAAAAAAGAAAATAATAACCAAAAAATCTGAGGGAAAAATATTTTGCATTAAGAAAAATAAGCCTATTTTTAGAACATTTATCTTCATTAAAGAAGCATATTGTCCCCTCTAATTATCATACTGTTAAGTGAACAAAATATATATTATATAAATAGTTATTTTAGTCATGGTTTAAAAAGAAATCAGTATTATGAAAAGTTTAAAAGTCCAGATGCATTATGGCACTGAGAATTTGGCCAGAAAATGTGCTTAATTTGTTTAAAAATTAAACAAAGTCTTATAAGTTTGGAACGACATGAGGGTGAGTAAACTACAGAATTTTCATTCAACTATCCCTTTAAATGCGATACAAATAATTCAGACTTTTCCTCTTGATTTTGAGGAAAAAATATAACCTAGTTATTTTTTTGTGAGATTTATCCACATGCATCCAGATGCAGACACTGTACCTGAGGCGTGCGCTCTTCAGCAGGTTTTGTACTGACATCTAGAGGGAGCCGTTTTATATCTGCTGCTGATTTTATTGTTGTGCTTTTCTGAATGAGGAAAAACGAAACATTAATTTACACAAAATGAACAGAGAAAGGCTCGGAAGAGAGCTGAGATGATGGACACCTGCATGGACTCCAGTTTTTCTTGCTGCTGACGGATTTTCTCAGACAGATCTTTCTGTTTGTCGTCTGATGACTTGATGTCCTTTTTCAAAACGCCAATGGGCAAATTCTGCTTCTGCTCAGCCGCATCACACCTACCAGAACAGATCAATAACAAACAAAGGAATAAGTTTAAAAAAAAAAGTCTTGAACTGCTAGACTGCTTCTGGCATCTAATTTCCCAACCTGTCCTGGGTTCCGTCTGGGTTCATGAGACACACCCAGCTGTCTGGGTAGCGTTTGTCCACGGCATCCATCTGAAACGGCAGCGTCCGCCACTTCAAACACTTATCTACAGGAAGGAAGATTGAAAACATTAAGAAATTATATTTGTACATCTTGTGAAGAAAATGTGAGTGGTGTTTGCCTGCTGCCACGATGTCAGGGTGGCTTGTGTGTTCTTAGGGCGTTGCTATGCGGTTGCTAGGGTGTTCTGGTTGTTTCTTAGGGCGTTGCTATGCGGTTGCTAGGGTGTTCTGGTTGTTTCTTAGGGCGTTTCTATGCGGTTGCTAGGGTGTTCTGGTTGTTTCTTAGGGTATTTCTAAGTGGTTGCTAGGGTATTCTGGTTGTTTCTTAGGGCGTTGCTATGCGGTTGCTAGGGTGTCCTGGCTGTTTATTGGGGTGTTTCTATGCAGATGCTAGAGTGTTCTAGTTGTTTCTTAAAGGGGTCATATGATGCTATTTTAAAGATCATTATTTTGTGTATTTGGTGTAACAGAGTATTTTGACATGCTTTAATGTTCAAAAAAACATATTATTTTTCAAATACTGTACATTATGTAGGTCCTCTATGCCCCGCCTCTCTCAAACACTTAATTTTCTACAAAGCCCCCTACTTTGACAAGCGCAGTCTGCTCTGATTGGCCAGCTGACCAGAGCATTGTGATTGGCCGAACACCACAAGCACTTGTCGGAAATGTAACGCCCCTTACCATAATCGCGAGCTTCAGCTTTCAAAGTAAATAGCAATATGGTTAATAATGTCGTTAGTTTTACCATCAGTTCAAGCCTGAAAGGGCAACAGAGTTGCGTGACAGACACAATGATGAAGCTGGTATGTGTACACAAGCCACGGTTAAGACAGCTGACGTGCTATGCTTTCTGACAGACAGATCACTCTCCTGTGATGTTGGACCCTTTCCCCTCACACAACACACAAAACCCCACACACACCACACACACACACACACAAACACGCACACATACTCTGCGCTGCGCAAAACTCGCATTTGAACAGTCAATAGCAAATACTTAAACTAATAACAAAAATACTTACAGTCGCTGATTCAGAAGCAACAGATTGTCATATCAAAGTCGGAATTTACCCTTTTTTTATTTTTCTTTAGAAGGCCAAAGCCGTTGTGTACTCTCCAGGTTAAAAAAAACTGTCGTCCATAAAATGCGTTGCACAAATTCGAACATCTGGGTTGTGCTGTTCTGTTGTAAATAAATCTTAACCAGTGATTCCTAATTGCATCTACTTTCGGAAGGCCAAATAAAGTGCTTTTGCTTTCGCACACACAGCGTCTCCCTGACATGGCTTTATCAACACGACTGCTGTTCGTGAAACCACGCCTTCTTTCTTTGCGTGCACTTTTGGGCTGCATTATGCTAATATTTCCACATAGTGACATAGACATGTGGGGCAGTGTTAGAACGAGCCGTTTTAGGTAGGCGTGGTTGACTCTTAACTTTTATAAAGAATATCTCTTTGGATTTGAGACTTTAGTCTTTGCAACTTTACAGATCTTCTTTATGCACCAAGAGCTTGTAACACTCCAAAGAGAAAGGAAAACGTGAAATCGCATCATATGACCCCTTTAAGACGCTGCTATGTGATTGCTAGGGTGTTCTGGCTGTTTTTAGGGGGTTCTATGGGATGATGGGTGTTCAGTTTTTTTTTTTTTTTTTAATAGTTTGCGATGTGTTGCTAGGGTGTTGGGGGGTTCTTTGGCGGCAATCAAAAGAACTCACCCACATAACTCTAGTCCCTAGATAAGGCTCAAGACACTCCTTCAATGTAAGCCTAGCAATTTTTACTCTTTTTAATATCTATCAGGCAAGAATAGTAATGTCTGATCGCTTCGCATATAAAAATGAGTACAAATACACCAGTCCTTAACAAGTGTCAGTATTTGAAGCAACATTATTCATATCTTTCGCACAAAAGCTTAATACTACGGATGAGGAATTAGGATCAAATCAGTAATCTTGAGTACTACCAAATTATGTTTTGGGCATATTTATGCATCTAAATATTTTGGCATGTTAAAGGAACTTTTTGAAGCGCTGACTGTAAGTTTATGTTCGTACCACACTGAATGGTGACCGGGATCTCCATGGTCCTCCGTCTGCGAAACCGAACTTCATTTGATGGAGCGGAGTTCCAGTTGGCCGACAAATAACCAAATTCATCCCAGAATTTCACTATACCCTTCTGAGCTGTTGAGGGAAACATTTCATTCAAGTTAAATTCATTTTACCTATTCAACTTTTATAACATCTTAAACTGAATCAATCATAATTTAAATAAATAAAATTTCATATACAATATGTCTGCGCATATTACTAACAGAAAGAAGCCACACGGACTGACCTATACCGATGTCCTTCCAGTACTGGGCGAGATATTCTCCCATGGCTCTCAGTAAGTGTCTGTATTCTTTAGCGTCTGCAAAATCCTGCTTGTTGTGCGTTGGTTCGAGCACTAGATAGGGAACATCCACGACTCCTACAACACCCCCACAGGCCCTGGTAGACACACAGTCAGTGGTCATCCATACTGGTAATGCTGTCGTTTTACATCAGCTTGCAAAATGCCTTTTTCCCCACTCACATTCCTCCCTCCAGCTGTGGTCCCGTCTTCTCGTACATCTTAATTAGACGGCTGCAGTTATAGACGAACATTCCGTCCTGGTCTCGTCTCTCGATGTTCACGCCAAAGATAAAGTTCAGCTCCTTGGGCTCTTTCAAAGCTCTGAAATGGGAAGAACAGACAAAATGCTGCTGGAAACAATGTGTTTTGTGAAAACACTACACAAATAAACTTGGCAATAGTCAACAAGTGTGTGTTCTCAGGGATATAAAGGTGTTTATGCAGTAGACCAGGGGTGGCGAACGTCGGTCCTGGAGAGCCGCAGCCCTGCAGTTTTGCTTCAACCCTAATCAAACACACCTGAACAAAATCATCAGGGTCTTCAGGATTACTAGAAAGTTACAGGCAGGTGAGTTTTAATTAGGGTTAGAGATGAACTCTGCAGGGCTGCGGCTCTCCAGGACCGGAGTTCGCCACCCCTGCAGTAGACTAAAGTCAAATTTTAAAAGGCATTTCTTTAAGAAGTCATAGTGTGTTTGTGGGTGCGGATTACTTTTGTTTGGATGCATGGATGGCTTGTTTTCTAGTAGCTTCGGCACGTAACGCCACAGCCGAATCTTGTGCCTTCCTCAGCGCGGCCTGAAATCAGCGACAGAAAATAAAACACATTTATGAAAACCTGCACATCCAACAAGCACATCTAAATGGACATTTAATAAATTAATTGATAAATAAAACTCAAGAAGAAAATGTGAGTAGTTCTGTTCAAAACTCAACATCGTAATGCAAAGGTGATGTGGGTGGTTGCCAAGGCTATGCTGTTTCCAAGGTAATCGGAATGTTTTTGTTGCAAGCATGTTGCTATGCTGATGTTAGAATGTTCTGGGATGCGTTTCCTGAATGTTTCACAAATGTTTCCTGAAAATGTAGGAACTTTGCCGCATGTGCGACATTCAAAGCGCATTGGTTAGAGCTGTTGGTAATGACATTAAGCAGGTGCTGGAGTGATAGCTTCCGCTAATTCAGTTCGAGATCTAATTAATGTGAGATTACCGCTGTACATAACGAACAGTGCATTTGAACTGTTTTTGTTCTCAAGTATTTCACAGTAGTGCTGTAAAAATTTTTTTTTGAATATTCGTCGAATTTAAAATAAAAATCCACATTCGAATGCAAAAAATGTTGCATTTCGAATGGAGGTGTGAGTCAAGGAGGACAGCTAGTATCAGTGGCGCACGAGATGCGATGACGATGTAAGTGTCGTTGCTTTTTAATGTTTTTGTTAGCCTATCCAGTTGTAGCCACTAGATGCGCGCTGCTGCATTTTAAATTACAAATATTGCGGGAAAAGAGAACATCAATGCGGAGAAGATCTTGTTTATGTCAAAACTGAAACCAAGCCATTCACACAGAATGCATATTTCGGGCATTTTCTAGAGGGACATCTATCACCGTTGCACTCGCGTCTCGCACCTCGCACAAAAGAGCTGAATGTTTAGAAAGCCATGTAAAATTAATGCAAGTTCAACTTTGAAAAAAAACATATCTCGAGACTTTATGGGGGCGGTTTTTCCCCATTCCACTGCAACTCGTGTTTTTAAATGAAAAATGTACTGTGTGTGATTGGCTTTCGGCCCTTTGTATTAAACTATGCATACATACATGATGCTGTTTTGTTTATAGTTGTTTAAGCAACTTAATTATAATTGGTTTATAAACATTATTTTAAACATTGTGCACTTTTTTCCACAGATAGTCATGTTATCTTATGCTTTGAATAAACGTGCATTAGTAATATTTTGCTCGATGCGCCCTCTTGTGGCCTCAGAAGAGAAGCCAAAAGCTTTTCTTCACCCTAACTGAAATTATGCATTTTAAATTCGAATATAATTCGAATTTTGATCATATTTAAGTACAAAATTCAAATTTAGTTTTTCAGCCATTTTGACAGCCCTATTTCACAGGTTTCCTTATATTTCATATTCCTTATATTCCAGAGGATCCCCAGAGCATGTACACACATGCACACTCTTCAAAAATGGCACTTGAAATCCCTTAAACGAAAAGGTATAGAATTAAAAATGTATATGAATGTAATGAAAGATATAGATTATATTACATGTTTGCTTATTTTGCTTAAGTGCATGACCTATTTTAGTCCTTACTAACATAAACTGTGCTTCTAGCTGTAGTTTATGGATTCGGGAAACACCAAATCCTTGAACTATGCTTTTGGGAACTGAAGTTGATAGCCCAGGTCAGTCCTTATTCATTGGACGTTCTTGTAATCATTTGCTTTTGTGTTCCACAGAAAAGTTGAGACCCTTGATCTATGATCTATGGTCTGAAGTGTGTGTTGGGGTGGCTGTGAGGTCTTACTCGGGCTTCTTTGGATAAGTCATCACCCAGCTTTAACTCCAAGGCACGAGCTTTACTCTCGGCCTCTCGTGCCTTCTCCTCAGCTAGAGAGGAATCAAACATATGCACAAGAAAAGACAAAGAAAAAAGGGACATAAGTGATTTGATTTTACAGCACAAAATCTAATTCTCTCACTAAGAATTCAGTCTAAAACCATTTACATTTCTTCTTTTGTTACAGTCTTTATCAAGGGAAGAGCTAAAAGAGGCATTTATAAACATGCCCACTGTGTGTGTGAAACTGAGCAGTTACATCCTCTGTCAAAACTTGTGGTTCAGTATCTGAAGAGGTTAAAAGCAGATATGGTCAGATAGAGGAAATGCCATTTAGAAGCCACAAAGCATGACAAAGCAACTTCCCTTAATGTCCGATTCAAGTCCACTTTGAGATGTTTATGTGGACTGAGGTGAAACTCACCAAGTTTCGAGAGGTGATCTGCCTTCTTGACCTCCTGCTCCGCACGAGTTTTAAAGCGTGTTGATGTGTATTTGTACATCCTAGAAGTCGAAAATAATGCATAAGTTTACAAGAACTACTTAAAACATGTAAACTATTTTTTTTTTTTTAAAGAAGTCATTTTGGTGTGAAAACCCCTTGATATATATATATATACTGTGAAACTGCTATTTTTTCATGTTTACCTAGGGTTATATAAGCAACAGGACAATCTCTTGGTTCTGCCCCTTTTTTTTTTTTTGTGACATGAATGAAGATCCTCATAATGGGTCGATGCCGAAAGGAAGCGCATACGCACGGAATGACCTCCTCTCTGGCTTCCTGTTATCAACACAAAAGTATGTGTCAGCATCACCGAAAAACATCCAACACTACATTAACATGTTTAAAACCCATGCCTTATGCCAGCTCAAGAGAAACATCAGTTGGGTTATGACAATTCTGCTCTTGGAGGCCCGAATTCTTACTGATGCAATCTGGAATTCATTAAAAAGTTAAAGTTCAACCACTTTTTAATGTTGGGATCAGAAGGAAGGCAATAGCTTGGCACTGAACAGCGTCTTGTTGTCTTCAGAGCATCTTTATCGTTTGGTTTCTGTGTAGACCTGCGTTCGTCTCTCTCGTTATGTACACTACATTCGTGAATCTGTGGGCGGGGCTAAACATGTAGTGATGTAGAAGCACGTGTTTTTTCATCTGAACAGATTTAGAGAAATGCAGCACTACATCGCTTGTACACCAGTGGATCCTCTGCAGTGAATGGGTGCCGTCAGAGTCCAAACAGCTTCAACACGCAGCCCTTCCCTTCTCAAGAAGAGTTAACTGATGGACGGGAGTGGGTGTGGATTACTTGTGGAATTTATGATAAGCATGGTGTAAGAAAAAGTGATGAGGACGTTGCAGATGTTTATTACAGCATAGCAGTGACAAAGTACATGTATTACTTTGGGGTTCAACGGAGTCAAAATGAACCCTGAAACATCCTAAGCTCAAACCTTTTATACAATTACAGTTTACTACCCTTGATGTAAATGAAGTTGCTCCTGTTGTAACCGCTGTGACCTGTATGTTAATAAAATTCTCGGTGTCCCACACCCATTCCCAGATGGTCACCATTTGCTCAGGATGTGATCATCCCAAATGATGTAGAAACAACATAACTGTTGACTTTCTCTGCCATAATAATTAGGGCATTTGGGAACGGCGTATACTACAACATCTATTGTGGAGGGAAATTGGGTCGGGGCAGACTACAGTTTCTACATTGGACTCTCGTTCTGACGGCACCATTCACTGCATAGGATCCATTGCTGAGCAAGTGATGCAATGCTACATTTCTCCAAATCTGATGAAGAAACAAACTCATCTACATCTTGGATGGCCTGAGAGTGTGTACATTTTCAGCAGATTTTCATTTGGTGTGAATTATTGCTTTAAGGGCACTTTCACACTATCACGTTTGGTGCGCACCCGGGTACCGAACCCGAGACTATTGCACTCGAACCGTGGCGCGGTTCACGTGAATATGAAAGCAACTCGGACTCGGGTGCGCACTTGTTCAGGAAGTAAACTGCGCATGCATTTTAGCTGATTACAATGTATTTTCTTCAATAAAACTCATATAAGTGATGATAGTGTTGCTGATTTACTTTGGATTTGAGCGAGATTGAGCCTGCAGTGTATTCGTGTGTAGCAACTGCAATCAGAGCGGCAATATGTGGTAATCCACAGTCTCCTCAAAATAGTCATCTACATGCGATGAACATACAGTAAACCCATATGTTGTTTACTCTGCTGCGCATAATTGCACCAAATGAATCAAAAAACACAATATATTGACCCACGTTCTGTTTTCTATCATACATTGTGCACGTTTGCGATGATGTAAGATGATAGCAAATGCACCGGGGTTCAATAGAATCAAGAGAGTGTGAAACCAGACCAACGCTGCGGGGGCATTCACACTCGGGTTCGAACCACAGCAAGTGAGCCCAGTGTGAAAACCACCTAATTGTGCTTACTTACGGTTGGTGCTAAGATCAACAGAAAGGTGAAGAACTGATAATTTGCGAGTCAACTCACACTCCCTCTACCGGCATCCCAGCCATCAGAATGTCCTGGTGATCTGTCTCCACATCCAACTCCGGTTCTCGGTTATCCATCAACTTCAAGTTATAAACTACAACCAGCGTACCTACAAACACACAGTACTCAAGATTTAACGGCCTCTGAATGCAAGACACTCTTATTGTGCAATATAACTTTTTATTTTCTTATGTTGAATGTAAGTCTTAGTGCAATTCAACTCTTTATTGTTTTGTTGTATGTGCACTATGATATATGTAAATTATGTTGCAGGGAAGCTATTCTAATTTCATTGTACGTGTGTATAATGACTATAAAAGGCATTCATTCACTCATCAGATTAGCCACATAGATTCTATTTTTGATAAAGTGCTGTAAAAACAAACCACTGGGTCCTTCGATCTTCTTGAACTGGCGGAATAGCTGCTCTTCATTCTTAAAAGGTGAATACTTAAAGATGAGTTCAGTCTCAGTAGCGTACTTCTCCGTGTCTTGAGTCAGAGGCTGTTGGGTCTTCGCATCCCAACTGGGTAACGGGACAATCACCTACGAGAACAGGCCAATAACTCTCAGAGGTCTGCTCTTCGTTCAGAATGAGTGATTGCCAGAAATCAACGTCTTACCTCGTCCAGACCCTCTTCCTCATGAAATGTTCGCGACAAAAACAAACACGTTAATTTGTCATCTTTTTTGGTCAAAAGGATGAAGTCCTTCCCAATACGCATGGAACCCCTAAAAGAGACCAGGATGTTTATGTATAAAAAGAATCCCCTGAATATCAAGACACGGGCAGTTTATTGGTTTTATGGGAGAAGTGTAATAATACTTACGACTTTAATCCATTTCCATACTGGCCAATGTGAGTGGACTCTGGGAATCGTTTGCTTGATTTGCCGAACTGGATGACATGTGTGGCTTCGCCTATTTAAAACATTTCTACGGTCATCACTGTGTTGTGTATGAGATGCTGTTGAATGGAAATGCATGCATTTTGTAGTATGAAGGGTTCGGTTTTCTTCGCTTTACTCACTGGGGTCCATTCCAGTGCCATCGTCAAGGAAACACAGCATAAACCCGCCTCTCAGATCCGGTCTCTTCTCTGATTGGCCATAACGAATGAATATGAACATGTATTGGGGTCAATTCGTTTTGTTGTAGTACATATTTTTGCTAGTGTTGAAATGTATTTCTATAACTTAAAACTATTGTATCCAACCTGTATAGATGTCTATCCGTGTGGCATTTGCATCTCTGTGGACGAGAAACGGAGTGAATGTTCACTTCAGTGGTGCAAATCATTTTAATGATTCCACAGTATGATTTAGCATGTCAGTAATACTTGATAATTACTGACGGAAAAACTGTGTTGGTACCTTGAGTTGTCCACGAGTTCGGCTAAAGCTCCAAAAAGAAACTCGTGGGTTGTCCTGTTGGCAATAAAATAATTGGTCAACAACAACAACAAAAAAATGACCTTTTCCATCGCACTGTGTTACTTTTGTAGTTTATGGCCGATAAACGCAGACGTAAGTGTCAAAGTCGAGTTGTTATACAAGAATAATTCATATGAATGCATAGGAATGTATAACCAAAACATCATCCTCCCCAGTTGTTCTTTGGTGTTCAATTCACAAAAACATATACATTGTCTGCACTGCCATTGATAGTCTGTGCATCACTTTGCTGAAAAATTTTTCATTGACAATGAATGACTTCTGGCCATATTGCTGCTGCAAGCTGCTCTGTAGAAAGTGCACATGCTTGCATAATCTAAACAGCAGCATAATCTAAATGCTTAAAATCAAGCACACAATCTCAAAAATACCAAAGGAATCCTTCCCAGAGTCCTCATGGTAGCCTGTTTCAGGTCATTTCTCTTATAGGAATGGTTTTACCAATCCCCACTATGGAAAAACCATGGCACAACGCAAGAATGTCACGACTTACGTTCACGCGCTATAAACACACTAAAATTGGTACTTACGAGTTTGTGTGCAGATATTCAAAGGTGAGCTGAGCTCGGTTTAATGAGCTGTAATTTGTGTAGGCCATCGTCTCCAAAATAAAACTAATTTATAAAAAAAAAGCTGATTGTATTCACGACTCGCTTCTACATTCTTCCCATATGATGAGAATCAAGTGTGATCGTTCAAAACCTAGAAAACAAGAAACAAACACGTCAGTACACACTATCTATCCATGGATCTACTGCAAAACTGTAGTATATCACCTGCTGACCAACTCATTGGAAAATGGAATATTAACATAATGCTTACTGGGATTTATATTTTTTATACAACAGTAGGAAACGTATTATGTCCCTTTCCTACAACAGTAGGAAATATGCAACAATACAAACATTTGCTATGCTATGGCTATGATGATCACATGTTGCGTCCAGCAACATTTTTTGGAAATTAATAGAGTTAGTTTACATTTTTAATTCAATTTTGAGTAAAAGGGTCCCTTTACTAGGGGCTGTCAAATTAACAAGTGCAGATAGAGATAAAAATCGTAATTACTTCCAATGCATTCCTACAGGATTCAATTGCAATACATTGTGGGGGTCCCCGCAGTGTGTTATACTGTATACTGCACATGTTCTTGCATACTGTGCCCAGGATGCATACTACATATCACAAAAACAGTAAAGTACTGTAGCCTCAAATTGAAAAATATACATTTTATATAACTACAGCATTTGCCATTCTGTGTGCTTTTTCCATCTCGACACAATAAACCTTTAGTCACTGTAAATTATTATTTCTTTATATCCTTTCTTATTGTAGGCATGCATGATGCATTTTTTTGCACATGTACAAACTTTGGCCATTTAAAATGATAATGCATGTTTTCTTTTTCTGGGTTAAATAATGAACCGTACAGGTGAGCTCATAAATGGGGTGTCTCTTACTGCCCGTCCTTGAACTGACTAAATTCACAGACAAACACAGGCCAGGCCAACCCATGCTGCAAGGCCCTTAAGATCCATGCAACAGCAGAGACTGATGATCTGCCAACACATTCATTCACTACACGCTCAAATTAGTATCTGGACTGTCAGATTTATCTCTTGACTCATGCAATGAAGCATGCACAGGAGCACTGGTCAAATAACTGCGGCCTGTCCATAACCAACCGTCTACGTTTACAAATCCAACAGCCTTTGTACAGTAACACAAGCAATAAATGTGATTTCAATAATGCAAACCATTTAACCACTCCTCGGCCTCCGTTTGATTTTATCCAACGGTTTCTGCCTGTTGCATGAAAAAAAACTACCAAACAGAACGTGTTTATTCCTTTTTCGTTCATAGAAAGCAGATGCAAGGCCTCGAATCGCTCCAGCAGCAGCTCTTTCCCTCGAACAACACGCACAAGCGCCGAGCACAGCTTGCCCCGCCCTCCTCGCCGCGCTCAGCCAATCGCAACGCCCTCTGCTTCATTACGCGCGTATGATTGGTTGAAGACGCCGTCGTTTAAGGTAAAGCAGGAAGTAAGTTTGCTGGTCCATGAAGGAATGTGGCGTGGAAAAACGCGGGGTGCTAATAAAGCACAACACGACTAATCGATAAGCTGACCTGCTGCTATTGGGTTTAAAAAAATCATATAAAAGGTAATAATCATACGACCACCTTTATCCAATATGAAACCACGAGGTATTATGAATTAAGTCACGTTTTGTCAGATAAGTTGATTTTACTAATTTATATAGTTTGTGGTTCAAGCTGTACAGTCTGTAAGCTTTTTAGCAAAACACTTCTGGTAAAAGGTGAAGGCTTACGATGAAAACTGTATGTAATGGACGAAGGGGACAAAATGTCTGCCTGAACATAAAAGCTGCTGCATCTCTTCAAACAGATACCATTCATTGATTTCGAAGTGTTGCAAATAGTTTTTTTTTATACTACTGAACTTGGTGAGAAATCACACTGTCTGAGCCGCCCAAAATATTTTTTTTTAGCCAATAAGAAAACACTGGCTGCTTTTTAAACGTTCGGATTGGCTGATGTTTCTCTAGGGGGCGGGGTTTGAAGAATATGTGTCTTTGACTGAATGGGGGGTGGTCTTATTCCGTAATATCAATATGATATCTAATTAAGTTTCAGATTTTAAATTTTTTACATTTAATAGGCCTAATCAAAAATGATGATTGACTTAGAATTTAACGTAAACATCACACAAGGCCAATGTAATACATTTCACATTTAGGTAAATTGTCAGTGTGAAATGATTCGAGATGCTTTTTCTACGGTGGCCGAGAAGTGCTAAACAAATCACAATTCTGAAAACAAATACCAAATTACACCACGCCAATGCAAATCTAAAACAAAATAACAATTCAGAAAGCACAACAACAATTCAGAAAACATTATAACAAGTCAGAAAACAGAATTATAACAATTGACTTGTTATAATGTTTTCTGAATTGTTGTGTTTTCTGAATTATTTTGTTTATCACTTTCTCGCCACCTAAAAAACATCTCGAATCAGTTCACAGGACCCGGGTTCGATCCCGCCTTTTGCCTAATTTTTTTTCCTCCCTTTTCAAATCTCGTATCACATCGTAAAGGCATTTATTTTCAATAAAAATTAAGGAAATAATCAAAAAGTTGAAAATAAAGTATCGGGTAGGCTTAGGGTAGGTGTAAGGAGGGCTTTATTGTACCAATAAGGTGGCATCCTTTTAATAATTTGAATTAAAATGATAATTTACATTCAATATGTTATTATTGCATATTGTTTTATAATGTACTACAATACTGAAGTGCAGATAATTGCCACTATTTGCAACAAGTAGTATACTTGATAGTAGAAATCCTGCTATTTTAACAGTGTAAATAGGTATTTGCAGTTAGTGTAAATAGCATATTGCTAAAAATACTGCTATTTTCACTTAGTGTAAATAGAATCCATTGCTAATACGAGATTTGAAAAGGGAGGAAAAAAAAGTTCGGCAAAAGACGGGATCGAACCCGGGTCGATCGCGTCAAAAAGCCAACGACACGCGCTTATCCATCTGCACCACTGGAGCTGATGTTTTACAGCGACTTTTAACTAAATGTAAATATACACTCCGTTTTTTTCATTCCAGAGTAATGGCAATTCATACAATACATTTAAACTGAGCTGCTTTAATACCATCTCCGAACTTTCTACCACGACTCTGCTGTTCTTCGGCTGGTTCTTCTCTGTATACGTTGATTGACAGATGTCTCGTCCAGTCAGCGGTGAGTAATCCCAAACCAATGGCGCTGTCTCAACCTATACCTACCTCTTCTGGTTTGTCTGATTTGTCGTTGTGTTTTCTGACTTGTTAATTTGTTTTCGGATTTGTCGTTGTGTTTTCTGACTTGTTATTTTGTTTTCGAATTTGTCATTGAGTTTTCTGACTTGTTAAAATCTTTTCTGAATTGTTGTTGTGTTTTCTGACTTGTTAATTTGTTGTGTTTTCTGACTTATTTTGTTTTCTGACTTGTTATAATGTTTTTTGTAATTTGTTATTTTGTTTTCAGAATTGTGATTTATTTTGCACTTCTCGGCCACCGTATTTTTCACTATTATTATGCTGTCTTTCTTTGAATTAGCAGTGTTAACTTAAAGGTCTATCCACCAATTCCTGGTTTGATGATTGGCCATTGTGATAAAAAAAGTGTTTTTTGTGAATTGTTGTCAAAAAGTAAGTGTGTTTTCTGTGTAGTTTTTGTATGTGAATTAAAAGACCAGAACACTGAACGCACCACCACTGAATAATGTCCAGACACCTTTACTGCACAATGGACTATTTTAATACATTTTGTTTTTAGAAAATTTAACAAATGATGTACAGTGAATGTATTTAAATAAAATTAATATTAAATATATTCATTCGTGGGACATCAAGACAAAGCTTTCAATCATCTAACTTACTCTTGGAGTATAGTTATATTATAACCGTCAATCTCAGGTTATATTGGGATTGTTAACACTCACATGTCATAGCATAGTATTGCAACCAAACATGAAATAAAGTCACATTTAGATCTATTCTGAATGAAATTGCATGCAGCCTGAATAACCGGCTGCCATTTCTTAGTTGTACAAGACCAACATGTTGAAAATGAAAAATTACTGTTGAATACCCAAATGCTAATTTCTTTCTGATGTCACGTGGTGCCAATTCACTCTCAAATGTGGATGTTCTGTAGATGTTTCTCATCGGCTCAGCAGCGATTCCTATGAATTATTTCAATTGTTTAAATGCTTTTAAAACAAACTGTATAATAAAACTCACAACATGTTAATTCACACAACAAAGTTGCATGCATTCTCAAGAAAAAATGCAAATCAAAGCTCTTAAATCAGAGTACATTGGTAAGCGCTACAGTTTAAATCCATAGTACTACCTTCTGAAGGTCATTCCCCTGGTAAGAACGTGGTGAACGTGAAGGAAAAGTTCCACAGAGACTCATGAGTATAGATAACCAGCAGTACAACACTTACCAGCAACAGGTGATGCCTACACGAGGCTTTTTCATCCTAGTCAAAGCAATACAGAAGTGGAGAGGTTAGCTAGATGTTGCTTAAATGAAAGTTCACAAGTGACACCGTTACTGAACTTAAAGGGTTAGTTCACCCAAAAATGAAAATTAGCCCATAAATTACTCGCCCTCAAGGCATCCTAGGTGTATATGACTTTCTTCTTTCAGACGAATCCAGTCGGAGTTATATTAACAATTGTCTTTGATCTTTCAAGCTGTTTCATGGCACTCAGCGGGTGTTGCATGCATCAGTCCAAAAGAAGTTAAATAAAAAGCGCCCATCCATTAAAAAAGTCTCACACGGCTCCGGGGAGTGAACAAAGGCCTCCTGTAGCGAATCTATGCATTTTTGTAAGAAAAATAACCATATTCAAGACGTAGTAATCACTTTACTGTAGCTTGCGCTCACTGTTGTACACGGAAGCAGTTCCGGGCGGATGACGTATGAGTTCAGCGCTTATTAGCGCTAATTAGTCTTTTTTTTCTGACACACATTTTTAATTTCGTGTAAAAATGGCTTAACTTTTAGCTGTTTGACCAAGCATTAATTAGAAGCTATTCATTGTAATTACTGTAAATGTTACATAAAAATCGAGTGCTTTGCATTATGGGATGCAATCCCATTTAGTGTGCACTGTATACTACACATTTTAGCATATGTAGAATGCATTAAGTTCTATCTGGGTTCTTTGTGAACCCTGAAAAATGTGCTGCATACTGCATACAATAATAAAAGTAGTATGTCAGTATGTTATTGACACCCTTCCTAAACTCATAGTTGCATAAAGTATGCACAGTCAGTTTAGTTCATGCCTTAACACATGAACTAGATTGTACAATCATAATAGGATCATATTATAAAGTTTACCCCATTACTTGCCTTTAATTACGTTCATGTATTGTAAGTTTGTCATGTAAATATTGACTTCCTCACAGGGTTGCCTTCAAGACAGCTTTAATTCCAAAATAAAAGTCCCGCGGCGAAGACGCATGCATTGCAAATCTAACACATTTGAATTAAATCAAGATAAACACTGTGTTTTGTGCGACATATATTTTAAAGAATGTAATGTAAAGTCATTAAAACAGTATCAAACGCTTTATGTGTTGTGTAAAATAGGTAATAGTAGAAAAAAGAAGAAAAAAAAAACACCAGCCATGCATTAATAAAATCAAAATGAATGAAATGCAAATCGACTGTTTTAAATTAAATGTGAAATGTGAAATGGTACCTATTTTATAAGGAATTGATCATTTTCGGTCGAACGTTTCTGTCGGTCTTTTATTGTGTAAAGCAGAAGGCGGAAGCGCTGTCCGTCGCTTCCTCCTGCTGTCCGCCGTGCTCACTCCTGCTGTTTGAATGAGACCTTTTAATGATTAAATTCATATTCAGATACTTACATTTGATAAAAGCTGTTGAAAGGTGAGATTTTATTATTTAATTTCGGTGCGTCTTGTTTAAACACAACATGAATATCGTGTGTTTAAATCAACCCGCTGTTACTTTAACGAGAAGCTAACCTGATAGCACATTTTACTTACCTAATATACTATATATATATATATAAACGTACAAAAGCAATATTTTATTAAGAAGCGTAAAGGCGTATTTGATATTAAAACAACGTTTGACTTCTACTCCAAAAGCAGAAACTCGTTTTTTAGCATTATTTATGTTTATGCTGTTTATTAATATTTTGAATTAGCTTTTATTTTTCTGTTTTCATTTTAAATTGTTTAAATTTATTTTTTGTCATTTTTATTATTTTTTAATATTTCAATTTAGCTTTAAATTATTTTTATTTCCGTTTTTAAGGTTCGTTTTTTTCTCACAATATTTCTATTTGATTTTATTTCATCTTTATTTAAATGACTGAAAACTATTTTACAATAACAGCACAAGCAGATACAGTTAAACATAAAAAAATAATTGCATATAAATAGTCTGTGAGAGTAACTTAGGAGTGAACTTCCTCCGTCACATTCATAAAATATAATATGATCGTAATATATGAAAGCACTTTCCCCCAGAGAGTAAAGTTTGGATGCAATTTGAGATTACAGTAAAACAAATCTAAACACACAACTGTACATTTTTAAATGGGCTTGTGATTTCATTTATGATCATTCTGATTTCTTTCATATTTCAGTCATGTCCTCAGACGCCGTGAAGAAGAGAAAGCCGAAGGTCATCCGAAATGAAACGGGAACTCCGGAGACCAAGCGAGGTCGAGCAGAAGGCGATCAGGTGAGTACCTCTGATCTGAAATGCATTGAAAAGCTCAAACCGATTGTGTTAGTGCTGTTTGTGATGTGATTGCAGCAGAGCAGTACATTAACCCTCAAATCATTCTTCTTTTCTTATAACTCTCATATCCATGTGCAGCTGAGTGCAGTCAGTTCACATGTCAAGTTCAGGAAGGTCAGGTTGAGGCAGGTGCAGGTACCATCCAGCATGCTCCACTCATTTAGGCTTCAGGGCGTATTACAGAAAGTTTCTTATCTTGGGTCTTAACTTAAGATGTGATATGTTAAATTAGGATTCGTATTACAGAAGCAAATCTGAACTTGATTTGGAAATCTTATCCTATCTTACAAAATCGTTTCTTATCTTTAGTTAGGAAATCTTAAATTGCATTATCAAGCTCGACAATCCACTCTCAAGCAACCAACACCTATAAGTGTTTTTAACAGAAAACGGAAAAAGATTTTTTTTTTTTATACAATACACTGAATATTTTTGACAATAAAGGACTTCTGAAGAGATGGAAGGAGCATACTGGTGGCAGTAAATAATCATCTTTTGCTGCTGCTGATGAGGTAAACAAAATAATAGAAGCTAGCTACTAGGGCTGCACGATTAATCGAATGCGATTGTCATGCGCATTTTGTTAAAAAAGCCGGTTCTGTAATCAGCAGTAAATCATCATCACGTGCTTTCAGTTGGAGCAGCATTAACTACACATCGCCGTAGTTCACTGACAAGTTACCAAAAAAAAATCGCAGACGATTTTATTGCACAACTCTGAAATCGAAGAAATCTAAAAACAATTTTTTATAATTTTATTTTTTGTTTGTTTATTGTATGTCTGCAGCAACATGTAGTCCATAACAATTGTCCTCTTGAGGACTATAAAGTATACTACTACTACTACTACTACTCACTTACTAAATCATTCGCGCTAATGACAGCTGTTTGCGTGTCTTCTCAGTGAACTACTGCTCTGTGTAGTTAATGCTGCTCCATCTGAAAGCACGTGTAAATACCACATTTAATAACATGTTTTACTCCAAACTCACACCATAACGTCAGTCAAGTGTTTGAAGTAAATGATGTGGCTTCTTACACAGAATAAAGCACACAACATATTTCATAGTATTAAGCAGTGATAAAGGCATTGCATTATAAATATACTTTAATGTAAATTATAATAATAACTCAGATAAACCATATATTGTCGTAGTCTTGTGTTTATTAGTCACGTTGAATTAATGAAAGCCGTTAAATCTAATGTTTATTCAGCAACAGCTATAGGGATTTCCTGGATTTCTTCTGCAGGGCGTTTTTTGGAGTTTCCGTGCGAGAGCGCCCTCTGGCCTTTCGATTGAAATTTACTGCTGATCACAGAACCGTGCTCCACTGAAAGATACGCATGACAATCGCAACTTCTGTCGAATCGCGATTCTCTCGCAATCACTTGAATTTTTTCCTTCTAACAGTGGAAGCAACTACTCCTTTTAGTCCTAAAGATAATCGGAATTGTAAAAGGTTTGCCTTTATTTGTGTACATTCACAATAAAAACAAATCTTTGTGCTTTTGTAAAAATAAGCCTAACGAAGAATAGGAATGCCGCTTTCATGCCGTCTTGGTTTCCTTTTGCGCAGCACAAAAATTAACCGAAACTCTGCATACTAGGCTACTTGTTGCAAAGTTTTTCTTAATTTATTATTTAAGTAAAAATGTTTCTCGTATAGGCCTATTTATCGTTATATATATAGGCCTATAGCTCAGCTTTATTATGTTTTTCTCCGCTTGCAGAAGCGCTGCAGGTGCGTAATGTGATGCATGTGAATCCTCATGTTCTGTTGTATGCTGCTTTTTGCGCATGTAAAATGAATCCCCGGGAAACAAATGTTAGTATTTTTTAACAGGCCACAGACACTTATCCTTTCTAATTTAAAATAATCTTGTCAGTTAAAGGTTAATAATCGGTTAACGAACGTCGGTTAGGAAAAATAACCAAAATGAGCATCCTTAATCAAAAAAAGAGACTTTCTACCACTAAACATCTCCGTTCTTCATTTTCAATTATTAATAAATGTAATACCATTGTTTGACAGTGCAACTGTATGCGTTTTTTCTGTTAGCTATCAAATCATTTTGAAGTTAGGACAGCTGTGGGGTTGTCCTAAAGTTAAGACCGTTTTTAGTCAAGTTAGGAGGTTTGTGTAATACCCCTTTCCTATCTGTAGTTAAGATAACACACTTAGGAAACGCTGTTCTGTATTAGCTTTTGTCCTGAATGTGGTCCTAACTGAAATTACCATGGCTACCAAACAGATAAGATAAGATTTTAAAGTTAGGATCGTTCTGTAATACGCCCCCAGATGTCTTTATTTCTTGAGTTGTGTTCAGATGAGTTTCAGTGAGCAGATATGTTGATGTGAGACTCATGTGGCATGTGTACATAGGTCACGTATCCAGCCGGACCTCATCTTATCGGACAGAGGAAGCTGTTTACAGCAAAGACTCAGGTTCCCGTGAGATCTGTCTGTCTGTCTCTCTCTCTCTATCTCGCGCCTCCACAGCTCCCTCTCTCCTCCTCTCTCTCTTCTCATCTCCTGACAGCTGCAGGATCAAATGAACACTTATCAATCACACATATAAAAATTGTAAGTTGGACTTGTATATTTCACACTTGCGAGGGATAATGTTGAATGTAAGAATTATATTCTGTTTGAAAGTTAAATAATAATAATTATTATTATTTCTGACATTCTTATGTAAATCTTTTAACTTTGTAATATAATTTTATTATAAATAATATATAAATGATATAAAAAATTTGAAAAGTTGCCTAAGTCATATGTGTTAGTAGGGAAGCCTGTGTCTGCCACTTAAAATACTTTTTATCTCACAATTTCGTGATATACACTCACATTTGTGAGTTAAAAAAGTCATAATTGTTAGATATAAACTTGCAATCTGAGAACATCATCATCCCCCCCCCTCAAAATTGGACTTTACTCGTTAGGTTAACAACATTGGCTAATTTATATCAAGCATTCTGACTTATAACTCGCAATTGCGCGAAAAAAAGCATTCTCGCAATTCCGTCTGTTTTATATCTCGCAATTCTGATTGATTTTATATCTCGCAGTTGAGAGTTTAGATCACGGAACTCTATAAAGAAAAAAAAAAAGTCAGAATTTGAGTTTAAAAAAAAACTGGCCTTCCATCGATTTAGCAATCATTAAACAAAAAAAAATTATAATCCAAATAATACTATTATTAGTTTATGTAATAGCATATGATCAGTATTATTATAAGTGTTTTTAATTTACATAGTAGTTATATAATAAGCATTATGTTATAAAAAGACAAAAAAGCAAAAAAATATTTGCTGTGATTGACAAATCAGAATCAAGTATTCCAGAGAGCTGTGTAATGTAAGGTTAATTAAACTCACCCACCATTAGCAGGTCGTTTTGGATCCTATTAAATCATAAATAAATGCAATTTTGGATATCCTGCTCTACTGTCGACACCTTTTCTGTTGCACTTTCGGGCGAGGAGGTTCACATCTCACAGTTTTGTAATCTCATCCCATTAGAAAGTATGTGATTGGCGCACAACTGTTAGGCAGGTTTGGTGTTGTCATCTGGTCCACTCACTGTGTGTGTGTTCCTATTACGTCCGGGTGTAGAATGAGAGGTGGATTTGGATCCAGGGCCCCCGCAGCATGACTACATGCTGTATAAGGACACGTGTGCCGCTCTGGCCAAACTGATGGCGGAAATCCAGGAGCTGAAAGCCGGCGGTGCGAAAGTCGGAGTGAGTTTTCACATTTGCTATGTGACAGAAAATGGAGGTGAATGAATGAAGCTGACATTTGTTTTTTGCGTCCTAGAGCGTGGAGATCGAGGAGAGACGCACACAGTGCAGCGTTCATTTCATTACCCTGAAGAAACTCACCGCCTGGCGCCACATGCGACGAAGAAAGGCCGACAGACACTGTGTGAACACACACACACACAGTTCTGCATGGCAACACAGTGAACTTCATATCCAGTGTGCACGCTTTTTAAAACACTACATAAAGCAAGATACAACAATAAACATTTAAAACCGTTGGATGCTACATTGTTCACACATTTTTCTAATTATGCTCGGCTTTTAAAATATTGAATCTGCTAGAATTCTAGAAATCATGGAATTTTATTTATTTATTTGCTTGTTAGTTTATTAGAAAATCTGATTATATTGCATGTTTAATTTAGTTTTAGGGATTTTATGTGCTTTTGTAATTTTTATTATTATTATTTTAAATATTACTATTTAGGTTTAATCTTTATTTCAGTTTTAGTTTTAATTTTAGTACTTCACCTATTTTGGACAAGGTAACAGCTCTAATTTTCATTAAATGTTTTTGTTTTAAGTTTTTCATATATATATATATACTGTATTGTGTGTGTTTTTTTCAGCTTTAAGACAATTAACGATTATAGTAATTTGTTAAGTAGTTGTAGTTAGTTAACAATATTAACACTTGACAATTTTTCATATCCAAATGTGTATTCTGTGCATTGTATACATACAATGTATAGTGCAGAAATAGCAAATGTAATATGCCATACCATGTTTTATTTTAATTTGTGTCCGGATTTCTGTTTAACATGTTTGGTAAATGATTGTTTCAACCAACAATATTTGTCTGTCTGCAGGCAAAGCAGCGAGTGGATGTTCTTCATTTGCAGCTGCAGAATCTGTTGTATGAGGTCATGCACCTGCAGAAAGAGATCGGCAAATGTCTCGAGTTCAGGTGAGTTTTACAATGCATTTCCAAGCCTTGAAATGTCATGGAAATGGACATTTCTAGAGTGAATAAACATTTTTCTAATCAGGCTCAGCTATAAAAATATGTAATCTGCTGGAATACTATTGAATTATTATTGTTCTTTGTTTCAGGTCTCAGCATGAGGAGATTGAGTTGGTCAGTGAAGAGGAGTTTTTTCAGGAGGCTCCGGCTGAGATCTCACGCCCTCATGTCACCCGCGATGACCAACACCAGCTCACGCTCGCCCGCCTGGACTGGGAACTAGAGCAGAGGAAGAGGTAAGACACACCAACAACTCTCTATTAGCCTCTAAATCCTGACCAGGAGATGTTAAGATGATGTTGTTCCATGCTGCAGGTTGGCGGAGCAGTATAAGATGTCTCTGGCTAGAAAGGAGAAGATCCAGAAAGCCATTGAGCAGAAGAGAGAATATCTGAGCAGCCTTCAACCTGGACTGCAAAACATCATGCAGGTGAAACGCTAGATTGGCACAAATACACTATTGGTCAGAAGTGCTTATCAGCCTCAGTTATTTTGATCAAAAATACTGTAAAAACAGTCATTTTTTTAATATTATTGCAGTTTAAAATAAATGTTTTCTATTTGAATATAATTTAAAATGTAATTTATTCTTGTGATCAAAGCTGAATTTTCAGCATCATTACTCCAGTCTTTAGTGTCACATGATCTTCAGAAATCATTTGAATATGCGGATTTGCTGCTCAAGAAACATTTCTTATTAATGTTGAAAATAGTTGTGCCGCTTAATCTTTTTGTGTAAACGGTGAAGACATCACCGTTCAAAAGTTGGAGTAAGATTTAAAGAAAAAAAAATAATAAATTAATACTTTTATTCCGCAGTGATGCATTAAATTAATCAAAAGTGACTGTAAAAACATTTATAATGTAATAAAAGATTTTTAATAAAGACTGCTCTGTTGAACTTTCTATTTATTGATGAATCCTGAAAAAATGTGTCACGAAAATATTAAACAGCAAAAACTGTTTCCAACATTGATAATAATAAATGTTTCTTGAGCAGCAAATCAAATCAGCATATTAGAATGATTACTGAAGACTGGAGTATGATACTGAACATTCGCTTTACCTCACTGTAATAATTGCATTTTAATATATATCTATTTTTAAATCTTTTTTAAATTGTAATGATATTTCACAGTATTATTGTTTTCACTGTATTTTTGAAAAAAAAATGTATGCAGCCTTAGTGAGTAGAAAAGACTTCTTTAAAAAAAATAAATAAATAAATAAACCTTTATTATTACAATCTTTTGACCTGTAGTGCTGCGCAGTTATGCCAAGTTCACACTACAGGATTTTAAGCCCGATTTGCAAGTTAACGAGCTCGCCGACAAGTCGGGCTGTGATCAGGGGAAAATCAGCGGGTGATCAGCGCTCAGCAATCTTTGTGTGAACTACTCAACGACGCATCAAAGAGGCTCACTGACAAACAAATACCTAGCATACTAAATATCTGGACCGGTCGGCTGACTCAACATCCCGTGGTGTCAGGTGTCATGACGAGCTACAGCCAATGAGAGAGCAAGGCATGGGTTGAGGACAGAGGAAGACAAACGAGATGGTCCTCACTGCAGAACACAAGATCCAGGGGGCGTGGTTGGAACCAGATCCAACTCCAACCGGCTTACATATACCTAAACCCACCCATCTCCACCCCTAAACCTACCAGTCTCGACCCCCTAGATGTGGATCCAACCACGCCCCCTGGATCTTGTGTTCTGCAGTGAGGAGCTACTGAGAATAGCAGCAGCCACACGGCTTTAAGAAAAGTGTGGACTCAATACATTTTTCAGAACAGATCATTCCCAACAGATTTGCATTTTCAAATAAACCGCTCCTGTTTCACTTGTTTCATGTAGTGCAAACACCACAATGACTTCAAGACAGACAGCAAGTCCTGTAGTCTGAACAGCACAGCGATCTGCTTACGTGTAAAGTCGTGGAGTGTGAACTAGGCTTTAGACAGGAAGAGACTGACTGACGGATCTCTCTCTTGTGCAGGCGTCTCTCCCAGTGCAGGAGTATCTGGCGATACCGTTTGAGCACATGCAGAAGCAGGCCGAGGTCTCCCGCCACCTGCCGCCCCCTCTGTACGTGCTGTTGGTCCAGGCGGGTGCGTACGGACAGGCTTGCGGTAAGACTCGCATCTTGATTCTCAGCGGCGCCTGCATTCCTGATGAATCCTGGTTTATGAGATCATGCAATTATGCGTTTCAGACAAAAACCTGTCTGTGAGCATCAGTGGAGATGTGGATGAGGCCAAAGCTCTCTCCAGGCCCCCGGAGGACTCGCAAGGTACCGCTGTGTGTCTGCTTTAAGAGTTGGAGGTGTGTGTGATCAGTTAGGCGGGTCAAAATGGCTGAAAAACTCAATTAAAATTTTGTACTTAAATATTATCAAAATTTGAATTATATTCTAATTTAAAATGCATAATTTCAGTTAGGGTGAAGAAAAGCTTTTGGCTTCTCTTCTGAGGCCACAAGAGGGCGCATCGAGCAAAATATTACTAATGCACGTTTTTTTCAAAGCATAAGATATGACTATCTGTGGAAAAAAAAGTGCATCATGTTTAAAATCATGTTTATAAACCAGTTATAATTAATGAAGTTGCTTAAACAAGTATAAACAAAACAGCATCATGTATGTATTCATAGTTTAATACAAAGGGCCGAAAGCCAATGTCACAGAGTACATTTTTCATTTAAAACACGAGTTGCAGTGAGATGGGGAAAAAAGGTCTCGATATATGTTTTTCAAAGTGAACCTTGCTTAATTTTTCTATAGCTTTCTAAACATGTGTCTCTTTTGGGCGAGCCTCGCGTGCAACGGTGATAGATGTCCCTCTAGAAAATGCTCTAAATATGCATTCTGTGTAAATGGCTTGATGTTCTCTTTTCCCGCAATATTTGTAATTAACAACGCACAGCGCGCCGCATCTAGTGCTTTCACAACCTGGATAGTCTACCACAAACCTTAAATGCAATCACCTGTACATCGTCATCACATCTTGGTGCCCACTGATATGCTGCCTCCTTATCGCACCCAAAATGTGGATTTTTTATTTTAAATTCGACGAATATTTTAAATTAAAAAAATTTGACTAGCCCTAGTGATCAGTGGGGTCCTATGTTTTGTGTGTTTTGGTCTTCAGTATGATAAAGTGATTCAGATGCTGAAGA
Source organism: Sinocyclocheilus anophthalmus (assembly GCA_018155175.1). Lineage (NCBI taxonomy): Eukaryota > Metazoa > Chordata > Actinopteri > Cypriniformes > Cyprinidae > Sinocyclocheilus > Sinocyclocheilus anophthalmus. Next base: position 209,964 of record JADLZN010003097.1, read on the forward strand.
TGATCACAGTAACACAGTCAGACTCGATTTTAATCTTCTTCTTTCTTCTCCAGTTCATTATCTCATCCTCATTAAATAGTTTGTGAGTAATGCACTCATTTTCCATCTCTCCTCTGTTCAGACTCGCCGGCGTGCGACTGTAGTGTTCAACTGGATGACAAGCTTAAAGTAGCTCTGAGACGCCAACTCCTCATCGTCGCTCTGCGTGGCCTCAAAGTGCAAAGTGTTTGTTGAAACCATAAATATATATAGTTGCCTCACAAACGGCTGTACAAAATCACATCAAAAATAGAATAAAAACATAATGGTGAACTATTTTACAATCTAAAATAACTGTTTTATATTTGAATATATTTTAAAATGTAATTTATTCCTGTGTTAGAAAGCTAAATTTTCAGAATCATTTCAGTCTTCAGTGTCACATGAACCTTTAGAAATCATCTTAATATGTTGATTTGCCGCTCAGTAAATGTCTTATCATTATCAATGTTGAAAACAGTTGTGCTGCTTCATATTTTGTGGAAATTCTGGATTCCAGTTGTTTCATGATTCATAAATGAACAGAAATTGAAAAGAATGTCATTTCTTTACTGTCACTTTTGATCAATTTAGTGCATCCTTGCTGAATAAGATTATTAATGTAAAAAATTTACTGACCCAAAACTTTTGAACAGTAGTGTAAATTAGGTTATTAGGATTTTATTTATTTTTTTATGAATGCTTTATGTGAATATAACAAAGTAAATAATTTAAATTTAAATAAATACAATATAAATGAATAATTTGTTATATTGGAAGTCATATTTTGTGTGCCAGATATAAAAAGATTTGTTTGTAATATTTTAAAAATGATAATTGTTATTTGTGAGCCTGCAGCACAAAAGCAGTGTTAAGTCGCTGGGGGATATTTGTAGCAATAGCCAACAATACATTGTATGGGTCAAAATTATAGATTTTTCTTTTATGCCAAAATCATTAGGATATTAAGTAAAGATCATGTTCCATGAAGATATTTAGTAAATTTCCTACTGTAAATATATCAAAACTTAATTTTTGATTAGTAATATGCATTGCTAAGAACTTCATTTGAACAACTTTAAAGATGATTTTCTCAATATTTATATTTTTTTGCCCCCTCAGATTCCAGATTTTCAAATAGTTGTATCTCGCCAAAATGTCTACCTAACAACCAGACATCAGGGAAAGCTTATTTATTCAGCTTTCAGATGATGTCTTTTGTGGTCCAGGGTCACATATATGCAATTAAATGTATAGCCCTCTTAAATAGGTAAAATGTAATTAGCTTTTTTCTTAAGATTTATTGTAATTAGTAATTTGATATAATTATGTAGTTAGCCTTTTTCATCAGTACTTGTATTATCTTTCTCCAGACGGCAGCGTCCTGCATCTGTTTTTCTATTATCTCATGAATCTCAACATTCTGACTGTGAAGACCAAAGTTTCCACCACTACAGATCTGTCCGGAGCCGTCAGCGCTGGGTCAGTGCAGCTGCACCAAAACCAAACCTAAATCAAAAGCTTGCACAGTTAGTGTGGTGGTTTGTTTTCTAGCACCATTTATGCTTCTGTCACAGAGAGCTGCTGAACTCCGAGAGTCTGCTGAACTGTCTTTATGCGTCTGATCACGGCAAAGAGACGCCCAACCCTGCCAACCGCTACCAGTTTGATAAAGTCGGGTAAGGTTGACGTCTCCACTTTAGTAGTAACACTGACATAATTAACTAAATGATGGTGGAAATTTCATTAATGGGCATTTTTAAAAAATGTTTTTACTTGAAAAATTGTAGACTTTGTACCAAATATAAAACTGAAAGAGCTTCAATTGCTACTTTATGATTTTTGTACTATATTTGTTGTGTGAATATTAAATTATTATGTATAATTAATAAATAATACATCATTTATAATTAATAAATTATAATGTAATATTTTTTCTTTATTTTCTTTATGATTTTAGTTTCTAATGAAAAAGCCTTTGCTTTTGAAATGGCATTAAATAATAAATGTAATAAAATGTCATTTTCTGTGCAGAATCACTACGTTTGCGGATTATGTGTCAGATCTCGGACATCCGTATGTTTGGATGCAGAAACTGGGTGGCCTGCAGTTCTCGTCTGATGTGTGTATTACATTATGCAATGATTTTATTATTATTTTCTTTTTTTATAACGTTTTGCATTGGTGTTTTTGTTAAACTATTTTTATGCTGTGCTTGTAAATATGAGTCTTGAATGCACAATATATCTCCGATCATATCAACGTTTCCAAAAATCAAGTTTCTGCTGGTCTTCAAAAGGTCTTAGAAAGTCATAATTCGCACATCCACAGATTACGGATTTAAAACGCTCTTTAATCGGAGCAGAAAGTCTCCATAAAGTCATGGCTTTAAGTGTTGTATGTACTTCCTCAGTATTTTAGTTTTTTCGCAATACAAATATCTAAATATCATTAAATCAAGATGCAGTTACATGAGATGCAAAATAAAGATATGAAGTCTTGTTTTCCAAGCAACTGAACAAAATTAAGTGAGTTTGTTGAAATCAAGAACAAATATCTGTCAGTGGGTTATGAAAGCGTGTTTTCCCTTTAAATTAAGTAGATTTTTTTTCTGAGCTCATTTGCAGATATTTATTCTTAATCATAAACATAACTTTGATCAAATTCTCAAAAAAACAAGACATCATTTTGCTCATTATTATGCATGAGTCTTTAGACGTTTGCACTGGAAAAACAAGACAAAAATACTGAGAAAGAACGTCACTATTTCAGTGTGATCAGGAGTAAAACTTCTATCCATGCTTTTTTATTATTGACGTCAGTGTAAAGTGGGCAGTGTTGTAATGTCATGAAGCGTGTTTGTTTCAGTCGGCGCTGACAGGCAGCGCTCTGAGCGCCAGTCACATGGAGAGGACCATGAAACTGCTGCGAGGAAGACTGCAGGCTCGACTGGCCCTACACAAACAGTTCAGCTCACTGGGTATGAGACAACCAGACTTTCACTCTAGTATTTGTCTTGCATTGCTTCACAGTTACTGAGGTTTTCTGAGTGTTTGTTTATGTGGTTGCTAAGGTATTCTGGGTGGTTGCCAGGTGGTTGTTTACTGGCCGAGGTCAACAGACCATATGTGACTCTGGACCACAAAAACAGTCATAAGGTCAATGAAATTGAGTGAAACTGAATAAATAAGCTTTCCATTGATGTATGGTTTGTTATGATAGGGCAATATTTGGCTGAGATACAACTATTTGAAAATCTGGAATCTGAGGGTGCAAAAAAATCTAAATATTGAGAAAATCTCCTTTAAAGTTGTCCAAATGAAGTCCTTAGCAATGCATATCATAATGATAATACATGATATATTTACGGTAGGAAATTTAAAAAATATCTTCATGGAACATGATCTTTACTTAATATCCTAATGATTTTTGGCATAAAAGGAAAATCAATAATTTTGACTCATACAATGTATTTTTGGCTATTGCTAGAAATACACCCCTACTTACATGCTTTTTTTGGTGCTCCAGGGACACATATTAAAGCCTTGTTCAGAGTCAGACTGTCAGTCCAAATCTGATTTTTGTTCATGTCTGATTGGAATCCGTTGACTGTCCACACTGTGTATCACAACTGCTCAGTTCGTTTGACTCGATATCTGCATCGGTTCTATGGCAGTGACGATGTGTTGGTATGTCTGTGCTAAAAACAACAATAAGAGCAATACAGATGTTGTCTTACAACATGCTGCCGTCGTTATGGATTATATATTACGTCAGTAATCGTTTTCTTTCTACAAACAATGCCTGACGTGTTTACTTTTTACGTGGCGTGAGAATGTGAAAAAGCTACGCAAAATCCGATCTGAGTGGTCAGACTGAAACGCATTTCCAGAAATTCAATTTGAATAGGATTTCAAACCACATATGAATGTAGCTTGAAACGGATTTGCAAAAATCGTTGCCGTTCAGATTCACGATTTGGGCTGACAGTCTGAACGAGGCTTAAGAAACAAGATAACTCAGTAAATGTGTGTTTAGTCAATAAATATGCATTATTATATACATACACTTCACAAAAATATGAAGCAGCACAACTGTTTTCAGATAACAAGAAATGTTTCTGAGCATCAATCGCCATACAGAAATGATTTCTGCAGACGTCCCTGAAGACTGGAGTAATGATGCTGAAAATTCAGCTTTGATCACGGGAATAAATTACATTTTAAAATGTATTCAAATAGAATAGTTATTTTTATTATTATTACTGTGTTTTTCATCAAATGAATGCAGCTTTAATAAATATATTAATTGAACCATGATGCTTTTGGTTGTTGCTGTCTGTTTAGTTTGTTGCGTTAACAATGCAATGGGTTTGTTCTGTTCCAGAGCACAGCATCATACCTGTCTCCAGCGAGTGCCAACATCTGTTTCCTGCTAAAGTGGTTTCCGGTCTCATGCGCTGGACCATGATGAGCCACCAGGAATTCACTGTATGTTTCTTCCAGTCTTCTCTTTCGAATAGGGATGTTTAGCATCTCACTTTGACATCATGTAGTGCATATTTGCTTTCCATTCAATTGGTTTCTTGAGTGAAAAGCAGTATCTCAGTGTACTTTGGTTGTTGTTCAACAGGAGCTGGGCTTCGTGCAGCATGTGTTGAAGGCCGGTCTGGTGCATGAGACCGATCTGTTCTTCATGGTGGTTGTAGAGAGAGGAACAGGTGGGAACTGTGCTCTTGTGTCAGACTCTTCACTGTCGACATGTCTGGTTTGCAGCTTCTTCTGGCCTAAAATCGCCCGCTTGGACAGGAAGAGACCATCTGACTGGCATGTTCAGTGGTCATCCACTGTTTTTATGTGATGTTTAGAGTGGCACGTAAATCTGAAATCAGTAATATCTCGTTTACTTGCTACTAGGTATCTCAAATCAAAGTCTTGGACATCTTTCCGAGCAGTGTTTTTATTAACTAAAACTATTAAAAATCTATTAAAACTATTTAAAAGGTTTTGTTAATTGAAATATAGTATTAATATTTGATGAAAAATGTAAAAAAAACTTAAACATTTAAAAATGTTGCATTGAAAGGTTGACAGATTAAAACCTTAAATGTAATTGCTTTAAAATATAAAGTTATTTTATTTCAGCTAGTAAAACTAAATAAACTGAAACCAAAAACTTTAAAATAAATAAATAATAAAAATGGCAAAACACTACAAAATTACTAAACATTTAATTAAGGTCAATGAAACGAATTCTTAAAATTCATAATTTGATCAAAAGTTAGTATATCAATAATACTAAAAATACGTGGCATTGTCACATAAGATTAAGTACTAAAATTACTAAAACTAAAATAGAAATAAAAATGAAAGCTAAATAGAACTAAAAAACCTAATAAATAGGACAAAAGCACATAAAATTACTAAAAGCAAAAAATATATTTAAAAAATCTAATTAAAAATCTTAACTATAATAGCATATTTATTATATTAAAATAACACCGTTGTATTGTCAATGAAATTCTAAACGAAATAAAATAAATTTAATTTGAAGTACTACAATTACTAAACCTAAAGTAAAATTTTTTAAACTTTAGGTTTAGTAATTGTAGTACTTCAAATTTAATTTATTTTATTTCGTTTAGAATTTCATGTTAAAAAAATATTTTTTTTATTAAGGCTAAATAAAACAAAAAACGTATTCAGTATATGAATAAATACTAAAATATTGTATAAACATTGCTAAAGTAACACCGTTTCAGAGATTCAGTGACGTGAGCATCATAAATTCCACAGTCATGGAAATGTTTGATGACATAACTCTGTGTTTGGTTCTCTCAGCTCGTCTGCTGGCCGCTGTGGTGATGAACCCGCGTTACCCTGAGGTCGCGCCGCTCTTCTCTTTCTCTCTGCACTGGAAAGGAGAGCGCAGCGGGCGCACTGATGATAACCTGCGGGTAAGAGCCTTACAGCTGCAGCGTGTGCACAGCTGCTCAGGTATATTCAGTGTGAAATTATTCTCTAAATGATGTGGTTGTCATGCGCAGGCGATGGAGAGCGAGGTGAACGTGTTCCGCTCCGAGCTGCAGGGGCCACGCCCGGGTCTCCAGCTCCTGACCAATCAGATCCAGCGCTTGTGTGTGTGTCTGGATGTGTATCTGGAGACGGAGAGTCAAGTGTGTGACGGCTCTGAGGGACCCAAGGAGTTTCCCAGAGAGAAGATGTGCTTGCGCACTGCCAGGTAACACTAGACCTGCTTTAACCACACTGCTGTTCAAAAGTTTGGGATGAATAAGATTTTTAATGTGTTTTAAAGAAGTCTCTTGTGCTCGCCAAGGCTGGATTTATTTGACCAAAAATACAGAAAAAACAATAATATTGTAAAATATTATTACCATTTAAAATAAAGGGTTTGTACTTTAAAATATAGTTTATTCCTGTGATGCAATGCTGAATTTTCTGCATCATTACTTCAGTCTTTAATGTCACATGATCCTTCAGAAATCATTCTAGTATGCTAATTTATCAATGTTGGAACACTGTGCTGCTTTAACATGTGACCCTGGACCACAAAACCAGTCATAAGGGTCCATTTTTTTAAAATTGAGATTTATACATCATCTGAAAGCTGAATAAATAAGCTTTTTTGTTTTGTTAGAATAGGACAATATTTGGCCGAGATACAACTATTTGAAAATCTGGAATCTGAGGGTTAAAAAAAATATAAATATTGAGAAAATCGGCTTTAAAGTTGTTTTAATGAAGTTCTTAGCAATGCATATTACTAAGCAAACATTAAGTTTTGATATATTTTACGGTAGGATATGTACAAAATATCTTCATGGAACATGATCTTTCTTTAATATCCTACTGATTTTTGGCATAAAAGAAAAATCTATAATTTTGACCCATACAATGTATTTTTGGCTATTGCTACAAATATCCCCCAGCGACTTAACTCTGCTTTTGTGCTGCAGGGTCACATATATATATATATATATATATATTTTTTTTGTACAGGTACTGTGTCAGGATTCTTTTCATGAATAAATTAAAAGAACTTTTCTAACATAATCAAAGTCTTATCACTTTTATTATTAATTTAACACATCTTTACTTTGCATATTAGCTTATATTGTTCCAGAGATTTATATTTGAATACATCTGGTTTTTATCAAAGAATCCTGAAAAAAGTATCACATGTTACAAAAAATATTACTGTAATAAATCAGCATATGAGAATGATTTCTGAAGGATCATGTGACACTGAAGACTGTAGTGATGCTGATGAAAATTGCGTCACAGCTTTGCGTCACAGGAATAAACTATATTTTAAAGTATATTAAAATAGAAAAACATTATTTTAAATTGCAATAATATTTCACAATATTACTGTTTTTTTCCCCCATATTTCTGATCAAATAAATGCAGCCTTGATGAGCAGAAGAGACTTCTTTCAAAAACATTACAAATCTTACTGATCCCAAACTTTTGACCAGCAGTGTACACTGAGGAATGAATCAAAATGATTGTTTGCTGGAAGTTAATAATGCAACCCATTGTGTTTCTGTAATCTGGTGTATTTTCGGGTGAAACTTACATGTAAATGGCATTACAAATTCGGGCTTTTTCCCCAATCACGAGACATGCATTGATAAATCGTGCACATTAAGCAATGTTTGTTTTTAGAAATAAAAGTTCTACATTTTGATTCTATGATAACTTTGAGTTGTATTTAACCCAGAATATGGTGAATAATTTCCATGTTTTTCGTGGATACAAATAAGTGTTGTTCATGTGAAATCTCATGTCTTTCTCTCAGGGGTCCGAGCCGTCTGAAGCCCTTCAAGTACAACCATCCTCAGGGCTTCTTCAGTCACCGCTGAATCCGGATTGCAGGATGAGCGAGACTGCTTTAGTGTTGTTAGGAGGGGCTGAAATCCCTCTCTCATTCTCTGTTATCTACCTTTTATCTCTATTCTTTGACCTGTGTTTCTGTTTGCTCATATAATGTGAATTAGAAAATAAAACACTGATTTTGATAAGAAAATCTCAGTCGTCTTAGCTGTTTAATGATTCCAACTTTTTGTGGTATTACCTGCATGTATTATTTTATTTATTTGATAAATGTTTTTCATTTTTATATTATATTTATAAATTTGGATTATTTATTATATACACCTTTATACACACATCACCATACAGTGTATTCATATATAGATATATATATTATATTAGATACACACACATATCTGTTTCATTCACCGTGTTTTACTTTTTGCATTCGTACTTTTCATATAAACAAAAAATTACCTAAAACAATAAGTAACTTATTAGAGACTCTTATTTTGAAATCCACACGGTTCGTGGTCACGTGACAGTAAATAATGCACACAGTCTGTCAAACCTGTATGTGCACACATATCACCTCTGCTGAAGATCATGAACATTTATATCGCAGATTAAACATATTAGGCACATATCGGGTGAGTGATTGGATTTACTGCAGGGGATAAAATTGACAGCTTTTTTATTTTGACCCTCTCGTGCAGCACAGGTGCATTTAATGCTGCATTTGAGTCCCATTAAGATGAACATGAGAGAGAAGAAGAGGTTCTGTCCTCAGTGTGTGTCCATGTGACACTTGAAAGGAGCTGTGCTGGGATACATCACACCTGTGAGCCACACAGCATCTGTCTGTCTGTCCTTTTACCTGTCGTTCTTTCTGTTTCTCAAACCTTCTATCTACAGTATCCCACAGAAGTGAGTACACCCCTCACATTTTTGTAAATATTTTATTATATCTTTTCATGTGACAACACTGAAGAAATGACACTTTGCTACAATGTAAAGTAGTGAGTGTACAGCTTGTATAATAGTGTAAATTTGCTGTCCCCTCAAAATAACTCAACACACAGCCATTATTGTCTAAACCGCTGGCCACAAAAGTGAGTACACCCCTAAGTGAAAATGTCCAAATTGGGCCCAAAGTGTCAATATTTTGTGTGGCCACCATTATTTTCCAGCACTGCCTTAACCCTCTTGGGCATGGAGTTCACCAGAGCTTCACAGGTTGCCACTGGTGTCCTCTTCCACTCCTCCATGACGACTGATATCAGTTTCCTATGGAAGCCTGTTTCCACCTCAGAATAAAAAAATTTAAAAAAGGTAATTGTAACCTCACAATTTTGACTTTTTTTCCTTCTCAGAATTGTGGAAAAAAGACAGAAATGTGAGATATTTTTAATCCTGTGGTGGGAACAAGCTTCCATAGTTTCCCATATGAAGACAATTAGGCCAAATAAATTAAAAGCTACAATTAGCTGATATTAATATTGTGCATCCTATTTAAAATTTCCTTTAACAGATATTTGATTGATCTGTCATTAATTTTTTAGCGGTGATCAACCATAAAAAAATCTATTTTCTTTTTTAAATATTTTAGTTAATTTTTTATGTGAACTAATTAAATTTCCCCATGTTTGTAAACATATATAAATATTTTTTGTAAACGTGTAACTCGCCATCAGCCACCTGGCTCCTCAGAATTCATCACTGTCTGTTTATAAAGCCACATTCTTCAGCCATCATGAGTTATTCTGAAGTGTTTCAGCCAGTTGTGAGTGTTAAGGTGAAGTGTTTGATTGGCTGTGACACTGTTTGTGTTCAGGCCGTGTCCGAGCGCCACCTCTCACTTCCCTTGATCAGAGAGTTTGTCCTGCGCTCTGCTCCTCACACGCCAAGGATACACAGATCCTGCTGGAATCAACCTGTATACGACTGGCTTCAGCAGCCACGGCTGGAGCGCGCCGCTACGGTGAGGAGTACCCGCTTCATTCATTAAAACACTCATTTAGCCAAATTATTGCTGTCAGATGGAATTAAATGTGCTAATTATTTGTTCATTATTTATTTTAAAATCTTAAAACATTTTACAATTTTATATAAAATATAAAGATTTTATCATGTAACAAAATATTTATATAAAAATTTTTATATAAAACAAGTTATTCAAACCTTGTCACTTTAGTAAAATGTAAAATTTAACTTATCATATTTACTAACTAAATCTAAATAAATCTAATTGCCTAAAGGCATTAGTTTTTATATTTACAAAAATATCAAACTAGTATGAATATATAGATATATAGTTTTCCTTGAAATTAAAGTCTCATGATATTTACTACATTAGTCACAGGTCTTTTCTCCATTTCCTCATGTCCTGCTCTCCTTATCTGATCCTAAAACCTCATAAAAAAAAAAAGAATAAAACATGTCATTTATATAATTTTTTTGTTATTTCAGAAGATAATGCACTTGGAAACCCCAGTTTAACTTGTTAAATGTACAAGTTTGATTCATACAAATTTTACTTTGAATTGGCTGAAAGTTGCCTATATTTAGCTTTCCTTAAGATTGAAAAAAAAGAGAAGTTTTTATTACAATTGTATTTTTTATTATAACATTTTATTAAATGTTATTACATGTACAAGTTTAATTTGTTTTCCCATTTACTTCTAAAGTTGACAGAGTTTGAACTGTCAAGTCAAGTCACGTCAAGTCTGCTTTATTGTCAATTCTTCCATGTACAGTACATACACACAGAGAATAGAAATTGCGTTACTCTCAGACCCTTGGTCACTAACACTAACAGAAATACAGATTAAATACAAAATACAACTATACGAATATACAAATAAGGTCAAATGTAAAATATATATATAAAGCAGCACAAAGCACATGGCAGATAAGAGTGCAAACCAGTAAAGTAAACAACAGTGCAAATATAGTGATTGTAGTGCAAAAAAATGATTTGTAGTGCAAACGAGCTTTCTTTTCATAACTGATAAAGTGACATGTGTGTGTGTTTATTTGGGAGGGGGGAGTGGGAGAGTCCCTTAGAGGGTCAGAGTTCAGTGGTGCGTGGGGCAAGAGAGGGGATGGGGGGCAAGGTCGGGAGGGAGTTCAACTTCCTGACAGCTTGATGGATGAAGCTGTCCTTCAGTCTGCTGGTCCTGGCCTGTAGACTCCGCAGTCTCCTCCCTGATGGTAGCAGACTGAAGAAGCTGTGTGTCGGTTGGGTGGGATCACCTGCAATGCAGAGGGCTTTGCGGTTGAGACGGGTGTTGTAGATGTCCTGAAGGGAGGGGAGAGAGGCACTAATGATCTTCTCAGCTGCTCTCACTATGCTTTGAAGTGTCTTGCGGCAGGACGCGTTGTAGGCGCCATACCACACAGTGATGCAGTTGGTCAGGATGCTCTCGATGGTGCTTCTGTAGAAGGTGCACATGATGGGGGGTCGGGGCTCTGGTTCTTCTCAGTTTGCGGAGGAAGTAGAGTCGCTGCTGTGCTTTCTTGGCCAGTGCTGCGGTGTTGTCAATCCAGGAGAGATCCTCTGTGATGTGCACACCCCGGAACTTGGTGCTGCTCACCCTCTCCACAGTCACACCATTGACGGTCATAGGGGCATGCTGAGTGCGCACTCTCCTGATGTCAACAACAATCTCCTTCGTCTTCTACACATTCAGAGAGAGATTGTTGTCACTGCACCACCCGGCCAGGCGGCTCACCTCGCTCCTGTAGTTTGTCTCATCTCTGTTGCTAATGAGACCCACTACAGTCGTGTCATCCACAAACTTAACAAGGAGGTTGGAGTTGTGTGACGGTGAGCAGTCGTGGGTCAGCAGAGTGAAGAAGAGGGGGCTCAGCACACATCCTTGGGGGGCCCCTTTGTTCAGTGTGATGGTGCTGGATGTGTTGCTGCCGTCCCGTACTGCCTGAGGTCTTCCAGTCGGGAAGTCCAACAGCCAGTTGCACAGCGAGGTGTTGAGCCCCAGCTGGACCAGTTTGTGAATGAGCTGTTGAGGGATGATTGTGTTGAATGCTGAACTGAAGTCTATGAACAGCATTCTGACGTATGAGTCTTTTTTTCTAGATGTGTGATTGCTGAGTGGAGGGTAGTGGCGATGGCGTCATCGGTCGAGCGTTTGGACCGGTATGCAAACTGGAAGGGGTCCAAGGAAGGGGGGAGGGCAGACATGATGTGGTGCATGACTAGCCGTTCAAAACACTTCATGAGGATGGGGGTAAGTGCAACTCGACGGTAGTCATTGAAGCAGGATGGAAACGACTTCTTCGGGACTGGAATGATGGTGGTAGCTTTGAAGCATGTGGGGACAACAGCCTGACTTAGCGAGATGTTGAAAATGTCTGTGAAGACATCGGTGAGTTCCACTGCACAGTCTCTCAGTACACGCCCAGGAATGTTGTCAGGACCCGGAGCTTTGCGTGCGTTGGTCCTGCTGAGGGATCTCCTCACACTGTCCGGGTCAGCGTCATCACCTGGTCTCCGGGAGGAGGTGGAGTCTTCTGTGCTTTGGTGCTGTTTTGTGCCTCAAAGCGAGCGAAGAAGATGTTCAGTTCATTCAGCAGAGAGATGGTGCTGTCACAGGTGCGTGGTGGGGGCTTGTAGTCCGTAATGGTCTGTATCCCCTGCCACAGGCTCCGAGTGTCTCTGCTGTCGCTGAAACGATGGGCTATCCTCCTGGAGTACTGTCTCTTAGCCTCTCTGATGCCGCGGGAAAGGTTGGCCCTAGCTGTCTTCAAGCCCACCTCATCTCCAGCTCTGAAGGCAGTGTTCCGCGTCATCAGGAGTCCGTAGACCTCCCCTGTTAGCCACGGCTTCTGGTTGGCCCGGACAGTGATGGTCTTTGTGACTGTTACATCATCAATACACTTGGTGATGTAGGCAGTGACAGTCTCTGAGTACTCCTGGAGGTCTGTGGTGTTATTGTATGTTGCAGCCTGCTTAAACATATTCCAGTCAGTGGTGTTAAAACAGTCTTGAAGAGTCAGTGATTTTCCAGAACAAGAGATCATATTTAATCTTCATTTTCATTCAGGTATGTTGAAAAGGTTAAACACACAGACCGTCTGTAATCTGATGTAAAGTTTATAATAAACTGATTTTCACGAGTCACTTAAATTTGTTAAATAATTAAAATAGTGTTACAATTACTAAAATCATTTTTTGTGTTTCAGTAGTAACGGACTGAAGCATGTTGTTTACTACCCCACTTTAAAGGTAACTGTTCTTGTCAATATAAGATATCAAAGTGGATTATGGGTATTATTCAGCTCTGGGACGTTCTCTTTCTTCTCTAGTTCCTCCAGCTTCGTATGGCCTTGGCAGCTGAACTGGGAACAGGAATCTCCATGTGGGAATTGGGACAAGGACTGGACTATTGCTATGATCTTTTGTGACCTCCATCTGACCTCCATCTGATTTGCTTCCAAAAGTGCAATTTATCAAAGCACTTCAGATATTTATGACAGTACTGTTGTTGAGCATGCAATACAATTATATTTAATTACGTCTGTTATCATGTGCATTCTTGACCGTGAATCCATATTTTAATGCAACTTATTTTCTTATTCTGGAATACAATTTAAGGTACAGATTTGGTTTTTCATACTGTAATATGTTCATAATACTGCATGTTACATATTTGATTTCATAACATTAAAGCAACATTTTTGCACATTAAAAAGACAATGAAGCAAAACTTCAGAACAGCTCAGTAGTTCATAAGCGCCATGTTCCTCTTAACATGATCTAGATACAGGATATAAAAACCACTGGATTTCCTGTTAAACTGCCCCATCTCACACGTTACAGGAATGTTCAAACGTTAAGCTTCACAACAACATCTTTAACTCTTAATTGAAGAATATTATTCATAATCACGTTTGCACTAACAAATGGAAGTCTTGATGCATTTAAAGGTTGAAATGTGGTGCTTGTCATTTTAGTAGTATTAAAGTTCTAGGTGAATTTATCAACTTTTAAAAATAAAGCCTATTATTACAGTGTATGGCTTTGAAATGCATTTACAGTTTTATATATTATTATATATTAATATTAAATCATGTGCTCCGTTCAAAGCATTCATATTTTATAGACAGAAAAATAAATTCACTTAAATTGAATTTTAAGTCATATTTCATAAACTAAACGCTTTCAACAGTCATTTCTCAAACACTTCTGGTTCACATTTCGTCACGTGGTCTCTTGTTCGTTCCCTTCTGAACAGGTGAAGCATTTATCTGTTGTTGCACAGCAGAATCAGGTTATTGACGGCCGCTGTTGTGGACTGAACAAGATGCCGGTCCAGAACCTTGATGCTCGCTGTGACGAATGAATTTTATTTAGCTAAAAACAATGCTTCACATAAATACAAAGGTCACGCAAAAATACACAAATGTGTTACTTTTGATATATAACAAATTATCAGCTTTCAAATTCTTAAGGCCTGTTCACATAATGCATGTTTGAATAAATCCATAATGAAAACATGTTTTATATTTATATTTCAAAAAAATTTAAGAATTAGAGTAGATGCATAATTAAAAACGTATGTTATAAAACTGCCTTCGGTGTGATTTAAATGTTTGTATACAAAATACTTGTTCATTTTAACCTTTGATATTATAGTAATGCGTTATACTAACCGACAGGGTTCCCTGTATCCTTTACAGCATTAATATACAGAGTTTTGGGGAAAATTGACATGTACTGTGCCTGATATATATCTAAATGAATCAATATTGAATCAAATCGCAAGCTTGTAAATGAGAATCCACTTGGTGGACTTTGTGTCCATTACCCCAGCACAATACCACTGAAATTTGAGCTGTTCCTTTTATATAGATAAACATATGACAATATATGCCAAATATAGCAATATAGTGGACGGTGTTGGGAAGGTTACTTTGGAAATGTAATAGGTTACAGATTACAAGTTACTCTATTTAAAATGAAATAAGTAGTGTAACTATTTCAATTACTTTATTAAAGTAATGTAACTGATTACATTTGATTACTTTTCTAAATTTCTAACGAATGTTTTCAATCATTGCATTACAACAGTACTCAACACTGATTACTGTAAAGACTTTCAAAATCCTTCTTCGCTTGAATTAAGATTATAATAATTTCATTTTAAAACACAGCCACCACAAAATCAGACTTCGGAAGCACTTTTTACTTTGAGATCATTCTGAGGTTTAATACAGATTTAAAATCATAAGATATAGTTTAATAGTTAATAGTTACACAAACCCAAATAGGAAATAAAACAGTTATCAAATAAGCATGTCCTAAACTCCTGAAACATTGGTGTCTCATATTTTAAAGGGGTCATAGGATGCGCATTTTCCACAAGTTGATATGATTCTTTAGGGTCTTAATGAAAAGTCTGTAACATAACTTGGTTAAATTTCTCAATGGTAGTGTAAAAATTTTTTTTACCCTGTCAAACAGCTCTTTTCAGATCAAGCCATTTTAGTGGCATTTTCCTTTAAATGTTAATGAGCTCTGCTGACTCCGCCCTTCTCTTCCGAGCTGCTCTCTGAGGGACTGTTTACTTTATCCGCATTCATCGTGAAACTTGCTAATTAGCACATTATTAGGAAAGGCGATTTGCAAAGATTCATTACAAAACATTATACATAGTTCTTCTGTAGATGAGGCTGGATCACGAATGATTCGAGCGAACATAGACGCATTTATGTAGATCGGGGGCGCATTCCCTTCAAAAACAAACGTAGCTTCAGCGGCTCAGATGTCGGGAGTAAATGACGACTGCTATTTTCATTATTACATCCAACAACAGAACACGTCAATCGCTTAGGAGTCATTCTTGTCTACATCGGCTCCGGCGGTGAAACAATGGCGGACTTAAGACAGCTCACTCATTCGGAGCTAAGGTAAGACGCTAGTCCAGTCTGTGCTGAAACGCTGCTGTCAATCAAACTATCGTGGGAGGGGCCTGTCTGTGTGATGTCACACAGACAGGCATCTGAGATCGGCTTGATTTGAGAAAGGGGTAAAGATTTTACATTAAATTTTTTTTTTTTTATCATTATAGGGTGGTTGTGTACACTGCCAACAAACATTTCAGTTCAAACAACTTGTACAAGTGCATGTAGCATCCTACGACCCCTTTAGCGTAATCACTAGCAATTTGGGAAAGAAATCATCAAAACTGTAATGTGTGCAAATATTCAGACGAACCTCTTTTAATCTTTAACATTTTCCTAAGTACTGTATTATTCCGTTATTTTATACCAAATTATAGTTACATTGTCACTTGTAATTAAATACGTAATTGCCTTACATGTACCTAATTTTA
Source organism: Sinocyclocheilus anophthalmus (assembly GCA_018155175.1). Taxonomy (NCBI): domain Eukaryota; kingdom Metazoa; phylum Chordata; class Actinopteri; order Cypriniformes; family Cyprinidae; genus Sinocyclocheilus; species Sinocyclocheilus anophthalmus. The sequence continues at coordinate 226,174 of JADLZN010003097.1, forward strand.
CTCCCCAACCTGATGTCAAACAAGGTTGAAAGGACTGTTACTGAACCTCACCTGTGTAGATCCACCTCTGGGTCTGCTTTGACGAAATCCTCCACAATCAGAGCGTGGCAGGTGTTGGCAAAAGTTCATCAGTAGGCGTACAGCTCGAAAACACAGAGGGGCGTGTCAAAACCCAATCACATTACGAGCAGCTTTTTGAGCTATTCCTAGTTTGTTAGTTGAATGACGTTATCACAAGTCTCACCCCCCGCACCGGTCATCTTCTCCACTGAATATCCACTTCTTCGGTTCCTCTGTAGCGCAGAGAGATACAGCTACCTCCCCGTTTCCCACCAGCACACACGTGCTCACAATCACACCGACGTTAAGTCAATCGAAACTCATCTGATCATGTGAGTTAGGTTACTCCCTGAGCTGTTAGAGACCCCTCACATTAGCTGATAAGTAACGTGGTACAGGATTCGCTGTGGCTAGGATCGTTCGAGGGCTCCCTGACATCGGAATTCACATTCTCCGTGAATATCGTCCTCCTTAAAGCATCACGCAAACCCATAGCCGCACTTCAGCTTCAAACAGCATCGATATGTCAGACCATCTGTGACCATACTATCAGCTTGGCCGGGTTGAGAGCCGTAAGGTTTTTTTGAACGTCTGAATCCTTGCCCCCTAGTCTTTCTGTGGCTTTCTGCGCACACCGGCAAAGTTCGTATGGCTTTCTTCCATGTAAGTGAACCAGACAAGAGTACAGATTTGATGGCCTTCCATCACATTTTCTTCTTGTGTCGCTTTTAATGGATCAAGATAAAACACCTGATTGTTTTTGATGTGGGCAGAGTCGGGTTTTTTTTTTCTCTCCCCTCGCTTCCTACGGCCATGGTTAAACATGACTTTCACAAATTAACACTGTGGAACGATCACTCTGAAACCCTTCGGGAAAACAGAACGGAGTTAAATGGCATTGCCTTGAAACTACCATAAAACACTCAATCCTTGATAAGCACACGATACAGTCATAGATGTCTTCATTTACATCTGCCAGACGTAGTTTTTAGTGTGGAGGTGTTTGCTCATCTGCAATACGTCTATTGGACGTTTCCTATCAGATGTATATTAGATGTTTAGAATATGTCTTTAAGCTGTTTCGTGATTTAGTTAGCATGAATAGTAAAACTAGACAGTCTCTAAGACGTCTATCAATGTTTTTGTTACCACAGCAGACGATCTCCGATCTCCACAGATGAAAGCGATATTATAACACCGGTCTTGCATACATCATACGTGTGCTTGTTCCCTAGGACCAAAACAGTAATCATTGTTCAATTAAATTAAAAAAAATGGATCAAAGGACAATGCCAGCTGACTTACGCCACATTGTACTTCTTTGAATTGCCCTTTTTGATTAAATTGATGCATTTGTGGATAAATGCACTTGAATAATGACGAGCCAATGGAGAATATCTTTCTATCGAGCCAAATATGAAAACTACCTTGTAATTACAAGAAAAATGTAAAGTTTATTTGATGTATTATGACTTTTGCATTCATTTCGTTCTACCTAGTCGTTACGTGCACATAGCGCTATATATGTTTTTATGTTTTTAAAAAAATGCTTCATAATTATCTTAATTAGGGATAGCAAATATCCATTTCCAAAAGCACAAACATTAAATAAATTAAATACATGCATTTTCTGTAAAGCTGCTTTGAAATGATGTGTATTGTGAAAAGCGCTATACAAATCAATTTGAATTGAAATAGCATTTCAAAAGTTAAATTATAAAGTTGTAATTATTCCATACAGGGGGGGGGGGGGGTGCAAATATTAAAGACCGTAGGAAATGCCTTTGAAAAATTTAATAGTTTCATTTATCATATGTTGTCATTTCTATTTGTTTTTCTTTTTTTGTTATAGAAATATAGAAATAAGAACAAACATGTAGGGTCAGTTTGACTCAGAAACAACATCATAATTATTAATTACAGTAACAGTATATGGAACCTACAATAAATAAACAACGTAAAAACATACAAAAATGTACTGACCCCGTTTTTTTTGTTATTCACTGATAATAAAAAGTGGGACTTCAATTATATTTTGACCACCCACTCAAATAGAAAATGTCCCCGGTTCCCATTTCAGAAATCTGATTACCTTACTGTAAATATGCATTTTCTTTTTATGGGATGTTTTGAGTCTTACCTGCAGATGCAGCACTGGCCACAATCACACATGTAGGTTTAGATGTCATTATAGATGCTTTATATCACCAAATGTACTGTTTTTCGCTGTTTATAAAGACTGACCATTAACAAGCGATAATGGCAATACTAACTCCAACAATAACCTACTATATACATGTACTGAAATGTCATAAATTTATGATAAAAAACACAGATAATTTAATCAGCTGCTTGTTTTCATTGTCAGTCGGTTATAAAGTTCCGAGTAAAACAGTTACTTCTGCAAGTAGTTCCTATATGCATATGTACACGTGGTATGCACATTTTATATCATAAATAAATTAATGTTAATGTTTTATTAATAGAACAAATGTTACATAGCATGTAAAAATTCATGTCTGTCAATAAAGATTACAACTCATTTTAATGCTGAAAGGGTGCCAATAATTATCTAATGTTTAATAATCAATGGCAGACAAATTCTGTATGTATTTGAAGGCACTGTGAGAGCAAAACTAACATTCCACTGATTTCATTTTGACATCAAAATTCAAACACACTGCTTTTAAAAATCTTTGCTTAAAACAAAGCAAACTAAGTTCACTTTCCAGAAGGACTGTCCTGCAGTCAAGACATATTGACCTGTCATCCTGCATTATTGAGACATATTCATGACACACAACATACAACCAAACAGTAGCAGACAGTAATGCAGACAGCAGGAAGGCTTATTTGGTATTGGTGTGAATAAGTATCTTCTTCAGTATATTTCTTCTTTCAAACTTTGATACAAGCAGCAGGTAAAAACCATCCCTACAATCTGGAACAGACAGGGAAGACCGAAGGTTAAAATCTACAATATGACAGCAAATACAAATAGGAGTGAAAATATTCGCTGGAATCATATCAGAGCTGCTCACCTGAATGAACGCAATCCCAAGACCCACTGAGCCCAAAATGATCAGATGCTGAAGAATAAACTCCTCTAGTTTGGATATGCAACCTCCCTGAGAAAGAAAAAAAAAAGGTCTTTAAAAGAAAAAAATCTCAACAATGCCTCAAAATGTTAAAGTATGCAATGAAAAGTCTCAATGTGAACTTCAGTGTTTCTCATCAAATTCTTCCAAAGCCGAATCATCTGAGCTATTTGCCTTAAAACATTAAATGAACCATTTGAGAAATGCATAAGCTATAAAAGAGCAATCAAATTGTGAGGTCAGTCATCTGAATGTACCTCCACTTTGTAGATGTTGGATGGGTGGTCTCTGACTCCACAGCCCAATGTGGGGGTCTTACAGCAGCTGTCGGGCACCAGGCGTCTGTCGGCAAAGATCTGAATCCAGGCCCCTTCCCTCCAGTCTGCTGAGCTGTTACTGCCACAACACTTCAGCTGCACCGTAAAACAGATGGGAGCGCGGGAACGAGAAAAGAGTTCATTCTTGTGACGGGGGGATCGTTTTCCCATGGGCTAGTGGTGTCTGATATCATGACGCATAAACTCACACGCTCACAGACTGGGAAAATTGTGTTCAAAAGCCTTCTTTGTTATGATATAGACAAACTTCAAAGCTTTTGAAAAATGCAAACATGCATGCATGATTATAGTTTGAAACTAGATTGTGGGCTTGATAAAGTCTTGTCTTAAATGTTAGCAGTAGCTTGAAAGTGTTAAATGTTTCTAAGGTGTTCTAGACAGCTGTCAAGTAGTTGCTAAGTGGGTGTTCTGTGTTGTTATGCCCATGCTAAATAGTTGCTATGGTGTTCTGGGTGGTTGCTAGGCACTTGTTAGGGTATTTAGGCTAGACAGAATGATAGAAAGATAGACAAGACACGCATTCTGCAAATAGATTACTTACTAATTGTAGCCCATTACTGAATCCAAATTGCATGACACAAATTGTAGTTAGAAATGTAATCCATTAGCTTACACATTTTAGGCAATATAATCAGACTACTTGTGACCCAACTAGTTTATCACATTGTTTTGAATAGGATAATATCGTACCATACTGATATAAAAATACAAAGAGAATGAAAATATATTCCATTCGCTGTGATTAACAACATGAAGTGCATTAAACATTATGTCGAGGTTTCTTAATCTGGGGTTCGTGAAGGAACTGCAGCGCGTTTTGTGAGTTTAATGAAAAGCTAATAATTAATGAAATCATAAAAATGTAAAATTAAAATAAATCATTTTAAAATTACATAAAACAATTTAACCAAAAAGGATAATATTTGTTTACCTGCATGTCATGTGACCATTAACCAGAAAACCGTGTACATGCAAATGTGCAACTTCAAGTAAATATATTAATTGAAAGAGGTTTGGCTGACAAAAAAAAAGTCTGGCAATCCCTGCATTACATGTAAATAATAACGTGAATTTGCACATTTTAATGTGTTTTAAAGACAAAAAGCCTTCCAAAGACTTGTGTGAATAATATCTAATCATGTAATCAATAAATAGAGTAACTGTGTCTGATTGCGAGTATTTTAAAATGTAATGTAATCTAATTACAAGTACTTAATTTTTGGAATCTGATTTTGGAATCCAATTACATGTGATCTAGTTACTACCCAGCACGATGGATGGACGTCTTACATCTTGCTGGAGGTTGTCAATGGCTCTAGTGATCTGCTCTTGTCCAGGCTGCTGGTAGTTTTGCACCATCCTCTCTTTCAGATCGGCTCTGAGCTCAGCGTTCAGCTGCAATCACAGATAAATTTATCAGGCTACAGATCTATATCTGTAATAAGTGCTGTGAACATCTGTATTCATTCACAGATACAAAGCAAAACCTCATATATTAAAGGAACCATTCAAAATGAAAATTCCGTCATTAATTACTCACCGTCATGTCATTCCAAACATGATGCTATTTTTTTTCCTCTTAGAACACGGAAGTATGTTCGTGTAACCTTCAGTGTGCCGTGGAAAAAATAACAGCATACTGGTTTGGAATGACACGAGAATGAGTAAATAATGAGTGTTTTTTATCATTAGAGGTGAAAATCAAACAAACTCAAGCCACATATGTGCAACTTTAGCTGATTTTTTGTCTATGTATTTGTTTACCTGGTAGCAGAGAGGAAAACACTGGAAGAAAAGGAGGAAAAGGAGGAAGAAGACAAAGGGATTTATGAAGATAGAAAAGCAGGAAAGTGGATGGAGAGCATGCAAACATACAACACTCAACATGTGTATGTGGGTTTAATGCGAATCCGAGGAGTCTTACGGTTAAATTAAGACCTAATGTGATGTCACATGACATTCCTATGATATTCATGGCAATGTTGCAACCATGTTTATCAAGCTGTTATTTGCATGCATACATAAAGATGTTGAAAAATAAAAAAAGGGTACAGAAAAATTTAATTTGACAGGATAAGAGAGTATTCATCCGAACTGAACAGAACAGAAATGCAGCATTTATTCCTCATCTTGAATGTGAGTTTACCTCCTGATAATAGACGTAAGCCAGAATTCCAGCTGTGATCTCCAGTAAGAAGATTAATAACAACAGGACAAAGAACTGTTGAGACAAAAAGTAAAAAAGTTTCAGTAATATATGTTAGGGCTGCACAATTAATCGAATTTCTAATCGCGATTACAATTATGGATGCCACAACTACATAATCATTCAAAGCAGCAATCAATCGTTCAAAGTCCACTTATGTTATCCTGCGTGCTTAAGATGCATTTTTTTTATCTTCTAGCCTGTCATACTTAAGGGTTTTTCTTTCCCTTATTTTTATTTTAGTGTAACATTATAATAGCATTCATATTTTTACTTTTTTTTTTATATTTAAAGGGGTCATATGATGCGATTTCAAGTTTTCCTTTCTCTTTGGAGTGTTACAAGCTCTTGGTGCATAAAGAAGATCTGTAAAGTTGCAAAGACTAAAATCTCAAATCCAAAAAGATGTTCTTTATAAAAGTTAAGAGTCAAACACACCTACCTAAAACGCCTCGTGCTAACACGCCCCCACATATCTACCTCACTATGTGGGATATTTGCATAATGCGCCCAAATGTTGCAAAGAAAGAAGGCGTGGTTTCAGGAACAGCAGTAGTGTTGATGCAGCATGTCAAGGAGATGTTTTGGCCTTCCGGAAGTAGATGCAATTAGGAATCATTGGTTAAGATTTATTTACAACAGAACAGCACAACCCAGATGTTCGATTTGTGCAACGCATTTTATGGATGACAGTTGTTTTGAACCTAGAAGAGTACAAGGCTGGCTGTGCACTAAGGCTATTTCTAAAAAAAAAAAAAAAGAGGGTCAATTCCGACTTTGCTAGGACAATCTGGCGCTTCTGAATCAGTGACTGTAAGTATGTTTTGTTATTAGTTTAAGTATTTGCTATTGACTGTTCAAATGCGGAGTTTTGCGCAGCGCAGAGTAACGCGGCGTGTGTGTGTGTGTGTCAGGGGAAGAGGGTCACATCCCAGGAGAGTGAACTGCCTGTCAGAAATCATCGCACGTCAGCAGTCTTAACCGCGGCTTGTGTACTGCATCATCACTGTGTCTGTCACGCGACTCTGTTGCCCTTTCGGGCTTGAACTGATGGTAAAGCTAATGACATTATTAACTGTCTTGATATTTACTTTGAAAGATGAAGCTCGCGATTATGGTAAGGGCCATTACATTTCCGATGAGTGCTTGTGGTGTTCGGCCAATCACAATGCACTGGGTCAGCTGGCCAATCAGAGCAGACTGCGCTTGTCAAAAGTGGGGGCTTTGTTGAAAATTACGTGTTTGAGAGAGGCGGGACATAGAGGACCTACAATACAGAACAGAATATGTTTACATGCTTTAATGTTCAAAAAACATTATTTTTTCAAATACTGTACACCATATACACAAAATATGATCTTTAAATAGCATCATATGACCCCTTTAAAGAAGAAACCAATCCGATGTATATTTGACATTTGAGGCTTAATACTATAGAAAAGCACTAAAAGTTTTTCAGTTAGAGTGTTTTCAGCTTGTTTATTTTCATATAAAAATACGGCATGCAGTTGCATCAAACAATGGCATAAACATCATTCAATCAATGTAAATTGTGATAATCGTAATTATTAATAATCGCAATTACAATTTCAAGGGAATAATCGATAATTATGATTTTTGTCATAATCGTGCAGCCCTAATATATGTATTTGGACTCTAGGTTTGAGGGTGAGTATATACAGTATATTGACAATTTCATTTTTGTATTACTGTTCCTTTAATGGGATAGTTCATCCAAAAATGGAAATTCTGTCATTAATTACTAACCCTCAAGTCATTCCAAACCCGTAAACACTTTCATTCATCTTCAGAACACGAAAGATATTTTGAATGAAATTTGAGAGACTTCTGTTCCTCTATTTACAGTTTACAAAACTACCGCTTTGACGCTTCAAAAAGTTCATGAAGAGATCGTAAAACGAATCCATATGAACTGAGAGCCGGTTTAGTCCAAATTTTCTGAAAAGACTTGATCACTTTATATGATGAACATATTTATTTAGGCTTTTATTTACATATAAACACTAATCGACGCTCACATCATTAATTCTCGTGTTTTACAAGGCACGCTTGAGCTTCCGCAAGAACCAATAAGGTTTGTTCTCGCAGTTGAGCTTCTGTTTATGTTTGCTAATCAATGTGCAGAAAAGCCTAAATTAAATCTGCTCATCATATAATGCGATCAAGTCTCTCTGGACTAAACCGCTCAATACATATGGATCAGTTTTACCATCTCTTTATAAACTTTTTGAAGCTTCAAAGTGGTAGTTGTGTAGACTGTCAATGGAGAAACAGAAATCTCTCGGATTTCATTAAAAATATCTTCATTTGTATTCCGAAGATGAACAAAGGCTTACGGGGTTTGGAACGACATGAGGATGAGTAAATGACAGAATTTTTATTTTTGGGTGAACTATCCCTTTAAGAACCTTCACTCTGATGTTCATCAGCTGTTGAAAATGAGAACGAATGGCATCTGAGGAATTTTACGCAGCTGATAAAGGTTAAAAGCATTATTATTCTTCTCTCAGTCTGTATTTGTTCTGTATTCTCCCTCTGTTTTCACTCCTCTATTCTGGAATCCCTCCCTTCTCATTCCTCTATACTCCCTCTCTCTCTCTCTCTCTCTCTGCTGCCCGTCATTCCTCAGTTATGACTCAAGTTTCTAAGTCTGACCTCTTAAAGATACACACGTCTTTATTTAAATCAGATATGTTGACAGCTTTGAGACAACTAGAGACACACACATGAGCACCATCAAACTAATTTAGAAAGCACAAAATAGTCACGTTAGTGTGACAGCGTGTTCCCAGAATAATTCCTGGCTTCTGTGTGCAGGAATCCACACGACTAATCCAGTGTTTACACAGTCCAGTTTGTCTATTACTCATAAGATTTAATTCAAAGGTCTGGTAGAGGTTTTTGTGTTGATCTTATCACAGACTGCACTCAGATGATTCATCAAAAACATTTATAGGGCCAAGACTTGGTTCTTTCCTTTGTTAAAATAGCTTTTTGTGTTGGTGGTGTTTCCTTAGTCAAACAACACTATTTAGGGTGAGTTAACCGAACACACAAATTATAAATATGAAACCTTCACATGAAAATCATCCAGCACTGTAATAAGTGAGAAGAGACTTTCTTTCCTGGGTTTGGGATGTTTTGACTATCACCCAGAACACCCTAGCAACCACATCACATCACCCACAACACCCTAGCAACCACATAGTAACACTTTTAAACACTCGGAACACCTTAGCAACTGCATAGTTACACCCTTGCTACCACCCAGAACACCGCAATAACTGCATAGCAACACTTTAAAACACTCAGAACAACACCCTAGCAACCACAGAGCCACACTTTACTACTCAGAACACCTTTAGCAACTGCACAGTTAACCCTGCTACTAACACCCAGAACACCGCCAAATAGCACACAGCACCACTTAAAACACTCAGAACACCTTAGCAACTGCATAGCTACACCCTTGCTACCACCCAGAACACCCCAATAACTGCATAGCAACACTTTAAAACACTCAGAACACCCTAGCAACACTTTTAAACACACAGAACACCCTAGCAACCACATAGCAACACTTTAAAACACTCAGAACACCTACAACTTGCACAGCTACACCTTGCTACCACCCGCACACCCAATAACCACATAGCAACACTTTTAAACACTCAGAACACCCTAGCAACCCCATAGCAACACTTTTAAACACTCAGAACACCTTAGCAACCACATAGCGACACTTTAAACCACTCAGAACACCTTAGCAACTGCACAAAAACACACTTGCTACCACCCAGAACACCCCAATAACCGCATAGCAACACTTTAAAACACTCAGAACACCATAGCAACCACATAGCAACACTTTTAAACACTCTATCAACCACATAGCTACACTTTTAAACACTCAGAACACCTTAGCAACTGCATAGCTACACCCTTGCTACTACCACCCAGAACACCCCAATAACCGCATAGCAAAACTTTAAAACACTCAGAACACCTTAGAAACCACACATTAACACTATAAAACACTCAGAACATCCTAGCAACTGAACATGAACACATTAATGCTACGTTTACACTAGTTTTCTTTTTTAAACGCATAACTTTTGCTACGGTTATGCCTGTCATTTACACTACCCCAGCATTTTCGACAATCGAAAATGGAGACTTTCGAAAACGTTGCAGACCCCGTTTTAGTTTGAAAACTCCGGGGTTGTGTTTCAGTGTAAACGGACCAAAACTGAGACTTTTGAAAACGATGGCGTGGCTGCCAACATTCGCTCTGCATATCCTTGACGACAGTGTAAACAATAATATCATGCTCATTGTTGTACCTGCATGAATGGTCATGTGACATGCGTTTTCGGTTGTGCAGTGTGGACGGAGATCGTTTCTGAAACGCAGTGAAAATGCCAGTGTAGACAAGAATCGTTTTCATTTTAAAACGCAGTTTTAAAACGAAAACACACTAGTGTAAACAGTGCCTAAAACACTCAGAACACTGTAGCTACTGCACAGCTACACCCTTGCAACCACCCACAACACCCTAGCAACCACATAGCAATGCTTTAAAACACTCAGAACACCTTAGCAACCACACAGCTCCACCCTCGCAACCACAAAGCACACTTAAACACTCTAACACCCTACAACCACATGCCGTACTTTACAAACCTCAGAACACACCCTAGCAACCTGCAACACGAACACTTTAAACCACAGAAACCGCACCCTAGCAACTGTACCTAGAACACAATACAACCTCAGGAATAACCGTGTTCACTGCACAGCTACTCCCTGTCAACCACATACCAGACTTTTTAAACACTCAGAACACCCTAGCAACCACATAGCCGTACTTTAAAAACACTCAGAACACCCTAGCAACTGCACACGAACACTTTAAACCACAGAACACCCTAGCAACTGTACATAAACACAATAAAACACTCAGAATACTGTAGCAACTGCACAGCTACTCCCTGGCAACCACATACCAGACTTTTTAAACACTCAGAACACCCTAGCAACCACATAGCCGTACTTTAAAAACACTCAGAACACCCTAGCAACTGCACACGAACACTTTAAAACACAGAACACCCTAGCAAATGTACATGAACACAATAAAACACTCAGAATACTGTAGCAACTGCACAGCTACTCCCTGGCAACCACATACCTGACTTTTTAAACACTCAGAACACCCTAGCAACCACATAGCCGTACTTTAAAAACACTCAGAACACCCTAGCAACTGAACACAAACACATTAAAACACTCAGAATACTGTAGCAACTGCACAGCTACACCCTGGCAACCACATAACAACACATTAAAACACCCAGAACTGAATCGCAACTGCACATGAACACTTTAAAACACTCAGAATACCTTAGCAACTGCACAGCTACACCCTAGCAACCACATACCAGACTCTTTAAAACACTCATAACACCCTAGCAACTACATAGCAATACTTTAAAAACTCACTTTCACAACCACACAGGACACCTTTGAATTGTAGTTGTGGCTTATGGACATGTGTCTGCTGTCAGTTGTAAAATTACCCATAATGCTCTCTCACCACTCTAAGAAGACCTCTTTGTTCTCTGATGGTGGCACAGCAGCCAAGTATCCCAGTGAGCATGACAACGGCCCCCGCGCCAATCAGGATGAAGGTCGCGGCTGAGTAGGTGTTGGAGGACAGAAGGCTGATGTAGTCACTTTTATCCACCAGAGTCCATACTCCCACTGCCATCACAGCGCCACCTGCCAGCTAGGAGGACAAGGTACAATTATATAACTGGCTCTTTCTGAAGCAGAAGTTACCGTACTTTTTGATGTTGTTAGATTTGGTGCTTTGTGCCAAATTGGGGCATCTATAGAAAGGCAAACAGTGGATTTTTCTTTTCAAATACATCTGCACAAAAAACAAAACAGCTTAAACCAGCCTATAGTGGTTTGCTGGTTTTAAGTGTTGCTCTGATTAACAAAAACAAAAACTACTCAAAATAATAGAATCAAAATAGAAATAATATAACAAATAAAAATATTAGATAAACACTTTAAAAAAAAGTATTTAATTTATAAAATGACTGAAGTAGAAAATGCCCTAACACTACAAGAAATAAAAATGAATTAAATCTAAAGAGATTATTTAACCAAAACTAATAGAAATCACAAAAGCACATAACAAAATGACTAATATTAAAATAAAAACTGAAAATATAAATATACAAGCTCATTTAAATATGAATAAATATATAGATAGTATATAAATGATATATACATATAAATAAATATAAATCATAAAAACAGCATTGCTATTAAGTAGGTTTTCTGTGGTTTTAAGTGGATTTAGGTATCTGTCAGCTGCTCTGGTTGTGACACCAACTGGCTGACTAGATAAACACTAGTTTGGCCTTCTTGGAAGACCGGATAAAGCAGCCTAAACTGGTTTACTGTTAACATAGGCTAGTTATACCAGCTAAATGATCAGTAAACCACTTTAGACTGGTTTTAGCTATTATTCAACAGATATGGCAGCTCCTCAGACTAACCAAGATCAAAACGAAGTACAAACTCACCCAAAAGAAAAGATTGAAGATGAACAGAAGGTATTTGAGGCATATTGTCCCGCAGGTATTGGTTTTTTCCTCCGCATCTGCCATCCTGAAACAGTAATAGATTTGACAAACTCTTTTAAGATGGCATCCACTTGACAGGTCTGAGAAAAACCATGAATCCAGCTTAACATCCCCCGAGAGGCTGGTCTTTATCTACTACAGGCCGATTGGACAGAACTAACCCTTCCTTTACACAGAATTTAAAATGATGTGACATTTGTGAGGCAGAGTTCAGTGAATTATGGCTATAGGGTGAAGAACACGTGCAGGTCTTATTTCATCCCAAAATCATATTATTATATTTTGCTTTCCAACAATCTGCACTCCTACTAATGTTGAACCACCCTGCCGCACAGAGACGGTCTTCTCAGCGTCGTCCAAGTAAACCGAAGGTGGTTTTCACATGATGTTATGTCATTTAAATTCAAAATAAAATAAAAAACATAACATAGCTTCTGATTTATAAAGTTGTTAGCTGATTAAGAGCTTATTTTGAAGAAAAGAGAGAGCAAAAGGTCATACAACACGTCGAAAACTCAGATCCTGAGTAAAAGTAATGAGCTTCAGCCTTGATTCTAATTAAAAACAACTCCAAAGAAAAATGTGGTAATGTAGTCAAATGTATATATTTAGATAAATATATATATATGCAATGTGACACTGATTTTATATAATATTAAGGTCAATTAAAAGAAGTAAATGATGTGACATTTACATTTTGCCTCATATATTGACTGTTTTTGTTCAATTTCACAACAAAAATAGTTCCAAGCAAGTCACAGCAGACTGTTGTATCTCGAGCAACACGCGGCGTTTTTGTTTATGACTTAATCCACGGTTTTGACGGAATCGAGTGAGGTCAATGATTCAGTAACAGATTCATAAAGACAGACAGCTTTGCCTCGTTTCGACTGAATCGTCGTTTTGAACAATCGGTTGAATGAATGGACTCACTCCATCAAACAAGTCTCTATATATGCTGTCATTATAGTTCTTCGAAAGAAATCGACTTGGAAAAATCGTATCGGCAGATCACACATAACAACAAATCGGATCGGCCAGACATTGCCATCATTACATCTATATTTATAGATATTTTATATATTCTATATAACTGTTTTATATTTTAATAAAATATATATTATATATATATATATATATATATACATACATATATATTAATTTATCAATTTACACGTTTTTTTCTAATTTAATATAAATTATTATTATTTTTATTTTAATATATTACTACAGTCTTCAGTGTCATATGGTCCTTCAGAAATCATTCTAATAAATTTCCACCTATTTCAACTTAAAAACTTAAGTTCTTTAAAAAAAATCAAAAAGTATAATTGTTGTACAAGTCATTTTCAAACTTTAAAAAAACAATTTTTTTTTACATTAAAGGGGGCTGGACTTTAAAAATCAAGTTGAATTTCATATAACAAAAAAAAGTGAAATTTCTCAAATATTTTGACGAGTTAATAATGTAAAAACACAAGTTGCAATGACTTACTGTTTTTTTTTTTTTTACATGAAGAAACCTTCTTATTAAACGTGTGCTGCTTCTATTTTTGGAAAGAGCATGCTACATTTTTTCTTTGATGAATATAAAGTTCAAAAGAACAGCATTTATGTGAACGTGAACGATTGATTTACCGTATCCTTATTGAAAAAAGCAATCATTTCTCTTACTGACCTAAACTTTTGAACAGTATAAATATTACAATTATTTTTCTATATGACAAATATTGTTTTATTTTATGTTGGGGTGAAATAATCAAACGAGTTGCAATATACTGACAGTTTGTGAATTCTTTCTCCCAGTTAATTTCAGGGGTGGGGTGTTTCCTCTCTCTGTGTCCTACAGCGTCAGGATGAGTGACTCACAGAGACATGGAGAAACGGTTACTACTGTAACCTCACCCAGCGGCCTCCGTGAGCAGATATAACTCCAGCAGCCCGACTCACACAAACACCTCTGCACTGGGACTCAACTGACACCAAGGGCTGTGTTTTTACACCTGCCTGCTTTGGGACATGCGGCTGACAGCAAATAAATAGCAAACAATATTCTTTAATTAAATTATATAGAACAGTTTTTAATTACTTGATTTTCTTAAAATGGTTATTTGCTTGAACCTATATGTAGGTGTAAGCAAATAAACCTTTTTATTTTTGCTTATAAATTTCTTTTGAGCAGCCAAATTTGTCTTAATGGAGAGTCCGGTCACCATATGAATAGATTATTGAGATTTTTACAATATAAGTGTCTTATACTGTATATACGACGGGCTGAATTGTGTTCGTGTCTCCTGGTTCATTTTCAATCTGTCACACCTCACCATCTGAAGAATCTGAGGCAGTTAGGAGCAGTGTTTGGGGTAACGCATTACAAGTAACGAGAGTTACGTAATCAGATTACTTTTTTCAAGTAACTAGTAAAGTAACGCATTACTTTTTAATTTACAAGAGAATATCTGAGTTACTTTTTCAAATAAGTAACACAAGTTACTTTTTTCCCCAATTTATTGATTGGCAGCTCTGGTGTCCCCATGCTGAGAGAAATCAGATGTTACTGTAGCTCTGAAATAAATATGAATATGCATTATCTCACTCACAGATTCAGTATTCCTCAAAATGAATAAAATAATGCAACTCAGAATATGACGCAAACCTGCAATAATTAAATGTTAAACAATTCAAATATGCTTTATGTATTTAATCCCTTTCTATTTTGCTTCTGACCTTCGATGATGCAGTTCAACCGTACTAATAAGCACAAATTACTCTAGACAAACATTTGTGTCTTTGTTTATTGCTGAAGTGTGTTGAAATGTCTTCTTCTGCATTCTACTGTATTTCCCTTCATCCTGAAGGCGCATTCATTTCACTTCTGGTGTGAGAAGCTTTTATATTTGCCAAAAATATAACTTTTTTTATTTTTTAAAAACAAACAAGCAAGCCCTGTCCAGATTTAAAAAGTAACGCAAAAGTAACGTAACGCATCCCTTTCCATAAAAAGTAACTAAGTAACGTAGTTACTTTTTCTTGGAGTAGCGCAATATTGTAATGCATTACTTTTAAAAGTAACTTTCCCCAACACTGTTTATTACAGATCCGTTCCCTGCATGTATCAAACAACAAGACTCTCATTATAAAGTGCATCATTAGATTAGTGTATTAAGTTCAAACAAATATGAAAGTCTTCAAAAAAACTCAGTAGGCAACTTTAGTTAAAAATTGCTGTTAAAGACAAAAGTGTAACTTGCTTTCATGCATAAACTCATAAAATCACAGCATAATACAGACGCTGCCCATTTATGACCTGCAAACGATTTCAAAAGAATAACAGAAGTTCGTGTTTATAATAACGCACACACCTGAAGGACGTGATTGAATGAATGTCCAGCTGTAGCTCGTGTTTGTTTAGTTATGTTTGAGAGTCCTCTGTTGCTTCTGCTGTCCGCGTCTGCTGTGGGCTCTCTAGTGCGCGCGCGTCAGGGGGCTTTTGTATTGGTATAATATTTGTATTTTGCCGACAGGTGGCGCTGTAGCTCCAGTCCCAAAAACAAACAACTGACACAGTGTTTAAATACAGTTACTGTAAACATAACATTACATTGGGTGTTTCCAAAAATTACATTTCTTGACCAAGTCCACTAATAATAATTCTAAAAACACTTATGCAGGCCATATTTTTTTAACATTAGGCTGATAATAAATGTATTTGTGTATAAACAAGATTGTAGTGTGTTAAATGATCTTATCACTGTTTCCCGATTTTTGCTGAAAATCATTATTAATTTAGCTGAGGCAGACTATGCACTCCGAATATCTTTGGGCTTTGAATATTCATAAGTTGTTTTAATTCGTCGAGCGTCAAATGGCGTAATTAATATTCATGAGTCACGTCCTCGCTGCAGCAGCGCCCTCTGCTGGCTGAGAGGCGTCCAGACGGAGCGCACAGTCGCACTGCTTGTCCTGCTGTGAGGCAAGTAGCCTGAATTATTATTTTTTTTTTATAAATAATTAATTAAAATTAAATTAAATATAAATACATAAAATAAAGTTAAATTAGGTAAAGTCAAATAAAATGAACTGAATTGCATCAGCAATAAATAAATAGTAATTATATTATATACTGTTTTGGAAAAGGACATTTTACTTGTGATCGCCAAATATGATCCAGTTTCACACCTGGTCAGGTGGGTCATAGCCTCCTCCACCTGGTGTCCACTCTTAGCACTGCATTCATAGAACTGCTGTGTCTGGTACTGCTGTCAACACACACAACAACAAACACTGACACATGCAAATGTCTGAGATCAGTCAGAAATGATGAGCAGTCTGCGGTCGCCAGGTCTGTCTTATTGCCTAGCAACATCAGACACGCCCCTTCAGCCATCTTTCCCTGCCAGTCACACACACACACACACACACACACTCAATCTAATCCAATAAACCAATCACAGGGTCACACACAGTCAACATAAACAGATTAAGGCACATGCTAAATACACTCTCTCACTTATTTTTACAGTAAACCTTCAATCAAAGTCACACACTTATTTGCATGCAAAGCAGCGTAAGCACACCTTTTGCATACAAATGCTGCCGTACTATGTAACCAGTCCAGGCAGTTTATATCTTCACCTGTGAGGTTTTAAATAAATGAACTCGTCTGGCATTGTAGATTATTTAAATCAGTCTCTTGGTTCTATAAACCGTTTTTGGGACATCTGACCTCTCTTGCCCTGCGGTGTCCCACAGCTGTAGAGCGACTGGTGTGGAATCAAGCATTAGGCTCCTGACCTGAAAATCCAGTCCTGTCAATCAAACATCACATGACTTGTCAGCACACAAAAGGAATGAAGCTAAGCGTGAGCATAACTGGGCATAAATCAAGCGTCTCACCCACAATCCAGGCCAAGTTATTGGGGAAGTGACCGCTGCAGTAGTGATGGATGAATGAGCTCTTTCCAGTTCCCCAAAAACACCACCTTAAACACACCTGCGGGCCACACAGTGCGCTCTGGAGGAGGAAGAAGAGAGAAAGGATTTCCTGGAGAGCCACATCATGCAGATAAATATTTGATTGACTGTTAAGATCAAGAATTTATGAACATCTTTTGTAGTGTTTGGAAGTGACAGAAAGTGAGTCATCTACTGTCATGCAAATATCTGAGGTTCATTTGCATCCAAGACACAGCCATACAGAGATTAATAAGAAGTTGGGAAGTAGTGTTTTACGGTAAAAACATAAGTACCGTGGTTTTCTCAGACTGGCAGGTAGTTTCGGCTTCTCGCTCTCACTTTATATAGAGTCTTCCGAGACTTGATCTGTGTAGAGTGCTGAATCCTCAGACATCGTCCCATTTGGGGTTTCCTCACTCCTTAAAGTGGATAACAATTATTTAATAGAACAAAAAAATGCATAGGAATTATAAAATGAGTCAAAACCTTTTAATTGCCCTCTATCATTGCTCAACAATAAATAAAACCCTCGTCTGTAACTCAAAGACAAGAAATAGAAAAAACGAAACTTAGTGTTTCAGTTCATTGCCAAAGCATCATCTCAATGTCTCATTTTAATTTGTACTAAAATAACTAAAACTAAAACAAATACAAATTAATAAGAAATATATAGACACACTTTGAAATAATAATAATAAAAAATATGACAAAAACACAACAACATTACTAAAACTTTAAAGTTAAAAAGAAAATTCACAAAGGTCTTAAAAGGAAATTAATATACAAATGGAAATAAATTTAAAAAAAATCTACTCTTAAAAATGCTGGGTTAAAAAGGGACAAACCCAGCTATTGGGTTGTTTTGAACCCAACCGCTGAATCAAAACAACCCAATAGCTGGGTTTGTCCCTTTTTAACCCAGCACAGTGTTATATTTAAGCCAGCGTTTTTTTAGAGTGTATAATAGTTATATCAATGATACTGAAATAGCACTGCAAAAAAAGTGTGTGATCTGTTTTCATCAGCAGGAATGAAAAATTGGGAACATAAATGTTTTAAGATGCTAAATTAGATTTTGCAGCATTGGCAAAGACAAATGATCTGGAAAGTATCAGTATTCTCCAAAGGTTGTGGCTCAGAATTGCAATTAAAGTGTACAGTTGCAACTGCAATTCTGGCAAGAGCTATAACCATGTTTAAAAATGCACATCTTATATATGTATATCTATATATGTCTCTTTATAGAGTGTTATGTGCATTAATATAGCATGCATAAGGTTTAGTTAGATACCCACCTCTTTGCCGATTTCCTTGGTGGAAAATATTTCCCCAGTATGGATTCCTTCCTCTGCAAAGGGTTCTTCACTTGAGCTGTCTGAGGAACAGTTGACCAGATATGAAAGACATTTTAGCTTCAGCTTTAATGGAGACTGTTTTGAATGAAAATTGAGAAAAGTCTAGTATATAGTTTATCTTGTAGAAACTATGCATATCGGTCTCCCAGAACAGTAATTGATGCAAAACTGGGTTCATGTGATGCACTTGTATTTGCAATGCTTTTATATATATATATGTGTGTGTGGGTGTGAACCCCGTACCACAAACAGTCTAGGGGCAATTTTCTCCAATTGAGAGTAGACAGACTAAATAATAGCTTTCCTGAATGTAAGGTTTGTTAGGAGAACAAGAGTTGGCCGAGAAAACGGGAAATCGGGATCGCAGTGCAAAAAAAAGCTAAATAGTGCGAAATCAGCGTTCAATGGTCTAAAAATGAAGTTCGGAGCAAGCAGAGGACTAGCAAATTAAGGGGGGGGGGATAGTGACGGAGAGGTACAAAGATCGCAGGAACATGATCTGTACTGAAGTCCGAGAGGTGGGCAGAAAAGAAAAGCGGAGAAGGGGGGACCCAACAAGGTAGGGGGGCGAGGGCGACAAGAGCCCCAGCGACTTAACACTGCGGGGGGCGGGCAGGGGCACACAAGAAAAGAGAGGGGCTAGGAAAGGGGTGACGGGAGACGTGGGGAAAGAACACACGGAGGAGATGGGCATGAAGGGAATGAGCCAAGAATGGACAGGAAAGCAGAGAGTAAACATTTTGGGGAACAACATATCCATGGGTCAACTCAAAGCGACCTGGGGGGGATAGTGCGGCAAGCAGAGACCAACCATAAAGCATGGGGGACAGAACGGCCAGGTCAAAGAACGACAACCCAAACTTGGGGGGAAAAAGGAGAATGGGTAAAATCGGGGGAGGAGTAAAGGGCCATATATTCAAGGCACTGAATGTATCGGGAAGGACAGTGGGGATGAGGGGCTGAGGGTTGGGACTGACGGTTCTGGGGAAAAAGGGAGGGGCATGAAGGGCGGAAGGCGCTTCGAACAGAAATAACCGTATTGGGAATCAACTTGGTTCGTAACAACAAACAGGAACAAGCTGCTCCAATGTGACCTGTTGTGAGTGGAGACAGCGGGGGAAGGCATCCATGTCCGGTGTCAAGGGCCACACAAGGCTGCGAGGATGCAAAAGGTCCGGCAAAGGCAGAGGGTTGCCTCGAGGCGGAACGAATGAACAGCTCTCCCGATAATAAACTAACCGCTGCACCTGGAAAATGTGAAAGATCCAGAAGACGTGTGGCGGGCATCATCCACAACGTCCAATTCCAAGAAACATGGGCTCATGGAAACCACAGAAACTCCCAAACGAATGGCCTTCACATTAGCGGTATGCATTGTGGTATGTTAATGGGCCAAAGGCAGGGGTATATGGGAAACAAGCGACCCCCGGCGGAGAAGGCTGCACAGCGGCACGTGGGTAAGGCAGTGGGACCATTAGGGGTATTTTGGGACTACCACTTCGTTTCTTTGGGCATCTTTATCCATCCCGAAGCGCTTGTTTCATTGGTCCTACAAACGAGAAGCAGAGAAATGCCGTACCTTTTAAGCTAAAGCTCCTCCCTCACAGGCGTTTACAGCCGTGGACATATATTAGATAACCAATCTAGTTTCAAGGAGATGGACTACTGATACGTCAACATCGTAAAACCTTCACACCATTTTGCTTGGTCATTCTACCGCCTTATCTTCGATAAAAATACTACCACACATGCCTACTCTTGGACACTCATCATACTACATCATAAAGGTGTGATCGTTTCAGTTGGGTCGCCCTACCTGAGAAGATCCAGCTGTCTCATGAGGCTTTTCCCGGGGCTCCTCTGCATGTTCGGGACACTTGCCGACTTCTCGGAGTGAGCACAGTCGACATAAACCCTGCCCAGCATAATCGACAGAAATTTGTGCGTGCATCCAAAACTAAAGTTATTGGTTCCATGAAGAACCTTTAACATCCATATAATCTTTCCATTCCACAAAGGGTCCTTTACAGTGGAGAAAGGCATATGTTCTTCCAACCTCTCTTTGCCCCTCTGCTGTTGTTTGATGGTGTTCTGTAGTTGTTGTAGTTGGCTCAGAGCGTGCTGAAGCTCCTCTCGGCTCTGCTCCAGTTGATCCTGCAGCTGCTGGTTGATGTTCTGCAGTTGGCGGTTCTTCCCTCGAGCGTCAGTTTGATCACTGCTCAGAGTGTTGATCCTGCTCTCCAACACACACACACACACACACACACACATGGGGGTGAGACAGACCCTCCTGCTGGTTTAATAATCAAACGTGTTGATGAGTGAATGATGAGTGTGTACCTCTCTCTGTTTGGTGAGCATGAACTCAAGTTCTTGTTCTCGCATCTTCAGCTCCTGCAGTAGCTGCTCTTTCTTGACTCCTTGCTTCATGCTGTCCTTCATCACAGAGCAGACCAACGTCACACCATTAAAATATGACATCAGCAAAATCACATTACCATCATCAATATTGTTATCACCTTAATTACCACTATCTCCATTATAAATTGCATTACCGTCATCACCAAAGACACCATCATATGTATCACCTTGATCAATACAATTATCAACATCACATCCACATCACCATGAACAATGTCATTATCACATCATAATCACCTTGAACATTATTACCACCATCATAATGACCATCATTATCACCATGAATATGATTATCCCCATCATAATCACAATAATCAGTATCATCACTATTATCAGTATCGTAACCATTATCATAATCACCATCACTATCATAACAATCACCATACACAATATGATAATCACATGACAATCCTCGTCACTAACATCATCACTATTACCATCATATGATTACCAACATCATAATCACCATCATCACCACTGGAATCATAATCACCATTATCCCAACCATAATCAATATCATTATCATAAATCACAATCACAATAATCTTTACCATTAGTATCATACTTATCATGAACTATATGATTACCAACATCATATCATTATCACCATCATCAATACCATTAGTATCTTAACAAACACAAGGAACAATATGATCATCAATGTTAATATCTCAGTCTTCATCATTACTATTATAATCTTCATGAACTATAGAATTACCAACAGCATATTCATGACCCATGATCACCACTGATATCATAATCACAAGGAACAATATCATTATCACCATCACTATCATAATCATCAGGAACAAATATATCATCGCCATCATCAATATCATTGTTACCCTTGCTATTGCAATACTGTAATCATTATCGACATCACCATTACCATCAAAGTCACCATGAACTATATGATTACCATCATCATAATCACCAAGAACAATATAATTATTGTCATTACCATAATCATTATCATCACCATCACTATAATAACCACCATGAACAATATCATAATTTCCTCTAATACTAGCACTATTCTCTAATTAAAATAACATTTCCCCTTCTAAAATTTTGCCAAACTTAAATCCGTACTTCATATTTACAGTGTGTGTTTACCAGAGCTTGTCGTTTCTCTCTCTCTTCTTTTAACTGACTCTCCATGTCTTCATACATGGACCGAACCACTCGGTCATGATCTTCCTCTCTCCTGTAGGACATTTAAACACTCAGAACATTTCATTTATCTCTAGACATTCACAAAGACATGTTTATTTTACAACAGGTAAAGGAGTGCAATGAGGCCTGAGGACCTGCGCAGTGCGTGTTCTAAATTGTCTTTCTCTTTGAGTGCGTCCTGAAGGTGAGACACAGTGTAGGAAAGAACCTCCTCCAAAACACCCAACAGCTCAGGTTTGTCCCTCTGGAGCTCACACCACAGAGTACACAGCTCCCACTGACTAACACACAGACAGACATGAACAACCCAAAAAGCTTGTGTAAACTTTGTGTAAAGTGTTAGTGAAAAAAGCAGAGTTTGGCCGATGCAGCCCATAAACGTTAACCTAAATGTGTACAATGACAGTATGATGGCTTTGTCAATATTCATCTAAACCTCAAACAGACAAGCACAGTTGACTTGTTATCTTATCTGTTACACAGTGGTGACCATGGCTGTGTATATTTACTCACTCTTTGAAGAGTTTATCAGCTCCCAGCTCCATGAGGATGCGTGTGAATCGGATCTCCGTCGGCTCTACTCTCTCCTCTCCGCTCCTCGCTCTCTCCTCTGGCCCAGAACCAACGAGCTCTCCTAATTTAGACCGAGAGATTTTAATTTAGGCATATATCTTAATGCATACACTGTAAAAAAATTATTGCTGCGATTAGTTACCACAATTTAAAATTCAACATTAGATGAAGTAATAATGTGTTGTTTCAACTTCAAAAAAAAAGTGTTAGTGCTTGACTTAAGTTTAGTTAAGCTGGATATTTAGGTTATCGCAACAAAGTACTACACATAGTATACTATATAGTGCATACTACTTTCAAAAATAGTATGTGAAATGGTATGAAATATGTAATGAAACACATGAAATCGCTGTTTAATACAGAAATTGGTGTTCAGCTATAAATCTATTAAACATACTTTTCGTTAAATAAAATATTGCTGAAATAAAATGAATATAAAAAACACTTTGTTAAAAAAATACTTAAAAATGTTGCCTTGGCCCTTACTGAAATAAGTTTAGGTACTATACAGATTCTAAAACTAAAACCGAAATAGAAAAAAATACGAAAACTACATAAATAGCCTTTTAAAAAAAGCATATAGAGATGAAGAGCTCCACAATCGTCAAATCAGCAAAAAGCATATAACAGTTATTGCTCAGAGGTCACAAAAATATGTAAAAATGTGTTTAAAAATCGAATCAAAATGATGACAGCACATAATAAAATGATTCAAACTCAAATTAAAACTAAAACTGAAAAGAAAAATGATGTTAAATGAGCGTGTACGTTTTAATATTATACTCCTGATAACTACAATCTCGTACATCATAAGTAACACTAATATAACACGTGTATTAACTCCGAAGAAATAAATATGATTATTTTAGAGTGCTTTTCTTTTTATTTTATTACATTTTTTATAAAAAAGAACTTTAAAAAAACTGTCCACTTTTTATGTTTATTTAAAAATGAAGTTATATCTACAGTATATATATCTATATCTATAGATATATATATCTAATATATATATACACACACACACTTTACTAACAATACACTTTTTTTTTTAAAACAACTTTATACACAGTTTTTTATGAAATCTATGCACAATTAAAGATACACTAACCTAGGCCCGTGTGAACTCGAGGGGTGTGAGGTATTCATTTCTGTCTCTGTCCAAACTCTCAAACACTGATTCCAGCTGCTCAGGAGACAGAGGAAGCTCTTGCTGAAGCCGCTGGTGGATTTAAACATGAGAAGACACATTAAACACATTCCTAGTATAACTACTACTACAGAAATCACATGTCCAGTCTCACCTGCATGTCTCTCTTCGTGATGAATCCTTTCCCCTCTTTATCACACAGCTCAAAGAGCTCTTTAGCTTTGCTCATTCTGTCCTGTCTGTCTGAGTCAGGAGAGGTCGCATCATTAGACGAATGTAACCTCGCTGTCCGACTCGGCAAGGGGCTCCGCAGTCTGGAGCGGGGCGACATCTGACCACTGCCCGTCCCCTCCAACACCACCCCGTCCTTCAACCAGCTGGACATTACTGCACAAAGAGAGCAGACGGACAGGAATACAAATATGGAGCTGGTAAGAAATGTTGCAAATCAGGTTGAACAATGATAAGACACAATCTTATCTCATAGTTCTTGCTCTAAATGGCCACAAGTGTGACAAGTAACACAAAACAAGACATTTTGTTGGTTGTTCTTGTTAGTATCATGCCTACATATTAACCATTAAATATGTTCTAAATGTTGCCTGACCCAGCTTTTTCATTTTTAGTAAGGATGGAAAAATTACTTGATGCTAGAAATTTGTTGTCGTAACTGGTTAGAACATTAACTTAGCATTCATTAATATTATTGCACTTCAAACTGTGATTTAGTTAAACACTGACTTTATTTAATCTGTTAAAGTCACCTTCATTAACGGAATATGCTGAGGACATCTGTAATATCCTGCTTCTTACATATTGACAAATAATCGTTAACCAGGATGTTAAACAGTCCGTCAAACAGGTGCCATGTTTTCTAACCTAAGACGGTCAATATAACCCGGCTGTGTTTGTGCTGATATTATGTAGCAGTTGTGATCACATGGATGGTCTTGGGATTTTACATGCCAACTAAAGAAAACAGAGCTCAGCCAGAGATTTACCTTAAAGTTCACAAAGCTGATTACTCACTAAAAACTCCCACGGGGACAGTGGGCAGGCGAGGGGAAGGGCGGAAGTTTTTGAGGGACAAAGTGTATATCTAAGCGGGGAGTGGGTGACGACTGTGTTTATGAGGCTGGGAGAAGCAGAGCACCAGGATGCCGGTTAGATGGCAAGACGGGGGGAACAACGGGGGTTATTGAATAATAGAATCTGCAAAAAAGTTATCTAAAAGTGGCCAAATAATGTTCAGGCAGCGCCTCAACCGCATTTGGAAGCCTAAGCGATTCAACAATATGAAGCTCTATACCATGGGTTATGAGGTCGAATGCAAAGTCTAGTTATAGAAAAGGGGGGACATACCAGCTGGTGGGTAAAACATGGCAGCAGCAAAGGACACCGGGAGGTGCGGGGGGGGCAAGAAAAACCTGACTGGCAGTGTCTCTCAATCTCTTCAGGGCGTGAGGGACTTCGCCCCTCCATCCAGGGCCATAAACAAAGCACCGAGGGTCACCGGGCAAAAGCAACATCTAGGCAGGAGAATCAGGGACGAGCCAAACACGGCCGGTGCCACTACAGGCCCAATGCAGTCTCGCAACGACGAGGGCGTGCCACCAGGACCCAGGAAGACCTGCAACCGATGAGGCAGGACAGGGTTGGGTGTGGGGGCATGCGCAGAGAAGGAGTGTGGGCAAAACAAAGTTAATGCAATAAAGACTGGACGCGTGTACAGACGGAGACTGCTTCAGAGCTCTTAAGTTTCTCTCCACCACCGGGTGAGGCTGGATCAGGGAAATACCGCCATATGAAAGGACCACATTCATATGAACATGAAGATTGGCCTCATGAGGAATGGTTTGGGTTGTGTGTTGAACATAGCCCGGGGTGAGATTGAATCTGATAGCGGAAAGCGACATGCTCAATCATTAAGCAGACATCTTGCAGACATACGGCTACTGGCTACATCAAAAAAATGGTCCACGTCCTTTTGGATAGGATAGAGTAATACTGTTGGTGAAACTGCTGAGTGGGAAAGTGTAAGCGTGATGTTTCAATGAGAAGCTTATATCTTTTTTTGCAGTGTATTTTTTAATCCGGTGTGCCAAGCATTATCTAACTGAGGATGTTTTGATGTAGTTATTATAGCCAAGATTGACCTTAAAGTCTGCAAGATGTCTGTTATAGATCGATTTATCTGGAAAGCATCTGTTGTGTACAAACATCTGACAGACGTCTGTTTTACATTCATTCTAAATCATAAACAACTTAAAGACATCTTCTAAACGTCTATATGACATCTAATAGGAAACGTCCTATAAAGGTATTGCAGATGAGCAAACACAAAAAAAATGTCTTGCTGATGTAAATGCAGACGTCAAATAGAAGTCTCCGTGATGTACGTGTGCTTACTTTCAAGTTTAAATGTCATTTGCTTCTATGTTTGCACTTGAATACAGAATGTTGGTTTTTTCATTTTTCACCACATTTACAATATTCGGCTTGAGAATGAGCTCACTTTTTGTCCATCTAGTTTATGGCATTCTACCTCGGTATTCAAAACTTCTTGACCTACATCGTTTAAGGCCACTGGCTGTAACACAAAACATTCATGTTGATTTCATGATTCAAGATATGCATGAATGTAACAAAATATAGCCTGTGGGTATGGCATGTTTACACACCTGCA
Organism: Sinocyclocheilus anophthalmus; assembly: GCA_018155175.1. NCBI lineage: Eukaryota > Metazoa > Chordata > Actinopteri > Cypriniformes > Cyprinidae > Sinocyclocheilus > Sinocyclocheilus anophthalmus. Next base: position 252,870 of record JADLZN010003097.1, read on the forward strand.
ATAAAGCCATAGATGAATGGCAACACTCAAGCCAGATAACTTCCCGCTTTGCTACAACTACACACGAAAATCACCTGAGAGCAGTCCGGACAGCCATATTAAACTTCACGAGAAAAAACTTAGTCTACCCATGCAAAGTTTTGTCGGTGTGGAAATCATACATAACTGCACTCTTAAAAATAAAGGTGCTTCAAAAGGTTCTTCAAGCGATGCCATAGAAGAACCATTTTTGGTTCCACAAAGAACCATTGAGTCAAAGCCATCTCGAACCATCTCTTTCTTACCTTTTTATAATCTGAAGAACCTTCTTTCGCCACAAAGAAGCTTTTGTGAAACAGAAAGGTTCTTCAGATGTTAAAGGTTCTTTATGGAACCATTTAGACAAAAAGGTTCTTCTATGGCATCGTGAAGCACCTTTATTTTTAAGAGTGTATTAGAAATAAAGTATTTTTCTTACGCCGCTTGCAATAAATCAAACTTGTCAGGCAAAGTTAAATCATGAATTTGTTTCGATGAAACTGCAAACCCAGGAAGGAAACACTCAGAAATGCACATGTGCAATGACCCACTTCATCTGGACATTTAATACTTTATCATATTGTCTATAGAATGGATTTTTGACTCAAAATAGACATGAACTTTATACATGTGGGACATTTCATATTTATGCATACCTTCTACATATACCATGGTGTTTAGAAGGTGCATGTCCAAAAACATGGCAATACCATGGTACTCTTTTGTAAAGTAGATGAAAGGCATGTATGATATATATTAAGCATTGTTCTAAGAGTGTTTTAGTAGACTGGCAAATGTTGGTATCATGCATAATTCTAAACCATATGTCAGCACTTTCCACTTTTCCTTTAAGACTAACTGAACAAACATAAAACTGAAGAAACTGGGGTTGAATCAATTAATTTGTCATTCAAATAAATACATTACTACAATTAAGAAACAGAACGTACCAGACCTGTGGTGCGATGTTGCTCAGGTGTGTGTCGCGTGTCACCTGTGACCGGCAGGAGTCTCGTTATGCCAGAGTTCCTCCAGCAGGGGGCAGCAGAGAAGCACGAGCCTCAAAATACCGTAACTCTTGCAAGAAATCCTCGCTTTGTCCTCAATTGTTTGGATGCCTCTCCTGTCCCATCCGTTTTAAAACAGAACAGCGTTTTTAAGCAGCAAAAACTTACTTTACATTACATTATAAAAAATGTTTTACGTTTCCAAATAATTAATAATAGTATAGATAACGTTACATTTATAAAGATATGCATATAGATACACAATAAAAACAAACAAAAATAGGTTAGGTTATATAACTTTAAACTTGACGTTATTTATTTGATATTAGAGAATATTACTGAAATGTTTATTATTTAAATATATATTTGTAGATATTTATCTGCACCTATATTTCAGTCGTTACGGTAAACGGAGCTCCGTTGCCATGGGAGACGCGGCAGCGCTCGTGCTCCGCGATTAGCTCAAATCAGAAACTCTCCGCTACAATCAAGAGAAAGCAGGATGATTTTACCATTCAGACGGAAGATGTTATGGTTCATACGGAATTAAGGAAGACGACTTGCGTGACACGCATCGGCTCGCACGGGGTTAAAGGTGTGTGAAAGTTTAAAGCCGTGTGCGTTCGGTTAGCAGTTAGCCTTTAGCTGTTAAATCTCTTGATCACAGTAAACAAGCAGCTCGTGAGTTTGGTTTTAAGTAAGTTAGTTTCGCTCGTAGAACTGATGAAATGTATTTTATATCTTGTTGTGGAATTTAATTGCACTCTTTTGTTTTACCAGCCTGTGCATGTGTTTGTAAACAGTTAACGTTCAACATGATAGATGGATGTGTTCACCACCACGAGAGATTTCAGAGTTCACACAGGACCTGAGTGAACTCACCCAGTGAACCAGCAGCTAATCTCGCGCCTTCTGTCATTATACACAATCGAATTAACTGATAAGGACTGACGCCGCGTGCTGTGGATGTTTCACAGTGAGCGTCAGGAGTGTTGAGAGAAGCTGGTTAAGCTGTGTGGAGTTGAGTCAGACGGAGATTAGAGATGCCCAGAGCGTCTCATCTCCTGCAAACTAACCCGTAATCCCCCTCAGTGACCTGCTGCTCTCCCTGTGCAACACCTGAAGGACCAGCGTGACGGACACTCCTGCAGCGAGATATATAGATATTCAACAGACAGACAGACAGATAGATAGATAGACAGACATAAACCGATAGATATATACAGACAGACAGACATAGATGGTTAGATATATAGACACAAACAGATAGATCGATATAGATAGATAGATAGACAGACAAACGGATAGATGGATAGACAGACAGACATAGATGGTTAGATAGATAGATATAGACAGACTCGATATACAGACAGACAAGAGATCGAAGATCAGACAGTAGATCTATAGATAGACGCCAGACATAGATGTTAGATAGATAGATAAAGATAGACAGATAGATAATAGCATATTAGACAGACAGACAGATAGAAACAGACAGACTGACGGACGGACAGATAGACAGATAGACAGACAGAAGACAGATAGATAGATAGATAGACAGAAAGATGGATATAGATAGATAGATAGATAGACAGATAGATAGATAGATAGACAGACAGATAGATAGATAGATATAGACAGACAAACAGATAGATAGACACCAGACAGACGATAGTAGACAACCAGACAGACAGATCGATAACCCAGACAGACAGACAGACCTTGCTAGATAGATTATTAGACAGACAGATAGATAGACAGTCAGACAGATAGATAGATAGATAGACAACAGACAGACAGACATACACATACAGACAGACAGACCATAGCTCGACATACATAAACATAACAGATTACAGACAGATAATAGACAGACAGAGCGACATAAACAATATAGATAACAGACAGACATAAACAGATATATAGATAGACAGACAGCGATAGAGAACAGACAGACAGACAGACAGACAGTAAGACAGACAGACAGAAAGATAGATAATATTATCATACAGATAATATATATAATCGACAGACATAACATAATATAGATAGACATACAGACAACCAGAAATAGATAGACAGACATACGAGAGATAGAATAGATAGATATATAAACAGATAGATAGACATAACAAATATGATAGATAGACTACCGACATAAACAGATAGATAGACAGACGACAGATAGATATACCTGACAGAATACAAGAAATAGGGGTAGACAGACTACAGACAGAGATATATAGATAGATAGACAGACATAACCTATGACAGACCCCGACAGACAGACAGAGATAGATAAGATAGACAGAGATAGATATATATACAGAACCAAAAGAACCCAGAAACCAAAGACAGAGTAGATAGATTAGATAGATATATAGACCGATATATAAGATAATCAGACAGTTAGAATCACAGACAAAACCGATAGATAGACAGACCGATAGATAGACAGACCGATAGATAGACAGACCGATAGATAGATAGACAGACACAGACAGACAGATAGATAGACACTAAAAATAGACAGACGACAGACAGAGATAGATAGTCGATAGATAGCTAGATAAAGACGACAGCTAGATAGATAGATAGATAGATAGATCGATAGACCAGACAGACAGACAGACGACAACAGTAGATAAGATAGATATATGATAGATAGAAAAGATAGATAACATATAGATAGATAGATCATACATAAACAGATAGACAACAGCAGCCTATACAGACCAGCAGATAATCGATATAAGACAGACCGACGACAGACATAACCAGACAGACAGACAGACGATAGATAGACATGACAAAAAGAACAGATAGACAGAACAGATAATAACAGACAGACAGACGAACAGATCGATAGACAGACAGACCAGACCGACATAACAATATATAGATAGAACAGACAGAGAAGAAGACAGACAGACAGACAGACAGACCCGACAGACATAAACAGATATATAGGATAGAACAGACGAGATAGATAGATACAGTATATCAGACAGATAATAATATTGATAGACCGAACATAACCATATATATAGATAGACAGACCGACAAACAATAGATAGACCGCATAGAGAGATAGATAGATGATAGATAGATAAACAGATAGATAGACATAAACATAGATATAGATAGATAGACGCCGACCTAACAATAGATAGACAGACGACAATATAGACAGACAGACATAAACACATAGACAGACAGACAGCAGAGATAGATATATAGATAGACAGACAGAAAGACAGACAAACAGACAGACAGAGAGACAGACAGACAAACAAACAAACAGACAGACAGACAGATGTATAGATAGATAAGACAGATAATATATCGATAGCAGATGATGACTAGACATAAACATAGATAGACATACATATATATAGACGACAGACGACAGACAGACAGACAGACAGACAGACAGAGATAGATAGATAGATAGATAGACAGACAGACAGACAGACAGACAGAAAGACCGACAGACAGACCCGAGATAGATAGATATCTGTAGATAGATAGATAGATAGATAGTAGATGATAGATAGATAGATAGATAGAAAAACAGACAGACAGACAGAGAATTAGATAGTCAGATGATAGATAGATAGACTTATAGATAGATAGATAGATAGATAGACAGATAGATAGGTTAGATAGATAGATAGACAGACAGAACAGATAGATAGATAGATAGATAGATAGATATTCAGCATAATACATTTAAATAGATAGACAGAGAGGCATTCACTATGATCGATATATTGAGATCTATAGACAGATATTCAACAGAAAGAGTTAGAGATGGGATAGAGAATGTTTTTCTGATGTGATTTATCTTCTCTATAATCCATTCAGGAGGAAGATCTCTGCACGCTCTGATGAGGATTTCAGCTCTTCAGGAACATTAATATTCACCCGAGCATCTGAATGTTCACTCGTCACTGATCCAGCATGACTGATGCCAGGATTAAACGGCCAGTGGAACAACTCCAGCAATTGTCCTCGCTGTCCTTTGGTTTTTCATGGAGTAGGCGGAAGTGAGGTGGAATTTCCTCTATATAATCACGGCGAGATGATCCCCACGTCACACGTGTGCTGAAGAGTGGCGGAGGGCTTTCTAGTATATTCCGGATCGCTGCAGATATGCTCCAGACCAATAACTACTCACTGGTGCTGCTGATCCAGCTGGCACTGCTGACCTTTGACCTGTTCGTCAACTCCTTCAGTGAACTGCTGCGGGCTGCGGCGGTCATACAGCTCGTGCTCTTCATGTGAGGACTTACAGATTGCATTATTCATAGCATCAGTCTGATTAGGTCAATATAGAAAGCAGATCATATTTAGAAAATAAGCACTCTTTTATGCCATATTTTCAAAAATATTATATAGACACCTTGTTTCTTGAACAAACAGGCATCCCAGATGAAATGATAAAATGCAAACCTTGAATGCAATGCAAGATGCTTTGAATCAAAGCTGATGCATTAATGTTTTCTAATATCATATCTGTGTCTTGTCTTCTTTCTGCAGAATCCAGGACATCGGCATCCTGTTTAACGTGATCATCATTCTCCTCATGATGTTCAACACATACGTGTTCCAGGTGGGGCTGGTGTCGCTGTTACTGGAGCGGTTCCGAGCGCTGCTGATACTGTCTGCACTCTACCTGAGCCTCAGCATCAGCTTTCACTGCTGGGTCCGTGTGTACACACACACACCACCACACACACACACATTATTACTAGGTCCTACATGGAATCTGTGAGCACAGAAAGTCATTTGTAAAATTCCCTCACCACGTTTAAATTCATTCTGCTGCACTTTTGCAGAAAATTATTATTGTATAATATTTAAATTAAAAATAACAGCTAACAGTAAAATAATTAAAAAAATTATCATGTTGAACTTTTTTCTAAAAAACAGTCGGCTGAAATGTAAACATAAAATTATTATACCGTATAATAATAATAAAAAATTTTAGATGGGCCTCCAAAATAGATTTGCAACTGCTAAAATACTTTCATTTGTTTCATTTCAAGTGTTTAACTCCATTCTGCTGCTGAAATTTTGCCGAAATTATTAATGCGATAATACTTAAATAATTAAAATTAAAACAAAAAATTGATTCTGTATGTTTTTCTGAAATACTTAAATTTCCCTTTATTCTGTTCTTTCCCATGTTTAATCCATTCTGCTAAAAATTTGCAGAACAGTATTATTGTATAATATATAAATAAAAAAATATTTATATTGTGTTCAAAACTTATTCTGTATAAATATAGATTTCTAAAATACTCCCTTTTCCTTATTCGGTTTATTTCCCACGTTTAAAGCCATTCTTCTGAAATTTTGTAGAAAATTATTATATTGTAATAATAAGATAAATAAAATAGTACCAATTTGTATTTACTATTTGTATTTCTAAAATACTTCCATTTCCCTTTATTCCATTCATTTCCACAGTTTACATCCATTTAGCAGAAAATTATTTTTGTATGTCAATTAAAAAAATATTTATATTGTGTCCAAACTTGACTTTGCAGAAATGTATTAATGTATAATATGTAAAATAAACAAAATGTATAAAATGATTAATATTGCGTCCAAAATCCTGTCCATATTAGTATTTCGAAAATTCGAACTTTTTTTTTTCTGTTCAGAACCTGAGGTGGATGGAGTCCAATGGTTTCGTGTGGACGGACGGTCTGCAGGTTCTCTTTGTGTTCCAGAGACTCGGTAAGCCGACCGTGAGACGTTAGCCAAACCCAAAACCCGATTGGATTTCATGTGAGGGTCACTGTCAAGAACCTCTCAATCCCTTACTGCAAGGCCTAACCTTTCTCTCTCATGACACAGAAGGTGTCGTCGAGGTGTGATCAAACCAGAGGCACAATTTTCTTCCAATCAGACAGTTAATCGCTCTTTATTATTTAGCAGTTTTGCGGTTTCCACTCAAGTTAACCATTGCCTGTTGATGGTTTTGTATCTCCCCAGCTGCTGTGTTGTATTACTACTTCTACAAACGCACAACCGAGTACCTGGGAGACCCCAGACTTTACGAAGATTCCCCGTGGCTCCGTGACGCATTCGCTAGAGCGCGACAGTGAAACCAACCCAAAGTGGTGCACGGGGGACGTTAACGTTGTGCAATACAACACACAACCAAAGCATTTCAAGAAACTAAATGGATGGACTCGTTCAGAGCCCCGCCACCTTAAAACAAACTTAAGAATTGTAGGAAAGAGCCAAGATGGCTTCCATGGAGCACAGTGGCAAATGGAGAGATCTCATTTTGTGTTTTTAATGACTGGAGCGCAACGAGAAATAAAGCATCATGAAACCTGACATCTGAATGTCTCTAAACGCATCTTAGTGCAATAGTACTGATCTTACTGCCACAATTATCATAAATTGCTTCTTACCTGTTGGTTGCGTAGACATCTTGTTGTGTAACATTGTAGTACGTACTAAAATGTCTTTTTATATGGTTTTGGATCGATGCTTGAACAGAGTTTGATCCTACAGTCGAACTACGAGATATTTCGTTCACTTCCGTTTGCCTTTGAAACGACGAGTGGAATTTGGTCTGAGGAATTGTGTATTTTTTTTGTATATTGTGCCCATTTTTTAAACATTTTGTTTGTAATATTTTCATAAACATCCTCCAACTGACACACGTTCGGCATATTTTCAGTAAATTGTCGATGGAGCATCAACAAAGTGCCTCACTGTTCACCCAACTCTACACAAAGTGAGTAAACAGCAGAGCGTCAGTGCACTTGTTATGCTGTAATAGAGATCGTATTCTTCTGTCACTTCTGATGTTGCACTAATAAACATTTTCCATTGGCCTAATTCGGGTCGCTGATACTTTACTTTACATATTTATTGCAAACAGAAGTGTTCTTCAAGGAATAATTCAACCAAAAATAAAAATTTGATGAACATGTACTCACCCTCAGGGCAAGATGTAAATGAATTGGTTTCTTCATCAGAACACATTTGTGACTCTGGAGCACAAAACCAGCCATAAGGGTAAATTTTTTGAAATTGAGATTTATACATCATCTGAAAGCAGAATAAATAATCTTTCCATTGATGTATGGTTTGTTAGGATCGGACAATATTTGGTCGATACACAACTATTTGAAAATCTGGAATCTGAGGGTGCAAAAAAATCTAAATATTGAGAAAATCATCTTTAAAGTTGTCCAAATGAAGTTCTTAGCAATGCATATTACTAATCAAAAATGAAGTTTTGATTTATTTACAGTAGGAAATTTACAAAATATTTTTATGGAACATGATCTTTACTTAATGTCAAGTATTTTTGGCATAAAAGAAAAATCAATCATTTTGACCCATACAATGTATTGTTGGCTATTGCTACAAATATACCCCAGAGACATAAGACTGATTTTGTGCTCCAGGGTCCCATTTGAAGAAGTTTCTGTGTGAAAAGGTCCAAACAGTCGATAAAAACATCACAATTCCACATTATACTTGTGAAGCAAAAAGCTGCATGTTTGTTAAAAACTCCATCAAGGCTTTTAACTTGAAACCGTCGCTTTTCAGCAAAATAGTCCTCTATCCATATATTGCTTTCTGCAGTGAAAAAGTTATCTTGTCTGAATCAGGAGAGAAATAAGCACAGATCAAGCACCGTTTAAGGCCCAACATTTCTAAAGAAATATGTTGGTGGATATTGATGTGAGAGGACAACAGGAGATGAACTATTTCACTGGAGGAAGCGTTGAGGTTATGGACTCTATTTTGGCCAGAACAACGGTTTACAGTTAACGCCCCCAAGATGGATTTTAGTTATTTATTTATTTTTCACCGACAGTAGCTAATGGACTTGTGGATTATTTTGATGTTTTTCTCAGCTGTTTGGACTCCATTCTGACGGCACCCATTCACTCCAAAAGATCCTTTGGTGAGCAAGTGATGTAAAATGCTAAATTTCTCCAAAGATCCGATTTACAATTTTTGTTGGGTGACCTATTTTCTTTCAGTCGTCATGGGCTGTCGCGCTTTATCTCCGACGCTCTACAGAATGTTCTATTCTGATCATCAGATTAAGCTTGGATTGTGGGGTTTTAAAACGCTCCACTACAGCCGCAGGACAACAAATAGCTGCTATGTTTCAATACTCACACTCACCCCTCACATCGTGTGAGGATGAACGTAAGGAACATACTGTTGTTAATGGCTACCAGAACCCTAGGCCTATATTTACACATCAAAATGAAATCTTATATGTACTCACCCTCAGGCCATCCAAGATTAGGATGAGTTTGTTTCTTCATCAGATTTAGAGATATTCCGCATTATATCACTTGCTTTCAGCAGTGGATGCTCTGCAGTGAATGGGTGGCGTCAGAATGAGAGTCCAAACAGCTGATAAAAACATCACAATAATCCACACCACTCCAGTGCGTCAGTTAACATCTGGAGAAACCTTAAGCTGCGTGTTTGTAAGAAACAAATGAATCATTAATCAGATCAAGCACTGTTTGTTGGTGAAGCTCTGTTTGACACAACGCTGTGTCAAGACATAATGACTGAAATATATTCTGATTGTATAATATTTTTCTATGCTTGCTATTAATAAATATTTTAATTACATAATTGAATGTGAATGGAACATACATTTACACAGTTATTTATTTAGCAGATACTTTTATACAATGTGACTTCAAATGAGGTTAAACAGTAAAATGTCTAAATATAGAGATTTAAATAAAGAAAACAATCCTCGAGAATGAAAACATCTCTAACAGTGGACACATCAAATGAAAACCAAGAATCTTTTTTGATTTTCTAACAAAAACTATTTTTATTCGTGAACTATTAACCCACAATCCCACCCATCATGCCAGCGCAAACTCCATCCAAAATCCCAGCGCTTCTGCGGTAAAGCCTGTAGTCCCAGAAAAAATGTTCTGTTCACCTTGGAATGCTGTCCTGTACATGTCATTTCCACAACCTGACAAACACAAATACAACAGATATAATAAATGTATTTCATGTCCAGTCTGGAAAACTCAGGGACTGTAAATACTGTAATTTCAAGGTTAATATATAAACCGATCAAGCTACAGGCCAGCGATGTTATAGTTAACTGAACCATAAAAAAACTTGAAATATGTTACTTGGAATAAAATAAACTTTAACTGAAACAAAATAATACAAAAAACCTTGAGCGTATTTTATTCCAAAGCAACATTTCTCATTTTCACTTTGGATTTTAAACTAATGTACTAAACTAAAACTGAAATACAAATGAATAAAATTGACATTTCAATGAAAAAAATACATAAATAAAATAATGACAAAACACAACAAAACTAGTGAAACTAAAATGAAAAAGAATTCAAATTATTAATAAAAACTAATGTATGGAAGCTTGTTTCCACACAAAAAATAAATAAATAAAATATATATAAAAGGTAATTGCACTTTTTTCTCTTGTAGTTTTGAGTTTTTGTCTTATATTGAATAACTAAACAACCATTAAAAAAACTTGTTACTTGGATGGGAAAAAAACATAATATATTATATTATATATTATAAAACTATTTGCCAAGGCAATATTTCTCATTTTCGTTTAGTTTAACTTGATGTATTAAAATAACCAAAACTGAAATAAAAATTAATAAAAAAATATAGACATTTATAAAAAAAACTGCTTAAAATTACAAAATTAAAAAATCATTCAAAAGCTTAATAAAAACTATGATAGGGAAGCCTAAAATAAGTTAATTGCGACTTTGTTCTTGTAGTTTTGAGTGTTTTTCTTAGAATTCTGTTTAAATCTCGCATTCATTTTGTTTGTTTGTTTGTTTTTTGTGTCTGCCACGAAAAAAAAAATACAAAAGGGTAATTACGACACCTTTATCTGACTTCTTTCCTCCCAACTGCAAATGTATCTCACACAATTCTGACTTCTCGTGAGATATGAACTTAGAATTGCACGAAGAAAGAGTCTGAACGGTAAGATAAAGAGGTCGCAATTACCTTTTGTATTTTTTTTATCCCATAAATAAAAAAGAACATGTTTTTATAGCACTACTAAAGAGTGTAAAGCCACTCACTTTCAGACATAAATGCCGACCCACAGTAAGAGGAACAGAACGCCGAAGCCCATGAAGAGCGAAGCCACCAGAGAAATCAGCAGCTCTTTGTACAGATCTCGGGTGTACTTCGTGGACGTTACTTCATATCTGCGACAGAGTCAAGGATGCACATACACAAACACCTTTTTAGGCTAAAGTTTGTAATAATGTTTCTGACTGCAAAATGCAGTTGTGTGGACAGTGAAGGATACACGAAGAACCAGGCGGTGAAGAACATGCCGATGGCCAGCAGCACTACAGTGAGGTGAGGAAACACAGCAGGGTTCACCAGACTGGTGTATCTGGTCATGGCTTCCAACTCCTGCACAGAAAATCAGTCATGTACAGGTTAGTGGACACGACCTCTGAAACCAGACACCTGAAGATGTCCAACAGCATGCTGAAAAACCAGATAACAGCTAGAAAACAGCATTATTCATGACATCAAGAGGCTGGAGAGAACAGGTGCATGAAAGTGCTGAACTGATATGGATTTTCCATTACTGACATCCAAAGAGACATCACTTATGAACACAGAAATGTGGATTATATCAAATACATGAATGTGAAAACTGAGACACTCATTAAATGAATGGTGCAACCTAGATTTAAAACTCTTCTCTCTGCATAACATCTGTTACATGTTCACATGAAGCTTATACACATGCATATTCACGTCTCAAAATATGCATATTTACATATTTATAGAGCAAAAAAGGCTTCAGCTGACTGTAGCTGACAGCTAAAGCTACCAAACTGCTGCAATTGAACAAGACCAGAGCGATTAAAGAAAATACTAGACGCGTTATTTACAGATTCGAGTCATTTCTGGACTCTCTGGCGTTTAGGAAATATCATAATTCGCTGTAAAATCATGCGTAATTTACCATTGTGTGACAGAATTTGTCCGACCGGAAAAAGAGCAAGAACAGCCACGTAAGTGAAGAGGAGCGAGAAAACAGCACAATACCAATAAAAGTCCCACGCTCCATAGAAGTATAAGATCTTCTTCTTCTTCTTGTTAGTTTTATGGCGGATTGCAACCATGACTTATCAGGTGCATACCGCCACATACTGTATCGGAGTATGCAGCATGAATTAAATCAATGAATGCACTATAATAAAACAATAATAAATATTATAGCACTACTATCTAAATCCTGTAACATACCCCTGTATCCTTCAGATATTCCACAACAGCATCCTGTGCAGCTTTAACCCCTTCTCCTGTTGTTCCCAAACTATGTATTTGTCTTTTCATTATGGCTCTCACACAAAGACGAATTTAAATTTAGTATCCAGAATTTGTTTTTTATTTATGCATCATGCTTGCATGCATTTGTATTACGACATCAGTACACATACATGTCAAAAAAGTCAGACAAATTATGCAGATGAATTAAAAATAACGATTATGTATCAATATACAACAGAGGCTTTCAGAAAGCTCAGATAAAACAATGGAAATGAGAAACTAACATAAACACAATAGTGAATCAACCGTTTTTAATATTTTAGTTCTCCCAGGGCTTAAAGCCGTAAAGATAAACATAAGACAGACTTTTTATTTTTGTAATTATATACCACAGTAATTGATAAACAGGGAATGTTTCACCCCACTTAAAACAAGTTATTTAAAATGTAAAATCAAATATTTTATGATTAGCAGAGAACAAACAAATGTAGTAAAATTATGCTATAAAACTAATGAGGAGTAAAAAGAACAGAAATAAAGGATACTGTTGTACATAATGAAATATATGAGTTATAACAAATAATAAAAACCTAACTGAATTCTCACAAGAACATTTAAAAGACGTTTCATATATTACAGAGTTTTAGATGTCACAGAAAACATTAGAAAAACAATATTTACAGTGCATAGTTTGGAAGTGCTTCCACAAGAGGCTGGTTTATTCATGACAGAATATGTGATATTCCCAATGATTTTTAAAAAATAACCATATATTAGATTTCAAAAGATCATCCCAAATGTTTTATACTCAGAATCAGTATCATGCATTAGTATGGCATTATGGAAATTGTAATTTTAGTGCACAACATTTTCAGTCAACACTTTCCTGGTTCATGATTTGACCATGACGAACAATCACATATTACCCAGCCTTACAAAGACTAGATTATGGCTTTCCGTATTGCTTTAAAATATTCAAACAATATCTAGAACATCAAAATGTTATGTGTACTAGGATAGGAAACAAACAAAGACAAAAGTACTCTAAATATAGTGTTGAAATTTACATTGTGCTGGATTACATGAAAGACACAATAAATCTGGTCATTTTTCTTCTTGACAAACAAATTTTAAAAAAAAAGAGGGGTGGGGGGTTTTAAAGATAATGAAATTAGAATGAATCTACTGAGTTTTGTTTAGTAACACTGGAAGTTTAGGACATTGTCTGACAAATTCTCTTGAGAAACCACCGAGATCCGCTCTGATTTTGAGCACGATCATTGGTTACGGCTTAAAGTATAGTATGCAGAGCAGCATACTAAAGTCAGAACAATGCATTAAAAATGAAAGAACATACATTGTAAAAGAAGGAAAAGGAAAGAATAAAGTAAAGAAAGTACCGTAGTAAAAACTCGATTTGAAGTGTTTCCTGACAGGTGTTTAATCCCGTTTAATTTAGGGTGACCATACGTGCCATTTTCCCAGGATGCGTCCTGGCCAGGATTTGTTTTGGCTTTGTTTACCTGTTTTCATGCTTGTTGAAGGTAATGATCGAAAAGTAGTTTGACCAATAACATGCAAGAATTATACACAATGGACCAATCATGGCATGTGAGAAGGTGGGATCTACGGTCAAAGCGATTCAATTACGCGTACATATTAGTTTTTCCTTAAAGAAGTCGACACACACAATAGATCGGTGTTTGACATCAAAGTACCTCGAGAGCACTTCGAAAGCATAACCGTCTATATGGTATTTTGATGTCATACACCGATTGGTCTGCACACGCAAACAAAGCAAAAACCTAGATATTTTAGGCAATATAAAAATCCTGACCAGGACGTGTCCCGTATAAATGGCACATATGGCCACCCTAGTTTACTTATCCCTCGTGTTTTTGCCACGTGTTTGACCCGCAATTGCTGTTGGTTCCAGTGAGAAGTCTATCCAGTTTTAAAGAGAAATCCAGTGACTCTAATTTAGACAAATCCAGTAGTTGCTTTTATGGCTCCTACTTCACTTTCTACACGGCTTTCTTTATATCTGTATCTATACGGTTTCTCTCCAGTGAATGCGACAGCAGAAATGAGGCTGTTAAACGTAAAGACTCTGCCTGTTTATTATTGCTAAAATCCTTCATAAGTGTTCGACAGCAGTTATGAGAAGTTTAACAAAAATATAAGGTAAATAACCCTATTTGTGTATCATTAATAATGAGCTGGTGCAGTTAAAGCCATTTCCAGTGTATAAATAGTCGGAGACTAAGAAAAATAAAAAGACTGGCATGCAGATGGTCCATTATAAAGACTTACATTAAGAATGCAAATGAATGCTTCTAGCTAAGCAAAAAGCAGATTTGGAGAAATTTAGTATTATCCGTCAGAATGAGAGTCCAAACAGCTATAATCCACCAAGTAATCCACACCACTCCAGTTCATCAGTTAACATCTTGTGAAGTGAAAAGCTGCATGTTTGTAATAAGCAAATCCATCATTAAGTTATTTTTAACTTTAAACCATTGCTTCTGTCCAAAATATGATTCTATAATCCATAATATTGCTTCCTCCAGTGAAAAAGTCCATCCCGTTGTGTCTGACATCAAAATCCACCCACATATTTGTTTTAGACTGTTTTGGCTTGTAAACTGCTCTTGATCTGTGAATATTTCTCTCCTGATTCAGGCGAGACGACTTCACTGAAGAAAGCATTATTTTGAATTATGGACTCATATTTTAGCTGGAAGAAACGGTTTGAAGTTAAAAATGGATTTGTTACAGTACTGGATTGACTGGAGTGGTGTGGATTATTTGTGATGTTTTTATCAGCTGTTTGTCTCTCATTCTGACGGCACTCATTCACTGCAGAGGATCCGTTTTTGAGCAAGTGATGTAATGCTACATTTTCCCAAATCTGTTCTGATGAATAAACAACTCATCTATATTTTGGATGGCCTGAGGGTGAGCAAATTTAAATTTTTGGGTGAACTATTGCTTTGAAGTTCATAAAGCTGTTAACACGTAATGGCATTTAAAGAGCAGGTCATATGGTATTTTAAAGTGTCCTAATATTGTGCTGGAGTCCTCTACAACAGGTTTAAATGCATCTAAGGTCAGAAAACACTGTAATTTTCACATAATATACATTATATGTTGGAGTCATTTGCCAATGATTTCGAAACGATTCTTTCCAAGCAAGTTCGGCGCAAACCCCTCCCTTCCATAAGCCCAATCTGCTCTGATTGGTCAGCTGGCCAAGCCTGTTGTGATTGGCTCAGAGAGGAGTCCTTGAGCAAGTTAGCGAGCGCTACCATTGACAAATCACCTTTTCATAAAACAATATAGTGCTCCAATCCGTTCTTATAATAATGACATAAAATACAAAAACACTTATGCAAGCGAATTGTGCCCACAGCTAAAGTTTAGCTGCTAAACTGTGAACACTTAAAACAATAATGGTGGATACGTTAGTCGAGCGCTAACGTGACTAACTGATGAAACAATACTGTTTGTAAACCAAAATATGTCTACTGTTATGTTTGAAGAACGACAGACAAAAGACACTCTGTCTTAACTTTTAATCAGAACGCAGAACAGCTGTATCACAGGCGAAGCAGCCTAACTAACTCGCTCGTCTCTCCCGCATTATCCCTATAACTGCCGTGCAGCAAAATAAACAGCAATTTCACAACGATTATAAAGTCTGTGCGCTACACTACATTCTTTATTATTAAACAAAGTGATTATTAGAACAACGTCAGTCTACATTAATTGACACATTGTTAGGAAATAGTGGGTTCACAGCGAATTATCAGAACTACTTCAGTAAGACAGTAATATCGTGCTTACCTGGACACCTAAAGCTTCACTAGTTACGATCACATATTAGCAACAAAAACAGATTCGAAATATGTTGACGCCCGTTTAAGGCGATTCAGAATCGACTCTCTCTTTTGAGAGACAATATCTTTATTTTATCAAACCCATATGACCTGCTCTTTAAAGGAAATGTGAATAATGTCCGCTGATGTCTTTAGAATAATGTGCACCAATGAATCATGCACAAAAACATGTTTTAAGAGGGTAAATTAAAAATTAAAAGATTGATTTCATGTTGACTGCAAGCGCAATTTATGATGTAACAGTCAATTTTACATAAAGACAGAGAGAAGCAGAAAGAAAAGACTGCAGAGCGTGAGCTCCACCCAACAGTCACTAACTGGTACCTGTTTATATTTTATCCTGGCAAATCAAAAGAAATTGAATATATAAATGCTTGTGTGTATGTGTGCAAGTGTGTATATAAGCAGTAATATATAATCAAGGTTAAGGCTAAGTGATCTCGGAAAAATATTTTTTTTGAAAAATGCTCATTTTCTTTTTGTCTTGTACAAATATGCACAGAACAAACACAGATAAGACGTCTTTATCAGCTCGCCCAGATAAAACAGTCTTTGAATCTCGGGCGGCGATACGAATGGACACGAGAAGTTGAAGCTGAATAGCATGAATCTTGACGCTGCTTAGCATGCGCTTTGAATGAGGAAACTGTACTCAGAGCACTGCGAGGACACGTCATCATCTTCATTGCTACATCCCGTTAGACTCTGTAAACAGAGAGGATGAATGGTTAACTTATCCACAACAATGAAACACAGAGTCTTAACCATGCACAATAAAAATGCATGACAGATTTTTTTCAGATAAAACTGAGAAGTCTGATTCATTTTTGTGAACTGATTCTTTTGCACAGTTCATGTGAATCAAGCAGTTTAAAATAATTCATTTCTGGTTGTGTCTGGTTAGGACACATTGAAAGAGCAAGAGATGAACCATCATGTTTGAAGTTCACTCACTGAATGTGACACTCTGAAATGGTAGGTGACCTCTTGAAAAGGCATAACAGGAAGTGACCACAGGTGGCTGGTCCCCTGTCAGAAAAGAGGTTTGCATGTGACAACCAAAGCATATTAAAGGAGTGACATTCTCAGTTACTGCAGGTGCAACACCATATAAACGGGGACCAATAATCTCACCGCTGTATAAGTGCTCCGCTTTAGTGAGAAAGAAGCTTCTGGTTGATTTGGACAGAGTCGCCCCCTGGTGGCTCCACACTGCCTCACCCACACCTCCTCAGAGGAGCTTAAAGGACAACAAGAGATCTAGATGAGTCAGAAGTGCATCAGGGGTGATTCTGGGGTCAGAGGGTATTCGGGATTATCCCAGACATCTGTGATGTGTCTGAGGACATCCATTGATAAATACTGAAAATACATACACACTGGCTACGTTTACATGCAACCAAATTATCCATTTGTAATCGGATTGACGGCTCAATATGACTGAAAAGCCTTCATGTAAACACCTAATCGATCCGATTGAGCTAGATCTGAATTAAATTTTGATCGGATTGAAAGGGGTGGTTTATTCCTTTTCTAATACTAATGAGAGTGCATGTAAACCACGATCGGATTGAACCCCGAAACGGAAAGAACTGCGCGTGTGCAATGACGCAGAAATAGCGTAATGACTTATGACGCGCGGAATGAGCGGTTCTTCCTTTTGAATAAAGTGACAGTATTTAAATGTGTGTCCTGTCATTATAAAACTGTCCTTTCACTCTGCAACTGTGAAGTGGAGCAAGACAACCTCCCACCAGTCCTTGTTTTAGATTCTCATCCACAAGCAACCCGTTTTGGGCGCAGGGAGGGGCATTCTTACTGTGTGATAAATATGAGCAGCAAGGCACAGCGGTTTACATGTACATGTATCCATAAATTGATAAATATTAATTCTGCTGTTAAAAACAAGTAAATAAACCGTGTAGGAGAGTGAAAACTCTATTATATTGTGCAGTGTGACCATGTCAAAAAAAATTAATTCCGATTTGTGACATCACACAGCACAATCAACCCGATCATTTATTTACCATTCAGTAAACACTACATTTCAGATTCTCAATATTCGAATGATTCAGCTCCAATTGACCCAAAAATTGTGCATTTAAACATAGCATGCAACCCTTTATAAAATGTTATCATCTTCAGGCCATCTGAGACGTAGATGAGTTTGTTTCTTCATTGAAACCGATTTGGGGAAATGTTGCATTGCATCACTTGCTCACCAATGGATTCTCTGCAGTGAATGGGTGCCGTCAGAATTAGGAAGTGGAAGCTAGGAGGAAGTGTTATTATGGTATTTTGGCCAGTTAAAATGTCTTAATGATGGATTTGTTTCTTACAAACACAGTTTTTGCTTCACAAGATGTTAATTGATGGTCTGGAGTGGTGTGGATTACTTGTGGATTATTGTATGTTTTTATCAGCTGTTTGAACTCACATTCTGATTGCCCCTTCACATTCACTGCAGAGCATCCATCGGTGAGCAAGTGATGTAATGCTACATTTCTCAAAATTTGTTCAGATGAAGAAACAAACTCATTCATCTACATCTTAGATGGCCTGAGGGAGAGTACATTTTTTGAACTTTTCCTTTTAAACACGTAAAAACATCATATCAGTGAGGCCTCATTTCTTATAAAACAAATTTCTCAATATTACTGGAGTAAAAGCCAAAAACTGTGTGTTTATACTCACATCAAGTGCAGAGTAATGTAAGACATAGATGAGTTTCTGTCTCCATTTAGAAACACAGTAAAGCTGCAAACGAATAAAACACATCAGATCAGAAGCCGGCAAACATCAGTATAATATCAGTGAGATATACAATCTGAACACACACCTGGAGCTCTCAGATGAGGAACAATCAAGCGTTCTGATCTCCTGATCCATCTCGAGAATGTGAAGTTTGCTTAGACACGCTGGTGGATTTCCACCTGTGTATAAAATAAACATCAAAAATTCACAATTTATTTGTGCTGATTTTGATGGAAATGTAATATTAAACAATGTTATGATGGTTTAAATCAATCTAACATTAGAGTTAGTAAATTTAATTTATTTGAATCTTTTCAATGAAACAAATGAAAACTGATTCAAAGAGTTGTTTCGTATCACTTAAACATATTTAAAACAGTCTATGTGAGGCATGTTTTTATATGTTAAGATGTTTTCATAAAAAATATATGTTGGTAAATATTGCTATTTATTATCATGCATTGTTATGGTGATAAATGTAACTGGCTAGATTTGTACTGTATTTCACTTCTTGATTTTAACAGCTGCTCTGATTGAAAAAAAAAATCACAGATATTGCAGAGAAAATACACATTAACTATTGTCAAAGGCAGGTATTATAAGGTTCTAATATAACAATTAAACCATTTAAAATATGTAAATAAATATTTTCAAAATGTAATAAAATGATAAACCTGTTATTTTTAAGAGTAAAATGATTTTTAAAAGCTACTTTTGCAATAAATCCCTTTTAAAAACATTCCGCAGAGTAAATACATATATTACCAATGTCATATAGTAAAAGACAGAAAATTGTAAATATAATAATTATAAAAACAATTAAGTATAAGTGAAATTTATTTTTAAAAATGTTAATTATAAATGTAATGTATAGTTTTACTTAAATATAGATTTATATTTATATATATGTGTCTCTACCCTGTGTGTTGATACTGCGCTGTCTCCGGGACGGTGGCTGTTGTCCACCAGGCAAGCGTTTGGTTGCTCCGCTCAGCTCTGGAGGCTGAGGCGGCCGTTTGCCTTTACTGAGGAACAGAGGAGACGACGTGTGACTCAGACGGTTCTTGTTCCGGCTGTCTTTGTCCAGCGCCGAGACTTTGCCTCTTGTTAAATGGCCTGGGTGGGAAACGCCAGTGCTGGAGTCTGAGAGAGAGAGAGATACAGTGAGAGAGAAACGATACTGTATATGAAAAGAAGGTTTGAATGAGTCCTTTTTCTATTTAATCCAACAAAAAGAGCAGTATAAAGAAGCTTTGATAAGATAATATGACAAGATATCATTGATGTGTCAGTTCACTGATTCATTCATTCATCAAATTGATTCATTGATTCAACATGAAAGAGAATTCGCAACCCATTTTGCTTCCATAATGTGACGCATTTTTCTGAGTGAAACACTGGTCTTTTTGACCAGACAAAAAATTGAGAGTAAGACATGTAATAAAGAGTAGATACATTTTAATTTCACATTAACATTTAAGTCATCATTGATAACACTTTACTTGAATGCATTATAAAAGTATTCATAAATTTTGGGTTGCATTAACAATGCTTGGATATTTCGAAATAATCTAACACGTAAAATGCATTATAAGTTTTGCAGATTTATTGTTACATTGAAATTGGCTGTTTGTCATGTGATTTAATGAATTATACTTTCTAAAGGTGTAGCAATTAATAGATAAATATTATAATGTATAATAATTATTGTTGAGATCATACAGTGCATTATAAGGTGTATTACAAGGCATAATAATGCATTAAAAATACTTCTATAATGCATTACATATAAAAGCTTCAAGTAAAGTGTTACCAAGTCATTTGTTTGAAACTGCTCTGATGGCTGACAATTTACAGTTCAGTTTGCCGAAAGTTGTCATTTGTCTGGTGACATTGTTGTCATACCAGGAGTGGATTGGTTGTTGCCTGGCAACAGACTGATAGTGGCTGATTGATTGGTTGTGGCAGATGTTGAAGGACAGCAGGGCGGGTGACTGGACAACGATGGCGAGGTGGAGTCTGTAAACGGATAATGAATGTCTATCAAAATACGCGTTTTGGAAAAATACAATGTGCATTGTTACGTGAGTGTGTTTTCTGGCACCTGGGGAGAGAGTGGATGTGGTCACTCTGACAGGGGAAAAAGAAGCCTGACGAGCCGAACCCAGAGCAGAACGAGACCTGCCGAGACAAAGAGAGAAATTATAATATCAGAAAAAAAAAATCAAATAAAGTCTCTTAATTCTCTCAGTTGTTTCTTCCAGAATGAGATTAAGCTGACAATAAATGGCTAAATCTTTGCTTAGATTTGCCAAGATACCAGTTTGAATCAAAATTCAGAGATCTCAATATGAACCCAAACATTTCTCTCCTAAAGAATACTTTGAAATGAGAAGTCTTTGAAAATCTTCCAAGCAACACTGCCTTTCAAAAGTTTGCAGCATTAAAGATTTTTTTTAAAGAAATGTTACAAAGATTACAAATGCTGTTATAAATAAAATAAATTATGTTCTTTTGAACTTTCTTTCATCAGAGCATCCTGAAAAAATATCACGGTTTCCACAATATACTGTTTTCAACATAACATATCATGTTTATGATAATAATAATAAACATTCCTTCAGCAGCAAATCAGCATATTAGAATAATTCCTGACTGATTGATTAGAATGATTGACAATGAAGACTGGATTAATTATGCTGAAAATTCAGCTTTGATCGCAGGAATAAATTACATTTTAAAATACATTAAAATAAACAGTTCCTTTAAATTGTAATAATATTCAAAATATTACCGTTTTTTCCTCTATTTTGATCAACAAATGCAGACTTGGTGCCCATAAGAGCTCTCTCAAAAACCGCTCGATATACAATTTTTCCCTAAAAAGTTTTTTTTTTGGAAATGTAGGACTGGAAATCTTTTGCTGCTGGATGGGAAGATGAAGTGATAGAGAAACAGAGAGAAAGGAAGAGGACAGCATACCACAGACAGAAGGATGGACAGAATGTGACGGTTGCAGTGAGGAAGGGCGTCCAAGAGACGAAGAGAAGGCAGCGAGATGCAGAGCTACAAACAACACTGAGAGAAATGAGCAGCAGGAGATCAAACGAGAGCATACAAAAATAAAGAGAAAGACCTCTGAGCATGACGTGGTGATGTGTACGTATGAATGGATGTGTGTGTGTGTGAACACATACATACCCCTCAACATCACTTATGCTTCCATGGCGTTGAAGATTGAGCACATAGAGGATGGACATGGAGATGACACTACAGAACAGATGATAATGAGCATGAAACAGAGACTCAAAATATTCATTCTAATGTTTGGGGTGAATGATTTCCTCCCTCACCTGAAGGCCATTATGATGACCAGCGCCAGGATGGTGCCCTGCATGAATCTGTGACTCAGGCAGCCCTGCTCTGGGTTGGACCGCTGCAAAAACAACAACAATCATCTCAGCTCATCTCATCCCATCCCATCCAATTCTATTCCATCCCAGTCCAAATTATTCTATTCTATTACATTCCTCTCATCATATACCACTGATTCTGTGCAATCCCATTCATTATGTTTGAATCATATCCTATTCTAGCAATCTATCCCATTCCATCTGATTCTATTCTATTCCATATGATTCTATTCCATCCAATATGATGCTGCTCTATTCCATGAGATTCTTTCCCATCCAATATGATTCTACTCTATTCCATATGATTCTATCCCATCCTACATGATTCTATTGCATTCCATATGATCCTTTCATATCCAATATGATTATATTGCATCACATTAGTGGAATTTAGTAACACGATAAACATCCTATTTTTCATTCAAGTATAATTTTAGTAACTGTTTTTTTTGAAAACCAACAATCTCAACATTGATGTTGTATTTCTCACCTGCAATGAGACTGTAACATCACATCTCATCTCATTCCATTCCATTATTGTTTTTAATATATTAATATTTTTTTTAAAGCGGAAGGTTGTTTTAAATCATACCTTGCTTCCTGGCTTAGCTGTTTTTTTCTTGAGTGGGCCACTTCCTGTTCTGCTAAAATAGCTTCCTGATTGGCTAGAAAAAAAGAGCATATTTCTTCAGACATCCTCACTTTGAATGTACTCAAACAGATGCACGTGTGAGTGCACAGCTTCATAAACACACACCTGACAGTGCCTCCGCTGACGGTGCTCTTCATGCTGTCTAGCCGGCGCAGCTTGGCGAGCTTTCGGTTCCAGCGTTCAAGTTCGTCAATGCGAGTCTCCAGATTATCAGTGAGTTTGCAGAGTTCCTTCACTGCTCCCACGTTCTCCATAAAGATCCTCTCCTGCAGAATCAAACACACACATGAGAGAGAGGCAGAGACTGTGTGGGCATCTGTAAGAATGTGTTTGTGTGCTCATACTTTATTGACCACCAGTAGATTAGGGATGGTCTCTCCGTTAGCACACACCACGTCTCCTCCATCCTTCACAGCCTCCGGCAGAATCTGCTGGACCTCCTGAGCAATGACCCCTAATAACACACACACACACACAACCTATTAACTGGACACACTAAGTTTCTGTTAAGCACTAGTTTTACAGTCCTACCTACTAATAGCGACAGTGGAATTCATCCTTTAGAAATAATCTCACAAATAAATGTATTGTTTCACATTTCATCACCCATATCAAAGGAGACAATAAATAATTTTAGTCACAGTTTTGTTATTGTTAACTAAAACTATTCAAATTATTTTTGATAATTGAAATAAAGCTGACATAAACTAAAATATGAATATTAGATGAAAAAAAAAAAGATAAATAATTAGAAATGTTGCCTTGGCAACTAAAATAAAAAGTTTTAAGTAGTAACATGAGACTAAACTAAAATAACAATATTAAAAAAGCCAAATGAATATTTACAACTAATAATAACCTTCACTAAATTTTAAAGGATATTATGAAAATGGAATCAAATATTATAAATTACATAATCTAAAATACTACTAATTAAGATTGGAATTTTTCCTTACGATCTAAAGATTTTTTTGCATTGTACATTATTTGCTTCAAACTTACGCATAGTTTTCACCAACACAAATTCTCATTACGGTCCAGATCACCGGCAATGATTATCTAATTTTTTTTTCTTTTATTGTGGTGTGAAATATGACCCCAATTGGGAATTTACACTGGATTGAAGTCTGTGGGTGTCTCGCCTGTGGACCAGTCTCAGAATTGGCATCATGCCCACTGTGACTAGCAGGGGGAAACTCAGGCGGGTTATACTGATAATGGCGACACCAGCCTCATTTTGGGAAATACTCCGCCTCATGTTTTATTCGAGCTGGTGTCCACACGGATGGCAAGAGAGAAAAAGGTGGTGAGAGCTAGGCGCTGTGTGGAGGTTGGGTAATCAACTCAAACGTGAGACAGCTAGAATGATACATAATATGAAACGAGCGATGTAGATTGTCAGTTCGCGTAAAAATGTTTGTATGTGTGTTAAATGTTATGGTGTAACTGCCAAGGATTGCTGCGAGGAACTGCATGGTATAGGGTGGTGTGTGGGTGTAGGCTTTGGTTTTCGTTGTAGCAGTGGGGGGTCATTTTTCTGGATTGTCATGAGCATATGCACGAAAGAATGTAGGTCCAGCATCCCTTTGTACGTTCCATGCCTTGGGCCCGATGAGTTACGGTCAGTATCGGGGGTTGCAGCATCCGTGTCCATGTGAGCGCGTTTGACAGATATGTCAGGGCTTTGAGCACTCCAGGGGGGATACAAGGTGGCCTGCACAATCCGACCAACCGGGCTCTGGGGAATCCGAGTGATGCCCACGCCGCCCGTATGTAGTGACACAGCGCCGGCATCTGCCCGCTCTGCCACAACACTTCAGCTGTCCTCGCAAATTGACTTAGGATTAAGCCGTACCGAAGACAAGAAAGGAGAAAAAAGACCTAGGTAATAGAACATAGGTAGGAACGCTTATCAGAAGGATGGTTACTGCAAATGCATGGACTTTTAAATGTGATACATAAAACTCAAGAAATAGGTTGCACGTTAATAAGAGTTGATAATCTTCACATTGTATATTTCTCAAACAATCGTAAGAAAATAATCAAAATGAAGGTGCAACGAAGGCACGGCAGAACCATAACGGTAGCAGTAATCTAGTTGGTCAGAGTGGATCACTGACACGAGAAACAGTTGGGGTGGAGAGGGTCGTGCAACGAACCACCAAACTGGGGCAGCGTTATCCCTGACATGTCCTCCGACTTAGCCGCCATTGAAGCTCTGACTTTTGCAGGAGCCTGAATCGTACTACCCCACATTACCTACACAATACAAATGTAATGTTTTGTAAATAAAAATCATATAGTTGGAGAAGTATTCTGTAGTTTTATCTTGGTGAAATATCTGTGTAGCGTATTGACAGATTTTGAGAAATGTTGCATTCCATCACTTGCTCACCATTGGATCCTCTGCAATTGAATGGGTGCCGTCAGAATGAGAGAAACAGCTGATAAAAACATCACAATAATACACAAGAAATCCACCCCACTCCATCCACCCTTAAGGTCTTGTAAAGTGAAAAAGCTGTGTGTTTGTAAGAAACAAATCCATCATGGAGATGTTTTTAACTTCTAAACATTGCTTCTGGTCATCGGTCCATAAATCCACAAAATGCTTCCCCAGTGAAAAAAATCCACCCCTGTTGTCCTCTCAACTCAAAATAACACTGACATATGTGTTTTAGAACATTGACTATTTTTGCTTGTCAGCTTTGGTTGATGTGTGCGTATTTCTGTCCTGATTCAGACAATATGATTTTTTCACTGGAGAAAGCAATAATATGGACAGAGGACTCGTATTTTCTCACAAACACGCAGCTCACTTTTTCACTTCACAAGTCAATTACTGATGGACTGAGTGTTTGAATACTTGTGGATTATTTTGATGTTTTTATCAACTGTTTGGACTCATTCTGACGGCACCAATTCACAGCAGAGGATCCATTGGTGAACAAGTGACGTAATGCTAAATTTCTCCCAATCTGTTCCGGTGAGAAAACAAATTCGGATGGCCTGAGGGGGCAGTAAAAAAGTTATAAATAAACCTAGTTAGGATTACTTTGTCATGGTTATATTTCATACCTCTGGTCTGGATTCGGCTTGCCTTTCTTTCTCATGTTATTAGCTGTGGTCTCACTGAAATGGAGACGTCCCACCGTTACTTTGGTCACCTGCTCTGGCGGCAATGTCACTCTATAAAAAAAATAGTTAACATTTATGTCACAGGCCAACCTAAAAACCACACTCTTAATACATAATATTAGTAAATATAATATGAAAAACTTACACAACTGGTTTAAAGGGTCTTTTGCTCCGGTCAGACTGTGACTGTTCCACATTAATGGACTGATTCATCGATTCCAACTGGAAGAGAAACAGATAAAAACATACTAGAACAGGCAAGAGTTTATAGACAGTAGTGACATGTGTTCTGGTTGTTTGGCTCACCTTGACCCCATTGAGTTTCAGGTAAAAGCATTCAATGGGCTGTAGCCCCTCGCTGGTCTTGACATATTTGGGATCTCCTGGCATCCCGATGTACACGGTCACTTGGAAGTGGTTCTTCTTCTGACACACAAATGCATCATCAGCCAAGGAGAAGTTAAAACCCTTATCTGCATCCACCCTATATGTAGGCATCGGACTGGAGAGGCAGAAAGAGAGAAAGAAAACTTCATGAAGAAGAGAGGGTGTTAAATGTCTTTGTTAAAATTATAAGAGGACTTCAGGGAAAAATACCTAAATTAAAGTAAATTATGATAAAAAAAATAATTAAGTAAATTAATATTATTTAGATGATTTTTAAGGTTACTTTCAAAAAAATCTCAAATATATTTCTGATTATCTTTTTTTTTTTTTAAATGTATTATATTTTTATATACAGGTTTAACATATTAAATTATATAATATTTTAAAACATGTTTAATTATTATAACTATAATAATTAATTAATCCTAGTTTATTTTTATTTTTTTTGAAATAATTATTAAATAAATGTATGTGATTACATTCAATTAATGTACTACAAAAGTGTGGTGGTGTACATGTTTTTTTTTTTACATGATCTGTTGCATTAAGTTTTTAAGAAACATATTAAATGTATGTTTTAGACGTGATGAATATTTGATGTCACTGATTTTCTGTTAACTAAAATAATAAATTGTAATCGTATATATATATCACTATCAATGTTTTCAAACTAACTTTAAAACGAACTGTTATATTTATGTTTATATGTAAACCATTATATATATACACACATTAAATTATGTAAAATATAATACATAAAATCTGTTATAAAACAAAGTTTGATAATTTTGAAAAAAACTTTTTTTTGTATATAAATGTATAAAAATACATGTACAAATACATTTTCATATGAAATTATTTCTATTTATCACAACACTTACAGAATAACCCATGTTCTAAGTTAAACTAAAAAGATTTCGTGATACAAAACTTAAAAGTCATGCCACTTGTGCCTGATCTTTCTCTCTCTGTTCATCCTCATTCCTCTGTCTTGTAAGCCAGATCTCTGCTCTTACTCTCACTCCTACACGCGGCTCACCTCATAGGAATTCCCTGGCCTCTGCCATCTCTCTCTCTTCTGTCTCTTTTAGTACAGCCTGATACCTCCCTATACCCCATTAAATCCCAAACACACACTCTCGCCCTCAATGCATTTCTCATTGCTCTGTCATAAATCTAAATGCAGAGGTGCGTAAGACCAGGGAAGCACCCACAGTTCTTTTCCACTGGAGTCGTATAATGTAGTCCATTTGTTCTGCTGGTGCGGCTGCCACTTTATGCACTGGTAGTTTGTAGAGCGGTCAGCGTCCCCGGAGTCATGATTTTTTGTTCTGCGCAGCCTCATTCGACCTCTCCAAACCTTTTGACACCCGACACGAGCAAATCCGCGTTACATCCACATCACCAGTGCTGGAAAATGCAGTTGTTCTGAGGGTACCCTGTGTGTGTGTGTGTGTGTGTACCTGGCTCTTGTTTGATGATGCCTGTGAGGATCTGAGAGTTGAGAGTGCTGTTGGGAGAGTCTGAATGTTTTCTCTTCTTTGCTGGATGTACGGGAATCCCACTGGAGAAACACAGAGCATTTATTTGTTGCTGTGGAAAATTCTGACCTTTGACACTACTTATTTAATAACCTAACTCTAAATTAAAATCATATAAAAAAAACACAAAATCAAGATTGAAATCATATTTCTTCACATGGAATTCACAAAACGCCAGGGGTTTTTAAGATTGTAAAAGTACTGCTGAATGTTAAAACAAAACAAAACCAGGGGGCTAGGGGACCACTAAGGGCCCTCAGCAAATTTGCAAGCAGGCAGCAGGATGACTTAAGAGGTAAAAAAAATTAAAAAAAATAATATCATATCACTCTAATCTAATGAAATGCTACAAAACACATTAAATTCACATTTAATTGAACCTAATATTTCTTCACCTTTCAGTTTATGAAAAAAACCACTAAGAGGTTGTTGAGATTGTAATATTACTGCTGTAATGTGACAACCTAAACTAAACTAAAATCAATGTCATAATAAATATTTTTTATTTGTTTTAATTATTTGGAATAACATCACACAAAAAATGCTGTATAATAACGTAATACAATATATATATAAAATGTAATAAAAGATTCACCTTACTTAAAATCTCAAAGGGTTCTTCGATAATATTTGGGTCATATTCTTATTATGTCTCCTGAGCTATGAAAGAGCAACCTCTAAGCAATAAAATGTTCCTCTGGTTCTCTCTCTTACTCTGGTCCTTGTGGATGTTGCAGGAGTTGATGTAGCATCTGACTCTGTTGCATGTCTCCGCCCCCGCCGCTGACTGGACCAATCGCATACTGAGAGATCATGGGCTCTGGCTTAAGGTACATGTCCCGGTGCATGCTGGGATAGTGAGGGTGTGTAGGAAGAGGTGGAGGACTGGTCATGTGACACATGTTCTCGGGCGTCATTGTCCTGAGCATGTGTGGATCTAATGTGGAAAATTAATAAGCAGGCATTCAGTTACATTTAATATTTCCTTCAATTTTGATTTCTACATATACATATATACATAATAATACATAAATATACATATACATATGCATAATAAGTTCTTATTCTTCACCCTCTGCCCGTGAATCATTTTTCATGTACACATTTATCGAAAATATATTTAAAATTCTGAAAGAATAACTAAACTTTCTGTGTATGTTCTTGGTTGGTGGACTGAACTAACCGTTGGCTTGCTGGGGTGAATAAGGCTCTGAGCTGGAGTCAGGAGGGGACTCGGGTAGCGTTCTGCAACAACAATAACATTAAATACATTTTATATACATTAAACACATGACAACATGAGTGATTGTCAGGGTTGCTCTGGTTGCCCTGCAATTGCAAGGTACTCTGAGTGGGTTTTAATGTGTTGCTTTGTTTATTTGATCACAGCTCTCCTCAACAAGACTCATGTTTTAATTAGAAACCAATCAGAAAGCTCACTAACAACATATCTGCTGCCTCCTTTTGGGCAACTTTATAAAACAGCATTTGTGATTGCTAGGGGTGTAAAGGTACATGTATTCAGTACAGGTCTTTCGGTTGGGTACGCATGTGTACTGAACAAATACAGTGTTATTTTAACCACTGCATGAGTGTAACTTCATTGGACACTTCCAGTTTTATATATTGTTACTTTTGATAAGAAACAAAGTCTCATCTTTCAAATTATGTCAATTTTCAGGAAATTCAAACAATAAATGCCGTTTTGACGCTCTTTTTCCTCACCAACAAATATAAATTTTATAATTTAGAAGTTAATTTAAAAACTGCATTATGTGCAATTTACATGTTTGCATATTTTTAAGTTGAGAGTTGATTATTTTGTTTAAAAATAAATAGTAATTACATTTAAATTTGGGGTTTGTTGTTAATTGTAACCTTATAGTAACGTAAAAGAGTTTAGTTCCCTAGTTTAGATCTGAATCTGAGGTAGATTTCTATCCCTATTTTTTTTTATTATAATTATAAAGAAAGAACAATTTGATCAGTAAACCACTGTTAAAAAAAAAAGAAGCAGCAATTTTATGTTTAGTTTTTTCCCCCTGCTGTACCGAACCATGACGTCAAAACCGAGGCACGTATCGAACTGTCATGTTTGTGTACCGTTACACCCCTAGTGATTGCACAACTCCTCACAGGTTATCAGGCCTGACCCATTGCGTCTCAGCGCTTAGTCCCAGTTCACTCCTCCGTCTGTCTTACTCAGCCTTTATCTGAACTGAGGGTTATCTGAGGTCATACAAAATGAAGAGGCGGGGCATATCGAAAGGGGTGGGGCAAACTATTTGACGTACTATGATTCTGAAATTGTGATGAAACTGCGCTATTGTGTATATTGAATGTATCAACACAAGCTCAAGGTGATTCGTAACTAATTCATATGAATTCGTAGATTTTCGTACAATCTGCTTACGCCCCACAGACAGATAGGTTTTGGGGTGGACTGTCACACTTTTTTTTTTAATAAATAACATGTTTAAGTACCGTACAAATCACATCATATGAATTCATACAAAATTACCACTTCGAAAAATAGTTACATTTCTTTTAGTTACTTTTGTGACCAGTCACATGAGTTTTGATGTACTATGATTCTGAATTTGCATTGAAACTGCACTACTGTGCTTACAGCAGTTTGCAACTATTTTACGTTATCGTGAATTGGTAGCCGATTTGTATGAATTTGTATCTTTTCATACGATCTGCTTATGTCTCACTGAGGGTTAGATTTAAGGGTGGATATTTTTTCTAAATATCATACACTTTAGGTTCAAATCAAATTGTAAGAATTCATAGGAAATCTAAAAAAGTTGTGTTTTCTCATGATAAGTTTGAATCTATTCTACTCAAATTCTACGTACTATGATTCTTGTTGTTATAAAACTGTGCTATTTTGCCCAAGACAATTTATAACTATTTTACATTATCGTGAATTGGTGTCTAATACATATGAATTTGTATTTTTTTGTATGACTCTGCGGCCACTTTCTCTTAGAGCCTTCAGCAAACTTCCAAGCCGGTTGCAGGATGACTTAAAATTATATAAATGAATAAATATTTATTAATATAATTTAAACAATCTAATGCTAATCTAAATTGAACTGTAATTTTTTTTAAAGAAAATACAATAAATAAATGAAATTAATAATATAAATATTTTTTTGTTTTTACTAGTTTTATGGAATAACATCATGCAAATTTGTTGTAAAATAATATATATAAAATTATTCTATGAATTTGTACGTTTTCGTATGATCTGCTTATGACTCACTGACAGTTAGGTTTAGGGGTGGACCTATATGCTTATGTTTTTTCCCCCTAAAAATCTGTATGTTTCTGTACAAATAACATTGTATAAATTCATACAAAATTTTCTCATTAGAAAAATGTGGCCATAAGAGCAAAAATACAGCAAAAGGCAAAAAACAACAGAAAATAATACATTTTAATAGGTGAAAAAATCCATCTGTTGACACATTTCGCCACATTTGCTCCGTTCTGCTGTCTCTTTCTCTTACCCTGGTGCGTACTGTCCGCGGTGGTCTGGTTTGACGTGTGGCTGTTGGTGTTGGGGTGTTTGGCTCTGCTGTTGCCCCAGACAGGGGTAGTTGTGTCTGAGGTGACTCAGTGGTGGTGGAGGTGGGTAGGGGTTTTGGCAGGGCTGGGGCAGAGACAGGACGGCGCCCTGGCGCAGGGGGATGGGGGGGCTCACGCCACACCCTACCCCCCCTGAAGAAGATGCCCCGGCCTGGGGCAAGGGATACTGGGGTCCCGGGGTGCTGTGGACCTCTGTGAAACAGCTAGAGGAGAAAAAACAAATCACCAGCCGATAGCCAATATGATTTATTATCATCAAAATAAGCACATCATCAGAACAAATTTGGTTTACTGAGTGGTACAAGCTGTTTCCAGATTCTTACATATCAGTGCTGTCGTCCTCTTTGCTGATGTATTCCTCCAAGATACTCGTGTCAATGTTTGTTGGCTCCAAAGAGCTGTTAATATCATGACCTGCAAGGGAAATAGAGGGAGAGAGAAACAGAAAGGTAGAAGAGAGTGAGAGAGGAGGATGAGTATCGTGTTCCTATGCACCGTTTCTACAGTTATAAAATAACAGTTTCACAACATCTCTTATTCAGACTCCAACAAAAGAAGGAGACTGTTTTGTGTGGCTTGCAACACTTCTGATCATTTGTTTACTTGTTTAATAGCCAGATTGATGACATATGTTCAAACTAAGGATCACAGATGAGGTTAATGGAAACATAAATGTCTTGGAGGTTATAGACACAACACACATTGTAAAAAACCCAAAAGGAAGGTCACTTGCGAAGAAAGTTCTCTTTTATTCTGCACGAAAGTAGCTTTTCTCTCTCCTCCCGTATCTGCCCCCCTTCTCTACCTCTTTGCCAAATCTCTCCAAATCTCCAGCACATGACCCATCGCAGTAATCACTCCGTTGCAACACCTGCAACAGTTACAGGTCACTCTCACCCAGGCCGACTTTGCACACACATGCCAAATAAA
This sequence comes from Sinocyclocheilus anophthalmus, assembly GCA_018155175.1. Taxonomy (NCBI): domain Eukaryota; kingdom Metazoa; phylum Chordata; class Actinopteri; order Cypriniformes; family Cyprinidae; genus Sinocyclocheilus; species Sinocyclocheilus anophthalmus. Next base: position 285,531 of record JADLZN010003097.1, read on the forward strand.
GCACCTTTTCTTGCATAAGCTTTCTCTTTATGCATTGTATAATAGGCTATATTTAAAAAAGGTATGTGCATGTTTTGGGTTAAAAAATTAAAATACAACAAATATATAATATACATAATTTTCAGCACATGCCTTTGTCTATTAAGTTGTGCAATAGATTCAACACAAAATATATGCATTTGTCAAAAATGATACCTTGTATAATTTATAGCTATTATTGCAAGTTATGAACCCATATGAAAGTTATTTACCTTTAAAAAACATATACATATGTTTTGAATAAATACATATTTGTACTTAAATTTTTAATGTATTTTACTTAATGCCTTTTAAAATTATTATTGTAAAAAAAAAGAAATATATATTAGGGATGCTCCGATCGGCCGGAGATCAGTATCGGCCGATAATCACATTTTATGACTCGATCGGTACTCACTAACTTGGCCGATCTTACGAACCGATCGCAATTTGATGACGTCAACGCGTGACGACGTGCATGATGCGTGGGGACATAAATTATTTGGCGCCACAGTCATGTCATCGCCGGTGTGGAAATGCTATGACGTTTCGAGTTTTCGCTGATCTCACAAACGCTGCTTTATCAGGCATATTACATGCAAAATGAAATGAAAAGGACATCGAAAATTTTCTAAAGATAGTCTTCCTTCAGAAATACAGTGATATAAAAACACCCGCACCTCGTTTTGATTTTTAAACGTGCATTACGTGCTCATGTTTATTCAACGAAGCCTTTTGGAAAATCTGTAGTTTTTGATATTGTGGCGAGCGCCACAAGTAAATAAGTGTATGGGAAACACATCCCACAGCACTACCACTACTAACAACTACCTGAGCCCAACTTCAGTCTACTCATCACCTTAACTTTAAAGGGGTATATGATGCTGCTAAAAGTAACATTATTTTGTGTATTTGGTGTATGAAATGTGTTTATATACATATAAAAAAAAAAATTACTTACAGTCTTTGATCACACATCTGAATATTTGGGGTTGAACTGTTCTGGAACAGTGTTGTTAAATACAACTTAACCACTGATTTGTAGTTGTGTCCATTTTTGGAAGGCCACACAAAGTAGTTTCGCTTTCACAACGCAACACAATGGCGGGCTAGAGTGAGCGGAGGGCCGGCGGATTCGACGAAGGAGCGTCCAGCGGACTTGCGACAATGATTGTCCGGGCATGCTTGCGGCAACCACATGTGACGACTTCGGGCTGGACTCCGCTTCGTCCACGTGAAAGCCGATCTGGCGATCCACAGAGCAAAGTTGATGTATTTCATTAGCGACCAGCACGGATCAGCTCCAGGCATAACGAAGCGGATATCGTCCTCTTTTGGAAGGCAAATAAAGTAGTTTCACTTTCACAATGAAAACACAGCGTCTCCACAACATGGCGACGGCAACAACATACTACAGCGAGAATAAAAGTTACGCCGTCTTTCTTTGCGTGAACATTTGGGCGGCAGTTGCAAATCTTCCCACATTGTGACGTAGACATGTGGGGCGTGTTAGAACGAGACGTTTTAGGTTGGTGTGGTTGACTCTTAACTTTTATAGAGAATATGTCTTTGGATTTGAGACTTAGTCTTTGCAACTTTACAGATCTTCTTAAGGCACCAAGAGCTTGTAACACTCCAAAAAAAAAATTTTTAATCGCATCATATGACCCCCTTTAACCTACTACTGCGTTTGTGCTGGCGCCGATAGCCATACTGATAACAACACAACCGGAAGTTAACTTCGGGCCAGATCTTGCCCCATGAAAGTCTATATAAAGCTTGTAAGCCATCAGAATTGCATCGGTAATCGTCCGATCCCCATGTCCAGAAATCGGTCTCATAATCGGCTGCAATCCCTGAGCGAACATCCCTAATATATATATATATAAATAAAAAAAACTGAAAATACAAATAAAAAGTTATTATTTTATTTATGTGTAAATGTAAATAAAATGGTGTATATTTTGTAGGCTGGTCACGATTTTCGAATATTCGATTAGTTGATTTAATTATAGAATATCGACTAGGTTGTGCGATTATTGTCTTAAGGGTCATAATGATGCTTTTTTAAAAGATCATTATTTTGTGTATTTGGTTTAACATAAAGAATATGTTGACATGCTTTAATGTTAACAAAACACATTATTTTTCAAATACTGTACATTATTGTAGTTCCTCTATGCCCCGCCTCTCTCAAATGCTTTGTTTTCTACAAAGTCCCTCCTTCTGACAATCGCAGTCTGCTCTGATTGGCCAGCTGCTCCAGTGCATTGTGATTGGCCGAACACTGCAAGCACTCGTCGGAAATGTAACCATAATCGCGAGCTTCATCTTTCAAAATAATGTAAAGACAGAGCCTGAAAGGGGAACAGAGTCGTGTGACAGACGCAGTGATGAAGCTGGTATGTGTTTGTTATGTGACCCCCTTCTCTCTCTCTATCTCTCTCGCGCTCTCTCTCTCACGCTCTCGCACTCTCTCTCACTCACTCTCGCTCTCTCACACACACACACACACAATGCGCAACAACTCTGCATTTGAACAGTCAATAGCAAATACTAATAACAAAACATACTTACAGTCACTGATTCAGAAGCCATCATAATTGTCATAGCAAAGTCAGAATTACCTTCTCTCCTAGGTTCACGAAACGTCGTCTATAAAATGCATTGCTGTTCTGTTGTAAGTGATCTTAAAGATTCCTAATGCATCTACTTCCGGAAGGCCAAATAAAGTGCTTTTGCTTTCGCACTGAAACACAAAGCGTCTCCCTGACATGCTGCTTCAAAACTAACTGCAGTTACTGAAACCACGCCTTCTTTCTTTCTTTGCGTGCACATTTGGGCGGCCTTATGCAAATATTTCCACATAGTGAGGTAGAAATGTTGGGGCGTGTTAGAACGAGCCGCTTTAGTGGGGCGTGGCAGAGTCTTAACTTTTATAAAGAATATCTCTTTTGTTTTGAGAGTTTAGTCTTTGCAACTTCAGGGATCTTATATTTGCACAATCAGCTTGTAACACTCCAAAGAGAAAGGAAAACTTGAAATCGCATCATATGACCCCTTTAAAAAATTTCCACGTTTTCCGTGCTGATGTGGTGGTGATGCATTCATGTAAGCAGAGGGTGGCACTGCCAATAACCCACCTAAAAACTGTCAAAGACAACAGAAGGACACATTGTCTCACGCGCACACTGTAGACTTGCGTGGCATAAAAAAAGACTTGCGTAGCATATAACGCTTACAGTAACTTGGGACGATGTCAAATAAGAGTTCTGTGCGAACTACAAACACCCCCGACTGGGTTAGAGGTATGGCTGAATCCGTATTCAGAAAGGCGCGGAAAACAAATAACGCTTTCTATGGTGCCACTAAAGGGACATGGTTAGCTGCTTGCTAGCGACAGCCTGTTTCATTTCAGTACATAACATTTCACTTACCACAAAAACAGAGTAAGGAGAGATGACTGATAGGATGATGGCGAATGATTTGCAGATCCTTCTAATCATGTAAAATGTGTGGCAAGTATTGCCGAGTGCTGCTCCGTACATGTGATTGCGAATCTCGAAAGTGAAAGCAAAAAACAAGCGCGTGTTCAAAAGCGATTTTATATACAGTATAATTACCTAACGATATAATTGCGACATAAGATACTGAAGTATATTTTTCCTCCCATCTCATATCTGTTCCCTTTTGGGGTTCTATTTTTTGAAATGGAAATGTCCTAGCCTTATGAGCAGTTCATTTATGCTATTTGACAGACTGTTATGTTAATAAGTGCCATCATTCGGTTGTGTTTATTATATTAATATGTTTCAGCAAGTTACAATCATTAGGCTATATGGCTTGAGTTAAGATAGCCTATCTTCTGAATTAAACAGTTTATCATACAGATTCAGGGCTCTACGCTTACTTTTCTTTTTAGGAGTACGTTCAAAATTTTAGGAGCACCTTCTAATCAATAATCCAAAATTTTATCAAAAAGTAGCCTTCCCATTACGAGGTGATATTTGACTCCTCTAACTTTATTAAAAGTAGGCCTATGTCATCTTTTGTCAAATTCTTAAAAAATTCTAATTCTATTCTAGATGGCACCATTTACAGAAAGCCAACACAATCCTGACTCACAAAATATCCCAAAACAGTTTCCAACAACTTGTCATTGTGGTCAATTAACAGTTTTGACACCTGATCCACCTGTGAAACGTCATGGAGCATTTCTGTGGATGTGAGTTTACTCAGACTGATCCATTTATAAGCCGGTATAAGCCTGTCAGTGTATATTTACACCAGGTATAAACCAAGAGTCAAACCAATCACTTCCCATAAGCTATTTGAGTGATCGCAACTGTGCTTTTTCATGAGTATAAAAATAAAAAAAAATATTTCTGTAAAAAAATCAGTGATGAAACTTCTGCTCTGCGGGGAAAAACCAGCACTGATGTAATGTTTGGAGGTGCAGCGGCTGGGCTCTCTGCTCGGACAGTTTTATGAGTGTGCCAGCAGGGCAGTGAGAAACAGAGAAGGATGATTTTACTAAATAAGATCCAGATGTTTCCATCCTCCTGCGTTAAATCTGGAGGAGAGAGAGTGAGAGAGCAATATTGTTGGACAGAAAAAGAGAAGGTGATTTTAACAAACAGAGGAGAAACACATGCTTTGTACTGTTTTGTAAAATGTTTTTGGTTGTTTTTTTAACACTTATGTACTCATGCTCTGTGAAGCTCATATTCACATGTGTTGTCACCTGCAACACTGTGAAATAATTGTTTTATCTGATCACATTTATGAACCATTTTTCCCTGTTCAGTATTGTCGAATGTGTGTCGACAAGAGTTGATATTTGTTCAATGTAGAGATTAATATGCTTGTTTTAAAACTTTTAAGCACCACTAAATCAACTCCTAATGCCACAGTTAAACTCATCTAAACTCTTGTTGAACAATTCAAAGCTTATTTAAACACAACCAAACAAACACAAACCAGCATTACACAACTAAACAGAACTCAGTCAAAATGCACAATCAAAAGTGTATGAAGTTGATAGATCTAGCTCTACAATCAATTGATATTAATATTAGTATCCATATTGTTCAGAAACGTTTACACCACTTTTCAACACTTGAGGACGCTTTTACTAGGGTTGGGTATCGTTTGAATTTTATCAATCTCAATTCCGATTCTTTTCGATTCCCAGTTTCGATTAAAAATATTCCCATGTGATTAAATAATGATATCAAACATTTATACTGTGTCTCTTTTTTTTTTTGCAAATCCATTATGCGAAGGAATAACCATGAACAAAAATCAACAGGCTACATAAAAACTGGACTCTTTAAGAGACTGTTGTGTGCCAACCCCCCCCCCCCCCCCAAATAGCAACTGCATGATTCTGGACTGGCATGGGACGGTATGATAACCTTAAGTAAAAATATCACGGTTTCACGGTTCTTATCTTGTTGTTCAGCCTTAAATGTGATGTGTTATTTTTTAAATGACCTGAGCAGTTAAAAACCAAAAATTTCTGCCCCTGAACACAATATATTTAGTTTTTGCCCAGCAACATCAGCACTTTAGGAAACAGCTAGATTTGTTCTAATGTTATTATCTTTGCAATTTGTTCCTAAAAGAAGAAAAATAAGAACAGACATCTTTATTTACCTAAATCTTGTATTAGTATTTAATTTAGTCATATAAATTCATATACATATGATTTAGTTATATAATTACAATACATAATTTGATTAATAATAACCCGCAATTGAAGCAAAGCAGAATGTTCTGTTATACTAGACTTTGTGAAATTTATACTACATGCCTGAACGATAAAGCAACAGCCAGAAGACCTCTAATGAGACGCAGTATTTCTCTCTGAACAGCAGGATGGCGATCATGGAACAGCAGATATAGGCCTATTTTCTTGGTTACCGCCTGTAAAAAAGCAGCACTTAGCGCCACTGCAAAAACTGCCTTTAATAATGATACAGAGATCAAAATGATAATACCACGTAAACTATCTTCTTAAGACCGCGTTCCCTCAGAAACAATTCATATAAACCCCCAAAGAATATTGCAGGATTTTCTTTCAATAGTTTGTGCATCATGAACACGTGATCGTGATCTGCCTGCTACAGTATTTTTCTCTTTTCGTCCCTCTTCAGCGTTTCTGGCCTGTGTTAACTGGCGTTTACAGACTTCATATTTTCACTTAAATGACATTTTGGAAAACGATTGCCTTGCAACGCAGTTTGTGCAAGTCCAGAAAAGAGACGAGTTGTTTGCAATAAGACAAAAAACGGCTGTCGTTGCGATCGCGGTTGTAACCTCCAGGGGAAGCTCCTTAAGTTCGGCCATCCTACACACACGTGATTGACCGCTCGCTCGCACCAACAGGAGGAGGCGGCTCGTGTTACTCTCTACACTGCACTCAACCAGAGGGATTCCTACACTTTCAGTCTTTAAGAAGACATGAAAAACAGCGCATACCGCAAGAAAGGTATAACGGAAAATATTAGCGGTTTTGAAACCGTGAAATTTTCAAATCGCGGTATCCATCTTTTCTTCAACAGCGGGCTGTGAGGAGGAAGTAAGCTATGGGTGAGACATTCCGGTTCTTAGCGATATATGGTAATAACGAGAAGAATAACAATGTGCAGTAAACTGTAAAACTGTTTGCACTACAAGCCAGTGTGTTCATAATTAAGATAATACATTGAAATAATATGATAAGACACACCAACTTTAAATATCAAGCAGCAAAACGAACTGTTCTGTACAGCTAAAAATAGCTGGAAGCGAAAAGTGCCGACGCAGATTAGAGAACCCGAAGCCCAGACACATATAATTTGCAAAATGGCCGCCCGCCCATTTTACGACCAAGAAAAGGATGATGCATACCGGCATGAAACCGGTAATCGGCCCATGCCTATTCTGGATAAATTTAGTTTTTTTCCCCAATGGAAGTTGTGGTTCTCTCATGATTCTGAAGAAAAAACAATAGACAACTAAACAAAACCACATGTAATTTATGAATGAATGCTTCAATGATTCACTCAATGTGTACTTACTACATGAATCAGCGTTTTTGAAAACATCTCTTGGATTATTCAAAGACAAATACATTTTAACAGTCCATTTTCACCACCCACTGGCGTAACAATGTAATCGATAAATCTTCATTTGAAGTGTCAAATTACTTTCAAAAGGTGATTTACTTTATTTTAATTGCTACCATACACATCATACACACAGTTTATATCTGAACTATAAACTTTTATCCCAGTACTTCTGTGATTTGAATGTTTGTAACAGAAATAATGATACTGTGTGGTTGAAAAGACTGAAGCCGTTTCATTCATGACAGACAGCTGCTATCTTTAGGTCAATGGCAGCGCAAACGCAGATTTAAATGTTCAAATCACACTGGTGTGATCGTACGCTGCACGGATGAACCAAGATTACAACACAAAGGTTGAGGAATGAAACAGACGAATCATTGTAATTTAGGAACAGAATCACGTTGGTGTTTGAATCGTGTTCGCGATCTTTAACGATCTATTAAATTAAAGTGCTTTGTCATGTTGGTGGTGACACCTCTCTTGCAACATGTTTAGCTGCCTATCACAGGTATTATACTTAGCTTTTTTGCTTTCTGATCGCAAATGTAGCCAAACTTTGGAACGCTTAGATTAGCAAGCAAGGTCCTGGCAGATCGATAGGTGCGGTCCTCACAGATGAAGAAAAAAAAAGCGCATAGGAATCGATAGGCGGAATCTAAATTTTAATTTGACAACAAGTATCCGATTCCTGATCTTAAATATTTGATTCTGGAATCGGAATCGATTTTCGATTCCCAACCCTAGATTTTACAGTAATTTTATCACAGTTAAACACATCAAGTAAAGTTTAACACACTGTGACTGGACTTTTTGAAAGAGCCTGTAGCCGGTGAAGGCGTTTCCATCCACAAACACATCATTGGCTATCAAGAAGATTTTGTATGAAGAACTGATGATTCTGAACTAAAGCATTTGGCATCACCGAGGGGCCAAACTAAAACCACTCCCTCGAGAGCTCATTAATCACAGTCAACAATATACCACACATCCCGTCCTCCGTCTCCATTTATATCTCTCTTTACCTCCCTGTGTACTCTACACATACATATATGCCCTGTTCTCTACATCTCTGCCTGTGAAACTGATCATGTATGTGAGATCGTATGTATGTTAATCATTAAGCTCTAATTCACACCAGAGTAAAGTATGATAGAGCGAAGTCCATTATATTATCAAACGGTAAACACTATCCAGAATGCCCTGGGTTCCTTTGAAAGACCAAAACACACATACATCATCATTGTGATCAATACAGCATTCATTTGAGTATCCACACAGTTACAGAGGAAAACATTCACACAATCATTGACCTGATGAGAGAACTGCAAAATCAGACAAAACTTTGATAGATATTGTCACCAGGCTCAAGAGAATCTAAAAATGAAAATAAGTTTCTACTGGACAATTTACTGATTTTCTAATTTTTAAGTTTCAGTTTAGTTTAGTTGTTTGATTTTGTCACTTTTTATTTTTTATTTTTACATGTCTATACAGTTTTTATTCATTTTTAAGTAAAAACTAAATAAAAACAAGAAAAATGTAACTGAAAATTTACCAAAATTAAAATAAGTAGAAGGTTTTTTTATATTTTATTTATTTTAGTTAGTTTATTTCAAGTAATTACTTTTTATGGTTTTAATTTTAAAACTATAATAACCCTGATTTCAACTGTTCAATCATGATGTCAATCAATGTGTATGCCAAAACCAGTGGTGTAAAGTAACAAAGTAATATTACTTCGTTACAATACTTAAGTAATTTTGGGGAGAATCTGTACTTTACATTTCTGTCAACTTTGACTTTTGCTCCACTACATTTCCTAATTAAAATGTATACTTTTACTCTGATTCATTTCCACGAAGCATATTCGTTACCTACTACAAAATGAAGCTGGAAGAACACAGAATGCAAGAAAGCAGGTTTGACGAATCAGTCTCGCTTGCGAGTTAGACACCTAAAAAAACACCTTTGCTTATTTACAAACAAGTGCTTGCACAGCCGCAGATGATTTCATTTTCCACTCAAGCAGAGGCTGGGGTGTGTGACATACAGTATATCATCTGCGATAATATGGTAAGTGTTATTTTAATGATGTGCGATCTGACATTATCAAGTATATCACAAAAACACACACAGAGAGTGCACGCATACACTACGTGATTAAGTCTATCAAAACGCATTTAGAATCATCAAAATTCAAGGCATTCTAAACTGTTGGCGGCAAAAATGCCTCTGTATGTCTTTTATATTTATATAATTTGATATAATCTATAATCACACAAATTGGTTGAATCTCAAAGACTCACTCATTAAAAGTGACTTGCGGCCACCTAGGCGGTTTTAATTTCACATTTTGCAAAATTATGTCATGTTTATAATTTCAAATGAGTATTCAACATTTTTATATATCAAAACATTATTTCTGCATTTTTAAATGCAGGTTAAATGCATTCATGTCCCCTCTGAATTAAACAGTGTTTAAATACATCTAAATACCACTTCAGATTCAGATTCCAGAAATGTTTACTCATGTTGGAATAAAAGAGTACCGAATGAAGTGCCTCTTATGCCAACCCAAAGATACAAAATGGAAGAAAGAGTTAAAACTGAACACAACCTTGGTACTCAAACTGTCACGGTGCGTGCGGGGAGATGAAGCGAGGACTCAATCGCTGGAGAAATGGTACTCTTATTTTAGTAAAAAACTAAACAAAAACAAACTCAAACCACCCCAAGGGGGAAAAACAGACAAGCAGGCCTAAAGCTGCACCACATGCAGACACAAAACACACACACAATGAGAAATGACGGATCAGCACAGGATGACAGACACCAGGAGAATAAGTAGGAAACCAAAGAGGAGGCTAACGAGGGAGACACAGGTGGAGCAACTTAAACTATAACGAGGTAACAAGATGGGAGGGGCAAGACAATAGAGAGGAGAGAGCACATGGCAACAGACAAACACAACACAAGCCATGTGCTCACAGAACAGTGGAGAGGTGGCCCTCCAGGGTACACCCGCTGAAGACTGTGACACAAACTGTGTATAAACATTTTTTTATATTTATTTGCTCCTTTTCCATTTTGCATTTACTTGTACTTTTTCTTTTTAATACTTGTATGTATGTTTAATATTTAAAAAATACTTTTCATACTTAAGTACAATAAATATCACATACTTTACAACTTGTACTCAAGTAATATTCTAAACGCTGATTCAACTTCTACCAAAGTCATTTTCTGGAAAGATATCTTTACTTTTACTTAAGTGTGGCTTTCAGGTACTTCATGCACCACTGGCCAAAACCCAACATGATGTTGCTATCGAGCTGCTAAGGTGTTCTGAGTGTTTTTAACATTGATATGCTGTTGCAAGGGTGTTGTGAGTGGTTGCTAGGTAGCTGCTTACTACCTTAAAAGATCCCACCCCCAAGTCTCTAAGATATAAAATGGTTTGGGTTCCTCCTTTAATCTTTCATTGCATTTGCAAGTCAAATCAATTAGAAAAGTAACAGCAGAGTAATTTTGAGAATCATTCTTTTAGTGCAAGTAATGCTGGATGAGTTACATGCTAAAGCTGAACAATTAATGTTAGGAGTTTGTTTATGTAGCAAACACCACTAATAATCTTATCCATATCAATACACTATATTATGAAAATATTACATTGGTTTCCATGTGTTCACTTAGAAATATACACATTCATTAACTATCATGCACACACGTATATATTGAACAAATGCATGAGGTCTGGCAATGTGAAAGGTAAATAGCAATAATCAATAAGAAAAGGCAATAAAAATGATTCTCTACAAGAAAAAGAAAGAGAGACTGTACCTGCTTGAAGCCACAGCATTTTGTTTTAGGATGGAAACAAAACTGAAGATGTGTGTCTATGACCCAGTACGTCTCTCATATCCTTCTAAACAACATACACCTTTCCGTCTAGGTCCAGGGTTACGTGAATGTGTGTGTTGTAATGCAGGATTAGGTCTCAGTCATGAGACAGAGCTGTACCAGGCCACCACACACAGTTCTAGTCGCCCACCAGCACTGAACGCACCGGCCGACCTGAGCAGCTTACCTACCCTCCACAAACATGAGAGAGGGAATGATAGAGTGCTAAAGAGCAATGAATACTGTCAGCAGAGGAAGGAAACATGTAAAAGTTGGGTAACAATGAGGAATTCAAGGAATGACACATTTTCAGAGGAGTGTAATATAGTAACAGTCCCATATGCTTCACTACTGCTAATATCTGAAGTGAAGTGAAGTGACATGTAGCCAAATATGGTGACCCATACTCGGAATTTGTGCTCTGCATTTAACCCATCCAAGTGCACACACACAGTAGTGAACACACACACACACACACACAGTTGGGGGTTCGGTGCCTTGCTCAAGGGTCTCACCTCAGTCGCGGTACTGAGGGTGGAAGAGAGCAATGCTCATTCCCTCCCCCCACCTACAATTCCTGCCAGACCTGAGACTCAAACCCGCAACCTCTGGGTTTCAAATCCGACTCTCTAACCATTAGGCCACGACTGCCCCTCAGATTAGAGCCTGTAGCCGGTGAAGGCGTTTCCATCCACAAACACAGATATAAGGCATTTCATTGCACTTTAACAAGTAATCTGAACGGCCTATATATGTGCAATATTTTAACCAAGCCATCACTAACTGAGTTTAATGCCACAGTTATTTTAGAACGCATCTCATTCTTGTTTCTGTCGGTGCGTCGGGCTCATCATGGGGCGCGCGGTCCGGAGCACTGTATGACTGATGTATCCGTTCAATTTAACTTTACTCCAAATATATGAACTTACCTGTTTTAAATACTTTTATATTTAACGTGTTCGTTTATGTCCAATATTTAGTGTTAAACTGCTGGTCTTTAAAATAAATCTACTTTTCAGCGTATATAAAACTCGCCAGCGGGTTTTGGTGAAATCTTTTTATTACATTTAACATGTTAGTTTTTCAGTATGTTTGAAAGTATATTATTTCGATTATTGGTGTTTTCATGGACTCTCCCGCGCGGTTTAAAACACCAAATAGTTATGAAATAGCCTATGACAAGTACAGACAGTATAACAATATAAGTATAACAATATAGTACAGACAGTATAACAGTATAACAATACGCCCAACAATACTACACACATTTATAGTATATAGAACCAGGCCCGTAACCAGTTATGAGGCCACGAGGTCCAGACCTCTGTATATTTTTCATGTTCAAAAATAAAATTTGTTCTTTGAATGACTAATTTGCTGTTAAACTCATATGAATGCCTGCTTGACATGCATAATTCAGTTTAGACAGTTTGCAAGAATGTTTAGCTTCCCTGGTATGAAAATGATCGCTGCGAGACGCTGGTGGAGTGAACGAGGCTTGAGAGAGCTGTGAGTGAGGGCGTGGGCGCAGCCTCCATGTTGCCAGATCCAGTTATCATAGTTTTGGAGCGATATCTTTATCTTATCTTATTTGCAAAAGATTGGAAATAATTTCGGTTTAGTTTTATTTATTTTCAGTTTTTTTGTTTTAGTATTAATATCTGGCAGCACTGCATCACCGGCACTTAAACTGAAAGCAATCAAAAAAAGCCCATGGACAGGTTTTGCTGACGGGATACGACATTTGGTAAGGGAAACTCAAAAAATGATCATGATATTATCTGTCATAAACGTTATCAACGCTGTCAAAAACAGTAGCATTTAACACTAGTACACACAGATCTGTAGAACAAGTAGGTTACAGAATGAAATGAAATACACAAAAAAAATTATATGTCATTCAGTATAGTTAAATTTTCACAAATCATGCTATAAACTTTCATAAGAGCACTAGACAAAGTTATTGTAGTTATGTATTGTTGCAATAAACAACTGATATATCCACCCTTAAATATAGTAAAGTATTAACAAATTTTGATGCAATAAATAGGGTATAATTTAAAAATAATCATCCCTCCAAAACAGAGAAAAAATCTTTCATAAACATCTACATGTCTGTCTCCTTTAAAGTCTTTATAGTGTATATAATGAGTTGCATTTGTAGGGGTTATTATAACACAATTCTTTATCATTTCACAAATCATTTTCATTAATTGAAATAAAATTAAAATCAAATAAAATAGAAACTATAGATGAAAAAATTTAACTTAAAGAAAAAGTAAATGTTGCCTTGGCAAAAAACTAACAGATATTACTAAAATTAGTTTAAGTTACTAAAACTAAACTGAAATAAATATAAATTAAAACTAAGTAGAAATATTTAAAAAACTAAAACTAATTAAAAAATGACAAAAATCAATCAAAAAATAAATAAATAACACTGCACACAAATCAAGAGTTCCAATAAAAGGAATGACTTGGGAATCGGATCATGGTCACCTGAAATGTGGAAAGTGTGTAATTTTTGGTTTGTTGTAATGGAACTGGCATGCGAATGTTACAGGCCTGGCTGCTCAAACACAATGCATTCCAGTGACAGCAATACACTGTTACATGAAAGAGACCACGCGCAACGGCCAAACTATTCTCTCCATCAAACATTATCCCCAGGAACCATCTGTACCTGCACACACTGTACCTGAGTGATCCATGACTTACTGACATCAAGCTAAATGTGACCTAACCTGCCCAAATCCTCTCACAAAAGTCACCAAGTGCAGTAGCGTGTTTAGGCACCACGCAAACAACGCAATTGCGTGGGGCCCTGTGATATGGAACATGATTTCTACCGAGGGGGAAGCCCTATGATAAGCCCATTTACTGTAAATATAATTTCCCAATTTTACATTCTTTTCAGGAGAAAAAAAGCTCCTGTGAAGTAAAACGAGAGCTAACAGGCATCGGGTTGGGTGGTGTAGGGATGAGTTTCGGTGTTATGGAGCTCACAGGTTGCGGTCCAAAACATCAACTCGTACACTGACGTTTCAACCAATCAGCTCCTTAAATCACAGTGCCTGTGTGCTGAATGTGTGCTGCCGTACAAGAACCCATACATGTGTTTTTCTGCTTGTGCATGTTGGCATGTGTGTGTGTTTGTATGACCTGTGCCCTGCCCTTATCTCACCCCACCCACAGCATGTATGAGAGTGTGTGTGCATCCATCTGTGTGCGTCTGTCTGTTATCTCTCTTCCTCGCCCTGTCTGCACACTGTCACACTAATGGGAGTCGGAATGAGGCAGCGATAGTGAAAAAGAGACGCAAGAGAGAAAGAAACATTACTCGCACCTCATCCTGATTTTTAATAGTCTTGTAGGTATTCCAGGAATGATGCAGTGCATTAGAGAGAGGGGCATGCAGACCCTCTATAAGCAGCTTATGGCTAGACTCAATCGGGCTAAAACGCTTTCTGAGCACTCTTATGTCACAGGGGGTTTCTGTGCTAGTTATCTTTAGGCAAATATCTGAAAACTATCCACTCCATGCCTCTCAGAAACCAAGGAATAGAAGTTAGTAACTGTTTCCCAGAATTCCTTTCAACACCCTCAATCATTGAGCCTTCCTTGCGAATAAAGAAAACACAGAAAGCATTCATCAAGGCTGTTTGTTTACTCTGAGAATGTGTGTCCATTCCTCTCAAATGTATTCGCCAAATTGACACAAGTGAGGTGTCGCAATTTATTACTAATCATTGGTTATAGCTTTTTATTAATATTTTGAAGTTGTTTTTGCTTTTATATTTTCCATTTTCATTTCAATTTTAGATTTAGTAAGATTTTGTTTTTTTGACATTGACATTTTTTATATGTCTATAGTTTATTTATGTCTATATATTAATTTTTATTTCCGTTTTAGTTTATTATTTTAGTACTTCAAGTTAAACTAAAAGAAAATGAGAAATTATGCTAATTAATAATGATCGACCGATATTGATTTTTTTTTTTTTAACCGATACCGATACCAATTATTTTCATGTTTATGTGCCCGATAACTGATATGCAGAACCAATATTTATTTACTGTTATAAAGTAAATAAATGACTGAGTGAAGTAAGAATATACTTCACTTTGGTTTTTCCTCTTTTTAATCATCTTTTTTTAAGTGTTTAAAATTAGCAGTCTTTCATGTTAAATGTAATCTTCATATTACAACAATAAAAAAAAAAAACATTAAAAAGCATCAACAGCAACACTAATATTAACAATAAGCAAAACAAATATAGAATGTCTAATGTTTTCAAACGGAGAAAATAAATAAAGGACAGGAGTCGTATCAACTTCATTTTAAACATCAGTTTTACTAGGTTTATAAGCTGTTTAATAGCTACAGTGTCAAGAATAATTCACTGGATAATGTTAATTCATGTTATAATGTTAATGTTCTCTGGGATATTGGAATATAACAAACAAAAAACCAAAAATTTTTGGGGGTTATTTTATTGCAATTCTCAACTGGAATGTTATATCAGAATCATTAATAATGTTTTTGTCTTCTAGATTATGAAATGCCTGCTGACAACGCAGTTTATCTATGCATTTACACAGAAATATACTCAAACTGCGATCGCTCGTGGAGACAAATAATTAATTTCCATAGAGTTGTATCTATTTAGACGTTTATTAGCGAAATAATGGTTATATACAGGGGTGCACATACGTTTTTCAGCCTGGTTCTCATAAGAGAACCTGGAGATTTGATTTGGTCCTCACATTGCACATAGTGTGACCCATTAAATTACTATAACTATAAAACAATAAATAAGTAATAGTGATAATATTATTGCACTTTATTTATTTAGTTTTTTTTTAAATTAATAAACTAAATAATAAAGTGTGATGCTATTTTATTTTAAAATAAAAAGGGAGTATTAGATACAAATACAATTATTTTATAGTAAACTTAAAAATAAAATACTAATATTTACTTATTTTTTTAAAGATTAATTTTCATCATTCTCAAACTTAAAATCAGCAGGCTTTTATTTCGGCGGGCTGCCGGCAAGTAAGTATATGTGCTTCCGGGTGTAGCGCTGCCGAAGAGCGTCAGTGAATGAAATGTCACAGTTTTGCATTGTGCTTTGAAAACAGCAGCGGACAGCCTAGATTTATGCTTTAAGTTTGAATAGAAATCTTCTACAGTACAGTTTGTGAATCTAAAATGGTGATTGTGCATTAACAGCTGTCAACCACGGTATGCAAATGAGCGGTCTGAACTTATTTACACAGCGCATTTTTTATTTTGGTCGCGCATGCGGACCACTTGGGCACCCTGGTATATAGCCAAATGGTAAT
This sequence comes from Sinocyclocheilus anophthalmus, assembly GCA_018155175.1. NCBI lineage: Eukaryota > Metazoa > Chordata > Actinopteri > Cypriniformes > Cyprinidae > Sinocyclocheilus > Sinocyclocheilus anophthalmus. The sequence goes on from JADLZN010003097.1 coordinate 301,913, forward strand.
ACATTAGGGTTGTTCTGTGTTAAACAAGTGAATCTTGTTAAAAGTTACATGCGGTGAATGCCAAGCTGCATAAACTACATATCAGACATTTATGTAATGCATCTAATTTGTGCATAAATAAATTGTTAAATAAAGTTTACTAACTACAGCAAATCAAGTACCCGCACGCCTTTGTTGTTGTCTCGTCTCCCCTCAGACGCGCTGCAATGGCAATCCTGCGCGCAATTCTCAAAACACCCACAAGATGGCGGCGTTTATCGATGAATCCGATATTACAAAACCGATAACCGATTATGGTAAAATGCTTAAATATCGGGAAAGATATCGGTAAATCGATATATCGGTCGACCTCTAGTAATTACTGAATAAAAAGGTTTTTCCCACCCCTAAATATTCTTTATTTATTTCAAGTAAAATTTATAAATATTAATGGTTAAAATCAGCTCCGAGATGGACAAACAATGAGAATATAATAATAATAATAATTAAATAAATAGTTCTTCTAGACATCAATGAGATTAAATGGAGAGCAAATTGAGAATTTTGCTCAAGTCTCCTGCTTCTCAGATATTTCTTCTGGAGAAAAAGTCCCCATTAACCTCACATGTGTCTCCTCTGGATTTACAGAAGAGATCTACACAGTATCGAACAGTATCGAACTGTGCTCAGATTTGCCAAAACACCAGAGTCTTAGTCAAAAGTCAGAGACTCTCAGAGATATAATCTCAAACATTTCTCATCGGATCCTTTAAATGTATGACAACCAGTATGTGTCTTTTTCTATTCTTCCTTGTCGGAGAAACACCCAAGTTGACTTTTGAATGAAACAAGTTTTGACAGAGCGACCTCTGAGCAATGAAATTTTCCTCTAAGGGTCAAATGAATCCTACAGACAAACAGCTCAATCTGCCTCTTCTTTTGTGCTTTGTGTTGCTGTACTCCAGTCCACAATGGATGTTCATTTAAGATACCCTCCCCGCATAACACACACACAAACACAAACAAACAGAGCACAAACACACAGAGCATTCATTGGGAATCATGGATGTGGAGCACAATTAAACACTGCAACCAGCCATCAATTCAATTGCACAAATACACATAGGGAGAGTCAAAAAGTAGAAAACGACAACAGAATCGTAATGAATCACAATCAGGATCTACTGCTTGATTCACAAGTGTTCTCAAAAACACAAACAAGCCATAAACATACACCTGAATTTTTATATATATTTGCAAAAAATAAGTGTGTCCACACCACAATTATTCCAGATTTCACATCACATGCTAATGGATACTGGCGTATGAGAACATTTCTAGCGTGTCTCTGTGGAAAAGGTTGTCAGATCATCTCTAGGGCAGAGGCAGTAGGGTTTCGGCCGGGACCAGAGGCGCACCGTCTGCCTCACTCCCCAACTGAAGAATGTAAACATGTGAAATTCTCGTTAAAGAGCATCGCTTGATGGCCGTGAACTCCAGAGCCCAATGAAGGCAACAGTGTTTACAGTGAAATGCTGTCATATAAACAAACTGTTACACCTGTTCTGAGAAAACACATTCACGACTAATGATGTGCCACAAATTATGGTTGGAATATCCCACCAAAATAAATAGTTTGTCTTAGAACTTGCCATAAACAACCATGGCTTTTATCTGCCAAGAATGACAGAGAAAGGAATAGGACCACTTTGAGAGGACAGTAAAGTTAATACAGTGGGGTGAACCATCTTTCTGAAGAAAAGAAAGATGACATGAGAAAAGAGAAAAGAAAAAGAAGCAGAAGGCAAATAAAATCAACATTTTGCAGTAATGTAACCACAAGTAGGCTAATGCTTAAAAGGGTGAATCACATATCCAGGTCACATTTAACCCCTAAAATCAAAAGGAAAAAGTATTTACATGTGAAAATAAATTCTTTGTTTTAGGACCATTATGGTTTTTAATTGTTTTCAAGACAATTAAGGACATTTTCTCTCCAAATGTCATTACCACAATGCATCTATATATATTCTCATTATTCTCAATAGCGATTTTAGTTACTGCATTTGTTTTATTGTCATTACCGCAATGTATCTAAATATTTTTTTATAATTCTCATTATTCTCAATAGGGATTGTAATAACAGTAATTTATTTTTTTTAAATTTGTCAATTGTCTTTACCGCAATGCATCTCTAGACATTTGTTGTAATCAAGATTTTTTGTAATTGTCATTATTCTCATAGTGATTGTTATTACTGTAATTTAAAAAATACAAAAACAAACTGTAATTAAAAATACTTTGTCTTTTAAAAGACAAAGTATCGCTTTTTAATGATGTGCCACAAAAAAAGCGATAAGTATCGCTTTTTATTTCTCCTCTTTCCTACTACTTGTTTCACTTCTGTTTCAGTTTTTTTATAACCATTTCTTACTATGTGTCAGTAAGTTGTTGTTATTTTAGCATGTGTGTTTGGCTCAGTGTTATTTTTTTTAGGATTACTGATAAACTAATGTAGTTTGATTTGTATTAGTTATCTATTTTAGTTACAGTTGTAGTAATGTTGTCATTTTATTAGTTTTTTTATTATGTGTATATAGGTTTTTTTATTAAGTTTTATTTAATTTGAGTTATTTCAGTACTTCAACATACAAAATGGAAATGAAACATATATATATATATTGAAATGTATTTATATATGTACATGTATATGTGTGTGGTTGTACATTACACACATGTAGTTGTTTTTTGGTGTTTGACTTAGTGTTATGTTAATATCATTATTATACTCATACCTTTTGTTCTTTAATATTTTGAATTGTTTTTAGCTTTATTTTTTTGTTTTCATTTAAATGTTTAGTTTTGAAATGTTGTTGTATGCATTTGTCATTTTTATTTAATTTATTTTATTTCCTTATGTGTGTAAGTATATTTTTGATATATATATATTTGTCTATATATGTATATAATATATTAATAAGTTGCTTTGGATAAAAGCGTCTGCTAAATGACTAAAAGTAAAGTAAAAGGCAAATACTACCATATTGTATTTTACAATTAAAATATAGTGCATTTTTCATTATGTTAATAACAATTTGATTTTTTTTATTTCCATTATCGTAATGAAAATTGTTGATAAAGTGTATTAAATTGTCATTAAACAATACAACAACAAAAAATCTTCAAAATAAAATTATTTTTTTCTTTAGATTTTGACCAATGGCACAACATAGACAAATCAGAGCATATCACATGTGATTCATCCTATTATTTTCATTTTATTTTCCTTTTCCTTGCCCAACACCAGCTATCTATTCATTAATCCACCTCTCTCTTTAATTCTCCTATTCTCAATGTCTCTTAACCATTACAAACACACCATTTATCACATTCCTCCCTCCTTCCCAGTGTTTCTTCTCAAACCCCTCCTTCTCTCTCCTCTGGATTCCGTCCTTCGCTCCCTGCATCCGTACATCATACATGTGATCCCCTCCACCTTTCTGCCCTTCCCCAACATTCCTACACTGATTTCTGCCCGTCTGACCCTGCGATGGCTCATCGGTAGCCTTCTGTGTCTCTCTCTCCCCCAAAAAATCCAGCATGACAGATTCAATCCTGTTAAATCACACACCCATGTTTGACACAAAACTTTACCAGTAGACACATGGTGGTAAAATACATACCAACACATATTGGCAAAAAAATTTACATCGTTCACTTCCACAATGAAAATTCTGTCATCATCTACTCACCCTCCACTTGCTCCAAACCTGTATGAGTTTCTTTCTTCTGTTGAACACAAAAGAAGATTTTTTTGAAAAATGTCGGTAACCGAACAGTTGATAGGCAACATTGACTTCCATAGTATTTTTTTTTCCTACCATGGAAGTCAATGTTTCCCATCAACTGTTAGGACACCAATATCTTATTTTGTGTTCAACAGAAGAAAGAAACGCATACAGGTTTGGAGCAAATGGAGGGTGAGTATATTTGAGAAAGAAGGTGATAAAATTTTCATTCTGGAAGTGAACTACTCCTTTAACTGGAATATGTATTGATACTGAGCTTTAACTGTCGGAAAGTATGTTATTGAGAAATAAGTGTAGAACATCATCAGTAACTAGAGGGGTTTTTCTGTATCTTTTCAGGTGACAATGTTATGATATTGTGCATGTAATGCATACCTAAACATACACAGTACATAATCAAATTTTAATTTCATCCCAGGCAAAAAGCAACAAAAAGTAGCAGCAAAGTACCAAAACAATACCAAGTTTTTGGACGTGCACCATGGTATCTTTTTAAGCAGTGTTGGGGGTAACGCATTACAAGTAACGAAAGTTACGTAATCAGATTACTTTTCAAGTAACTAGTAAAGTAACGCATTACTTTTGAATTTATAAGAGAATATCCGAGTTACTTTTTCAAATAAGTAACGCAAGTTACTTTTTTCCCCAATTTATTGACTGGCAGCTCTGGTGTCCCCATGCTGAGAGAAATCAGCTGTTACTGTAGCTCTAAAATAAATATGAATATGCATTATCTCACTCACAAAAAAACACAGATTCAGTATTCCTAAAAATGAATTAAAAAAAAAAAAATGTTATGTTCAATGTTCAATTATTAAAATGTTAAACAACACAAATATCCTTTATGTATTTAATCCCTTTCTATTTTGGTTCTGAGCTTCGCTGATGCAGTTCAAGCGTACTAATAAGCACTAATTACTCTAGACGAACATTGTGTCTGTTTATTGTGAAGGGTGTGTGAAATGTCTTTCTGTATTCTACTGTCCCATTTCCCTTCAGCCTGAGGCGCATTCATTTCACTTCTGGTGTGAGAAGCTTTTATATTTGCCAAAAATATAACTTTTTTATTTTAAAAACAAACAAGCAAGCCCTGTCCAGATTTTTAAAAGTAACGTAAAAGTAACGCAACGCATTACTTTCCATAAAAAGTAACCAAGTAACGTAATTAGTTACTTTTTTATGGAGTAACGCAATATTGTAATGCATTACTTTTAAAAGTAACTTTCCCCAACACTGTTTTTAAGTAGTGTGACTCCTTGCATGCTTTTATCAGTGTAACCTAATGTAGGCAAGTTGACTCAGACATATAAAATCAGCCTTTTAGATCAGCTAAACACTTGAATATGGAAGCTGTACCATGGTATTACCATCTGATACATCACTGTAACGTTATTAGGGAAGAATCCAACAAACTATTCTTGAACTGTCACATCAACAGCTGATCAATGAACCGTCTTACCTTCGAAGAATCTCTGTAAGGCCTCCGTTTCATCGATCACGGCTTCCATTCTTGCGGCTCCCGCTTATAAACTCCATGAACGTTAACGGACGGAGCGGCGGGAGTCGCGTGCGCTTCAACCGCTCTTCATCCCGTCCCGACGCACGATTATCTTTATATAAGTTACTAACACGACACTGAGCTCCCCGGAACGAATTCGGTATCAATATCTCCTCTGGATTATTAATTAATATAATAATAAAAAATAAAAAAAACGGTTTCTTGCGTAAAACACAAATTCCTTTTCTGAGGAGATTTTACCTTTGAATGTCAGGTGGAGGCATATTCCAGTTTTCCCCGAGGATTTCGTTTATTTATAAGCACGATACATAACAGCAGATTTATTTCAAGCGAACGTGTCATTTGAAGTTAGATAAGATGTTTTATTCTGTTAAAATGAGCCTGTGAGCGGGTTTTGCGCGCATGGAGCTGCGCTCGAGCTCTACTTGCGCCGTGCGTGCGTGCGCGCTCAACGTCCTTCTCTCCGCGCTCGCGCGCTACTTGCGCCGTGCGTGCGCGCTCACTTGCGAGGAAAGACGTCAAAATGCCCCGCCCCCAACAAAACTAGTTTTAACAAGGATTTTCATTCCGGTTTAGCCGTGGCTGTGTATAAAAGTGACTTTTCAGGCCAACTAAAGAGTCTAAAATTTAAGGTTTCCTGCAATACGCGACCCACAAGCACAGAAACCAGACCTAAACACCAGTGTTGGGTGTAATGTATAAATGATTAATTAGTAGCGGTAGTAGAAGTACTAAAGTTACTTTTACATTGAAAACGTAAGGGACTGCTCTGTAATTTAATCAGTTACTTTCTGATGTAGTATAGATGTTAGAACAATTAAATATAAAGCAATAGTGGATTTAACATCCAAGTTTAAAGGGGTCATATGATGCGATTAAAATTTTTCCTTTCTCTTTGGAGTGTTACAAGCTCTTGGTGCATAAAGAAGATCTGCAAAGTTGCAAAGACTAAAGTCTCAAATCCAAAGAGATATTCTTTATAAAAGTTTAGAGTCAACCACGCCTACCTAAAAAGGCTAGTTCCAAACACTGCCCCCCCCCCCCCCCACATATCTACATCACTATGTGGAAAGATTTGCATAACGCCGCCCAAATGTTAACAAAACATAGTGTAGTATTGTTGTTGTCGCCGCCGCCATGTTGTGGAGACGCTGAGTGATTCATTATGAAAGCGAAACTACTTTGTTTGGTCTTCCAAAAGAGGACTATATCCGCTTTGTCATGCCTAGAGCTTATCTGTGCTGGTTGCTGAGGGAATACTACAACTTTGCGCTGTGGATCGCCAGATCGGCTTTCACTGTGGACGAAGCGGAGTCCAGCCCGGGGTCGTCACATGTGGTTGCCGCAGGCATCACAGTATGGTAAGGGGTGTAACATTTCCGTCACACGCTTGAGGTATTCGGCCAATCAAAACGCCTGGATAGCTGGCCAATCAGAGCACCCCCCGCTTTTCAGATCGATGAGCTTTGTAAAAAAATCGACACGTTTCAGAAAGGCAAGGCATAGAGGAGAAAAAATAATGTACAATATGTTGAAAATAATGTTTTTTTTTAAACCTTAAACCACATAAACACATTTCACCTACACAAAATAATGTTCTTTTTAGCATATAATGTTAAAATGCGTTTAAAATCTGTTACCTTCTAATTTAAATACGTTGGTCAACAATTTACGCAATTGTATTTGTATTTGAAAGAATTAAAAGAGCAGTTCATGTCTATCCTTGTTTGTTAACTAAGGCTGATATGAGGTTTCAAAAACTAATTAGTAATAAGTAATACAATACCTTTTAGAGAAAGTAATTACAGTAACCTAATTAAACTGCTGAAGATGTAATAATTAATTACTTTTTTAGAGTAACTTACCCAACACTACCGTAACAGAACCTGACCATTTTTTTTATTGTAACGTTTACAGTATGTGGGACAAATTTTAACTTTGCATTGTTTTTGTGATTTTAGGTACATGTATTGCACTTGTATTGTGTTTACCATGGTACACAGAAACTTTTTTTGAAGTTGTAAATACAACAAAGATTAGATTTTACACTATAATATATTTTACAGTATAAAATACAATAACGGTTTATATTTTTTACACACACAAAAAAGATATTCCCGCGTTATACATCAAATTTCACATTTAATTCAATGTTAGGCTGCTACACATTTCTTTGCAATTATTTGTGAAATTCACCACCATTTTTTTAGTTAATTTATCATTTACATTGTAGCATAGAGTGTAAATGATAAATGAACTAAACAAAAATACTGGTGAAAAAATTCATTCCGAAATTGCTAGTAAATTTCGCAAAGAAATGTGAATACCATGGTATTTGTATTTTTTAATGTAATCATTTGTGTAATCATTGATCGTGTAATCATTTAGTGTGGCATATATCAAACTATTACCATCTGATAGAATCCGTGAGAATATTGAAAGTAGAAAAATTAGAAAACGGCTCCTTTTTTTCCAAAAAAACGAAAAACGAGAATTCAGCTTAAATTTTAGTTTTTCGTGCATGGGTGGAAAAATTAATAAACAGCTTGAATATTCGATTTCTACACATATTTCTGCTGATTGGTCAGCCGAAGATCAAACCGTTCCGTCATCAGTTCTTCTGCAGTATCATGCAGCAGAGTAATAGTCCTCTGCTGCTGCAGTTGTATGGATTTTTAACGCATTTATTGCAACTACATTTGGTATTTTTCTCATCAAACAGACTAATGAGTAGCTCGACACAACTCGTACCGGGGCAGAGTCTAGACAGGGCTTTCTTCTGTGTAGATATAAATTCTATTCTTTGCATCAGCTGGGCATGGCAGGGTATGATATGACAGCTGTCTTAGCCTACCCTGCTCACCCAGTAAGTCTGTTTGTTTAATTAAGAAATTAATTAACTTGTTTCAAAATAAATATTTTAAACAATAAGACAAAAAGGAAAGAATAATAAAATGGCTTGGGTATATATATAGGCCTAAGGTTCACACAAGAACTTTCATTCTGACTGACAACCGGAGAACAACACATATTAAATAGCCTACTGTTAGAGTTATACAATGTAGTCTTGTTTTATTAAAATTGATTATAATTGATATCTCAAAAGGATATGCACTTGTGCGCAGCGTGAGCTGCAACGCAAGATTTTCATAAAATATAATAATTTGCCATTTCGTTTTTTTCTCACCAAACCCTCAGTATAAGTTCAGAATGCTTGGAATATACGCCACGAGATGCATAAGATTATTTTATGACAGATATGTATCCGCTTAAAAAAAAAAAACTAAAGTCACCATTGTCTGCCATTAAATTGGCAAGCCCGAGCAGGACATTGCGATGTTGCGAAATTGCGATGGGTTAAATAAACTCAATAAGCAGACAGACACATATTGAGGCAGCAGGAAATACGCCATTCATATTTAAAGCAGTTTTAACTTAAATATTGATACTTATTGATGTTCCTGGTGTTTCCCCCATCAGGGCACTTAATACTCTGCATTAACGAGCTATTCATTAGTCGTTTGTGAGAAAAATATGAAATTGATAAAATGGGTTATTAATCTGTACAACTGCAACAGCAGAGACTATTATTCTGCTGCATGGATCTGCATAAGAACTGATGAAGGCACGGTTTTTGATCTCGGCGGCCAATCAGCAGAAAGGGCGTTTACTATTCCCGCCCACATGTTAGAAATCAAATATTCAAACGGTTTATTCATTTTTCCACCCATGAATGAAAAACGAAAATTTAGGCTGAATTCTCATTTTTCGAAAAAAAAAACAAAAGAACGAAAAAGGGTCAGTTTTCTCCTTTTTCTACTTTCAATATTAAATCAAAAAACGAATGATCGAATGATACACAGATTTGATAGTACAGCTATTATTTTATTTGACATATTTTTGTCACATATTTTGTAACCTTCGCTTACAAAACTACATGGTATAATTGCGATTTTGTGTCATTTTGTATCATTTCATACAGTTTTTCATGATTCAGTCTTAAAAATATTGTAGCATCACATTGGTCGTGTTATTGGTTGAGGGATTGTGAATGAATGAGGTGTAACGCCATCATTTATCACTGCATGAGCTGAGTGATCTGTTTCTCTCGTCTCTTTATCCGCGACCTCTTTACAAACAATGACCCTGTGTCCATCCGACCCCCCTCCCAATCAAATGCAGTTTTGTTGTTTTTACTCACAGCTGGAGCATCTTTCTCTCTCTCTCTCGCTCTTTCTCTCGCTCTCCTTTTTCCTCTGTTTGACCTGAACAACACGTCCGTTCTTCCCACGACACACTGTGTGGATTGTTTGGGAGGATGCAGGCGAGAAAAAGAGAGCTTGAGGCTGCAGAGACAAAGAAACATCTGGCTGTGTTAATGCACTTCATCTAAATGTGAGCGTAGCTGTGTGGCTGCACACATGTGACCATCCACAATGAATGTGTGTGTGTGTGTGAAGTTACAGCATGTCTTAATCCAGCTGTATATGGCTATTGTTGACTAAAGTCATTGAGACCATGTCATTCAATAAAGCTAATCTATAACCAAATGATGACAGACACTGTGGTTTGTAGCAATTTAGACCTGCGCTGTGCTTTTTTACTGCTGAAATAAGACCCCAACCCATTACCCTCTAAACATTTTCAGATTATATTTCACAAAAAAACCTTTGAATTTCCTCTCTCTCTCTCTCTCTCTCTCTCTCTCTCTCTCTCTCTCTCTCTCTCTCTCTCTCTCTCTCTCTCTCCTCTCTCTCTCTCTCTCTCTCTCTCTCTCTCTCTCTCTCTCTCTCTCAGCAAGTGTGTCTACATTCTGACTAATGTGTCTTATCATCCATTCCATAAATTATGAAGTGTGTGTGTGTGTGTGTGTGTGGTGTGTTACATGCGTACAGTAAATGTGCCTGTTTTTATTTGTGTGTGTGTGTGATTACTGGTTGCAGATATTTTTAAAACCAAATGTTTCCATGTGTACATTATTAAGAATTTTATTTTTAGTTGCATGTATCAAACAAGGCAAATCTGAGAATTAATTTATGAACATTTTCAATTTAATAGAAAAAAAACAAAAACAGGATAATTTGTAAGGATTAGCCTTTTAAATTAATTTTAAAACTTCCAAACAAAGTTTTTGTCATGCCAATATTCAAAGGCTGTCTTCACAAACTTTGTTTTTCTAGTTAGAAATTACAGAAAAAACTATTTACTTTTAATTTCAGTTCATATTAATTTTATATGAAATTTGATTTGCAATTCTGCATCCTGTTTGCTACCTCAATAAATCTTCATAATAATTGATTTATAATTTACTTGATACCATATGAGCCTGATTAATTGGCATATTCATATGCACATAAGGTATTCGATCACTTAAACTGATTAAAACATTCTCCAACCTGGAGCCATGCAGTGCCTTTTGAAATCATTTAAAAAATACAAATAAACAAAACTGTGGAAAATTGGAACATGAAATTCATGTTTAGAATATTTTTTTAATTTTCTATTTGGCAGTGTAACATTAAAATCCGAAAGATAAAAAAATAACTTTTACTGTTTCCTGCCCAATTTAATCCCAACAAACGTATACACCAGAATCCAAAATGTTTGATGATTTAGGGGGGGGGGGGGGGGGGGGGTGATTTCAGACTTCTCAACTTCTTACACTTTTATAGCTTCGCTTTCTTGTTATATTTAAGTATTGTTATTCTGTATAATATATTATTAATGCATTTTGTGTTGTATTTGCCTAGCAATGATTTAGAAACGTCTATTTAAATATTGTATTGCATTCTGGTCACTCCCGTTCACTAGGGGGCGCAAGAGTCCTTCGACCGGCCGAACCGGGCAGTGTTGCCAAGTCCGTGGTTTTCCCGCAGAATTGGGATTCTTTAACACCACGAAACTCGAAACGCGATTGGGCTGGTTTTGTTGAGAAACCTGGCAACCCTGAGGGACCGAATCAAGATGGCGATTGGACAGGCAGGTAACCCGCGTCGTTGCCATAGATACTGATTTTATCAGCGAAAATAAACGTAGTTTTAATAATAATATACTGAAATCTGTATGTTTCTCTATTATGTATTCAGCGCTTGGAAATATTTCACCGGTATTTATGTGTTTTAATAGCGTTATTCGACGTTCCTGTGCTGTATGGAAAAGCGGAATGTTATTTTTAATACGAAACTCTATGAAAGAGCAAGATATATTATGTTATTTCATTCACTTCAAGCCCTTGCGCAACATATTTCATTCATATGTCCGCAGTGGGCCTATTTGGATTATTTTAGGTTGTTTTATTTAGGATGTCAAGTGTTATTCTGGTTTTTTCTTGTAGGTAAAAACACCAATGTTGTATCTTTTGTGAATATTCACTAAATAACATAACCCCTGAAAAATGAATGGACGAAAAAGATGATTAGGACAAAGCATTATTTAACTTACAAGTAACAAAATTGAGAAATTAAGAATTGGCTTCTTTTCAGTGAGTTGAATTCGCCACAGGAAGTTGACTCGCAGTGACCGGAAGATCATCTATCTATAGCTATAGATGGATTTGTTCATTTGATTTAGCTGCTGGCAAAGTTTCACATTCACAGATCCAAATGTTCAACTTCCAGACCGCTCTTTATTGTGTTTTTTATAAAATAATTTAAGCAATAACTCTCTTTGATCAAACTGAGAACAAAAAAAACATGATCTGTTTGTAATTCTTTTCCTGTCTTTAATGGCATGTAATTCTCAAAATTATTTCCAGGTTGTAATGTATTTAACACCCCCTTTCCTTTTATTTATGTCTGTTTTTTTCTTCTGTTTAGTTGTCTTCATCATTGTTATTTCTTAAAGGGATAGTTCACCCAAAAATGAGAATTCTGTCATTAATTACTCACCCTCGTGTCGTTTCAAACCCGTTCATCTTCGGAACACAAATTAAGATATTTCTGATGGAATCTGAGAGCTGTCTGACCCTCCCATAGACAACAAGGTAACTACCACGATCAACGTCCAGAAACGTAGCTGACACAAAACAGCATACGCCATTTACGTTCAGTGGATGCTCTGCAAAATGGCGCTAGGGTGGAGGAGACGAATTGTTGAATAAAGTGTTGTTGTTGTTTTTTTTTTGCGCACAAAAGTATTCTCGTAGCTTTGTAAAATTACGGTTGAACCCCTGATAGCACATGGAGTATTTTACCAATCTCCTTTCTACGTTTCTGGACGTTGATCGTGGTAGTTACCTTGTTGTCTATGGGAAGGTCAGAGAGCTCTCAGATTCCATCAAAAATATCTTAATTTGTGTTCCGAAGATGAACGAAGGTTTTACGGGTTTGGAACAACATGAGGCTGAGTAATTAATGACAGAATTTTTTGGTGAACTAACCCTTTAATTAGGCATAGTTGGATGGAGATTTTAAAAAATCTATCTATCTATCTATCTATCAGACTATCTATCTATCATCTATCTATCTATCTATTCATCCATGGCCCGACATTTATTCATTCATCACTTGAAAAGTTTTTGTCAAGTCAGTATTCAAAGCCAGTTTTGGCTAATTTAGTTTTACTAGTTATATATAATTATTTATATATTACAGAATTTCTTTTCATTTCAATTAATATTCATTCTTCCCTACACTCAAATTTAAATAGCATTTCTGCATCCTGTTTGTTAATCTTAAAATCCATAATAAATAATCAATTAAATTTACCATAATTATCCTAACATTTAATTACCCATATTCATATATTCATAAGGTACTTATAAGATATTCCAAAGAATGCTTTTTGCATGTTTTAACGCCTTAAAGGGGTCATATGAATGCGATTTAAAGTTGTCCTTTCTCTTTGGAGTGTTTCACTAGCTCTTGGTGCATAAAGAAGATCGGTAAAGTTGCAAAGACTAAAGTCTCAAGTCCAAAGATATATTCTTTATAAAAGTTTAGAGTCAGCCACACCTAACTAAAACGTCTCGTTCTAACACGCCCCCACATGTCTACATCACTATGTGGGAAGATTTGCATAACGCCGCCCAAATGTTCACGCAAAGAAAGGTGTCGTAACTTTTATTCTCGCTGTAGTATTGTTGTTACCGTCGCCATGTCGTGAAGACGCTGTGTTTAGTTGTGAAAGCGAAACTACTTTGTTTGTGTCTTCCAAAATGGGACACGACAAGAAATCAGTGTTTAAGTTGTATTTCTAACACTGTTCCAGACACATTCCCACCCAAATATTCCGATGTGCATGCAGCACATTTTATTGGAGGACTGTTTCCTGATCCTGGTAGATTAGACTACAATGCCGGCTGTTCTGTTCTGACTCAAAGATTGTAAGTACGTATTTTATATTTAAAGAGTTTTTTATAATTTATATATTTAAAGCGAGTTTTTTTGGGGCAGTGTAGAGTAGCACTTGTTGTATGTCATTTCTCAGATCACAAATGCAGACACGGTTTTTAGGTTTACGCAGCGCGATGCAACACAACGTGTAAAAAGACAGTATGTCATTATAATCTGTAATTATGTTCCCACTGGATGCAACATATGCCTCGTTTATAATGGGGTTTAATGTTTTTGTCTCTTCGCTCCGGCCGGAACACTGCAACTCAGGGGGCGGCACTTGCACAGCCATGCTGAGGAAAGGGGAGGCTTACACAGTTCCCGATTCGTTCCCACTCTCTAGTTGATGGATATCACGTTTGCTGTCCGGTAGCCACACAGAACGGTCTTACACCACCCCTGTCGGCACCTAGCGGTCGGACGGCGTTGTGGCCACCGGGTTCCACACAGTCACGAGTCACCTCGGGCGTTTACATCACTAACATATTGTCATGCTGCCAGCCCTGAGTATGATACAAAAAAATGCCGAGACGACTTCGTACTCCCATTTCAGAAACCTATCGACTAGGTGCGAGTCAATCAGCAAGAACCCTGCCACCTATAAAATTCCGATGTACACGTAGCCGGATGAGAAATATGTGGTTTTTTGATCCTTAAACCGCATAAACACATTTCATTACACCAAATACACTAAATAATGTTCTTTTTAGCAACGTCATATGACCCCTTTAATTGACAGCAGCTCTCATCTGTGCTACTCCAAATCCTGCTGTATCTCTCAGCAGCTTACAGTGTGTTTTACTTCCTGTCCACCCTCTCCAGATCATCTACAAAAGTCTTCCTCTTAAGTCCTTAAAACTGGTTTTGTAGTGTTTTTTGGGGTCATTAGAGGTATTTGGTTAGTCAGTCATCACTAATACTATTGCTCATGCATGCATATGGTTATGGATTTGAACTAACTTTCAAATTTTTTATGCTATCTTTGTGACAGCTTATGTGTTGAGTTATCCTGACGGCCGACTCGCTTTAGACATGTGTCTACTGTTTCTTATGGCCAATCTTGAGGTCCAGAGGGTGTACTGGGGTAAGTTTGGCAAGATCCTGTTTTTGTTTAGGCAATCCATGAGCAAAAAAACTTCCATTGGCCTTTCTTCCTCAGGGGTCAGGGGGAACCTACAGGAGAGCGAGAGCTACACAGCTTCAAATCTGATTGCAACAGGTGCCACAGTGCTCGCACATGCTGTGAGCTGACGTCATTATCGGCTCCATCCTGATCTGCTTGTATGGTCTAACAGGAATTGTGGGGCTCGAGACGCTGGCGCGCTTCACCAGGTCAGAATTCATATGCTTGTAATTTGTCACTGATAGTTCCATGAAGAACCTTTAAACTCCATGGAACCTTTCCATTCCACAGGAGGTTCACAAATGGTTCTTTTAAGAAACAAAACAAGAACAAAAAAGCTGCATTGCTTTGTAAGGCTGCATCAAAAGTGAAATGCTTTACGCAGCAATTCCGAGCATCATCCAAACAGCATTTTTCCTGCAAAAACTCACGGGACAGTCAATTTGCAATTGATTTCACTTGAGTTTGTTTGTTAGTAAATGTTGGTGAACTAACAACAGATAATAAGCAAAAATATGTAACATTTATTGAAATCCAATTTTGCTTGAGCACGTCACACTTTCTCACAAAATATGATGTACAGTTTCAAAACTTTTTTTTTTTCACCACTTTTTTTATTTTAATAAGAGCTAATACACATACAGTAGTCAACATTTGAAGTGGATCAAAAAAGTTAATCAAAGTTGTTCTAAGACAAGAACGCATTTTGGTTTTAGGTTAACTTTGATGAAAGATTTTGATCCACTTCAAATGTTGACTACTGTAAATAATTTGAAAAACTCTTCATATTTTGTCTTTTTTTGTTTGTTTGTAGTTTTTCAAAAAAGTTTTTATTCATATTTTTGAACTCAGCTTCATCAAATTAGGTAATATTACACCTTTTTTGGCAAATCAGAAGAAATTTTTTTCAAGATGCAGGGCTGTGTTATAGCTATTATGTTCAATTATTTCCATTTCTTATACATTTTTATATTTCTATAAATTATTTATAGTGATCACAATCAACACTCCATCTCCCATGATGGCAAAGCAAAAACCAGATTTGTGATAACTTTGCAATTTTATACAAAATAACAGAACTGAAATAATCACATGACATAAGTATTCAAACCCTTTGCTATAACATTTGAAATTTAGCTCAGGTGCATCCTATTTCTCTGGATCATCTCAGAAATATTTCTACACTTTGACTGGTGTAAATCTGTGGCAAGTCAACAGGAGAAACTACTGAAATATTTTTGTAAGATTTTTCCACCAGAAACCATCCATCGGAACTGAAGTAATTTGATTCTGTCACTCTCTGTGAAGGGTTTGAATCAGCTGAGCTTGATTAAAGCACACTAGCTTGGATATGCCACATTGTGTTCACACTGCTCAGATAACACTAACTGACTGGTGGGTCAACAAAAGTTGTGCGTCCTGGAATCATTTCCTTTCATTAAAATGCACATTAATATTGCAGCACAGACATGGAGAGCATAATTATTCTACCTTGTAAGATACCCCGTTCTCACCAAAATCTGAGATATACGCATATCTTTCTCATATTAATGCATTGTAACAGTGATCAGTCACTGAAATAAATTGACTATTAAATGCATTTTATACTTGGATTAAAAAGCATTCATAAGATTCAATAGTGTCTGTTTTACACAATATTTAATGTGAAATATTTTAATATTTGTACTTGTAGAGCATCATGCGTTTATCTTAGCAACATGCTAACGGCAAAGTCTATGTTCATGGCTTGGCTATCAGCACAATGCAGCTGCCGTAACCCAGACTGTAACGTCACTGTCAGAACAAAAGATTCGTAAAATGAGCATGGGGACAAAGCAAGAGATGCAGTCAATCTGTCGGCCCACGCCGAGCCGCAGATACAGTGATCGGCCTCCTGAATGAACCACACTTCAATAATGCAAGCTTTAGACTGGCCTTCAGAAACTAAGTCGATTTTCATTCATGGGAAAAACACGGGAAACAAAAGAGACGGACAATTAGTAACATTAGGCTCTTAAAAGTCAGATGGTGTATTCTCACATCTGTACCCTGTAGAGTTTCTGAAGAAATCCCAACTGTGTCTCAAACTGCTTAAATTTGCCAAGACACCAAAGTATACGCAGAAGTCAATCTAGTTTTATTTTAGGAGAAACATCTGAGACACATTTGGTACTGAAGTGAAACATAACCATGAAGTCTCATAACCATTATGTCTTGTACTTACTTTAGCCTGGTTTCTCATGACAACACTATTTAGTTTTATTGCTATGCAATCAACTACTGTTTGCTTATCTATAAATCTAAGTTTGATTACAATTCGTAATCTGCCATATTTATTTTCATAAATAATACTTGACAACTGTTGTTTGTAAACATTTCCCTAATGCAGAATTATACAACTTTTTCTAGATCACTTACCTGTATAAGACTGGGATCTGCATGTCATGTGTACATCATTTAAAAATGTTGTCAAAAATATAAATATATATTTTTTTGAAGTAGACACTTTGAAGTGCACTTTTAATGTGTATGATCCGTTTCTTTAATAAAAAATACTTTTTATTAACGGGACACTTTTGAAACTCATTTTTAATCATTTGTTCAAATTAAGAATGCATTACATTTGTGTTCTGTTGCAGGAATCTCTGAGGCAAGGAGCTCTGGGACCGATCTAACATTGCAAGGAGTTTGGAGACCATGGTGCCCATTACAGGACCCTCTTTGGCAGCTGTAACATAAACTTCTGGGACCAGGAGGCCATGACAGATGAAGGGAGCTTGGTGGGAGCTTTTGAACTGAGATGCTTTGGTTTCTGGCTGTGGTTGAACCTTATCACAGGAACTTCTGAAGAAGCAATGACGGGAATATCTGGAACCAGGTGGCCATGACAGATACCTCTGGGCCTATATGGGGATCACTGGGAGCTTAGAGCCCAGGGTGGCTGTGGACTAAGATGGCTTTTGGAGCTGGCTCTGGCTCGGGCCTTTACAGGAACCTCTGAGGAGGCAACAACACCGTTGGGGTGCCTATGACAGGTGTGGAGCAGCCATAGCAGGAACCTCTTTAGTAGCTGTGGCTTGCATGGTGGCAGAGAATGCGAACGCTGTCATTGTGGAGGTGGAGACAGAGAGCTCTGGTATTTGGACAGCTGTGGCAAGAACCTCAGGAATGGAGTGGCCATGATGGGAAAAACAAAAGGGGCAACCAAAAGAAGTATGTACATATACAATACGTACACATCCCTCCGGAAGCAGTACCGCCAGACGCAAATACTGCTTCCTCAAGCCAAGACGCAAGACGCTACACAAGGCTTGCTCGCCCCGCTAGACGCAAAGCTGCATGAGAGACGCCAACTGGAGTGGTCTTATGTGACGACCTGAAACAAAACAGAAAAAGCAACAGGCTTGACTTTTTGGTTCCTTCCCATGAGAAATTAATTATTTTTAGCTGGTCTCAGGTTCACTACCTTAAACCAGTTGTGGGACATGATTTGCCCCAGACCAAGTCGCCGGCTTGGCTTTTCATGCAGGAGAGCCCTGAGGAGGTGATCGCATTCTGTGCACTCTGAAGACGGGAAGGACATTTAACCTTGAACTTTACACCTTAAATTACCTTAAACTTTCTCTGTTTGATCATGTTATTCAAAACTAAATATAGTTTCTATGATTATGATAATTATTTTTTTGTGATGAAGATCTCACCTTTTGACAGGCCGGGTTTGGACCAGTGCTTGTAATGCAGCAGGAACAGGTCATAGTCACTAGGGAAACGTCCACACAACATTGTGAACATCAGAACCCCTGGTGACCAGACTGTCGCCGGCCTGCCGTAGTACTTCCCCCTGCTGTGGTACTCTGGAGGGGAGTATACTGCTGTGCCTGCAGGAGAGAGGAGTTTGTATGATGTGTAAGTTTGCAGTAATGCAGCACGACTGTTCTGTATCTATTAGGAAGAAATTAATTATATCATACATACCATGGTATGACTTGTATGGTGACCTCCTCAGAATGTCCCCGCATCCGAAGTCAATCAGCTTGACTTCGGATGTCTCCCTGTTTATCAGAAGGTTCTCCAGTTTGACATCACGGTGGAGCACTCCACGGATGCAGCACATGTTTGCAGCATTGAGCCGACTGCCACATGATTTGCCGTGCTGTTTCTTCATTGAGGCTTCCACCGTGACGCCTCATGAACTCTACCAGATTCTCACAGGGAGAGGGACATTCGAGGACCATGACGAAGTGGTCAGGGTGGTCCTGCCAGTCCAGCAGCCTGATGATTTCTGGCACGCTGGGACCTTTATTCGCCAGGATGGTGAGGGCGATTTCTTTTGGAAGGGGGACTGGATGATCAGGCTAGAAGACAGATCGTTTTTACGATGGTTAGATGAAGGTGGTTTCCCAAATAGGGATTTGTTTTGGGAAATGTTTTATATTGTTTATATAGTGCAATGTACTTCCAAAGAATATACATTCTGTGTGCTGTGTCTTCGTGACATATTTCAAAGCCACCTCATGGGAAAAAAAACAAAAAACTTAAGAAACACTAAGAGGGCTTAGAGTAAAGGATGAGACAGGACAAACATTTGATGGCTTGATAATGTGTTATTTATATTAACTTTAAGATCATCCTCCAGACGTCTCCCTTCATACACCACGCCAAATCCACCTTTCCCCAGCTGATCACCAATGGTGTAGCGGCTGAAGATGTAGTGTATTAAAAGATAAACTAACATGAAAATTCAAATATTGAGAAGAGTGTCTTGCGATGTGTCAGGCAGTTTTCATGTAATTATACATTTTAATGACTGAATATATATATAGTTCAGTCATGAAACTGTAGATGGCGCAGGAGACGGGTTGTTAACGTAACCGATGATATTCAGAGAGTTAAACGACTTGGCACAAGCTGATTGGTTCATGCTGCATATGCAGTCAATGAGCTTACTGCCTTGCATTTTTATGGCTGGCTAGCACTCACTAGAGTTTCCTGCAGCGCGCTTTCAGAGTTTCTCTGAAACCCTCCACCTTCCCCAGCTCCACCTGTATAGATCTGCTACGGATTATTTTATATGCTATTTGTGCAGCAGCAGTATGTCTTAAATACTCATGGCACCATATCGCCGTATGCATTGCAGTAGCAAGTTACTTGCTTGCAGCAGCAGCAATAATCTACAACTACAGCAATAACCAACAGCAGCAGCAATTCAGCAGCAGTGTAGCAGATCTATTCCACCAAGACCAAACATTAACATTGTCATATCCATCACCATGCTAAAATCTTCCAAGGGCTGTCATGATTTAATTATAGTTTCAACATAGATTAGTACATGTAGACCTATAACAGTAATGTTTTTAACATATCATGGAATAAAGATCTAATCATGGCCTCAACATGGATTTTGGTATAGTATGTGCTGATGTGTTTTTTTGGCAGCTCTGAAGAAAGAGTGCAGCCTCCGCCACCACTTCTTGCTCTTTCTTTTCTCCTTCACTCTCCCTGCTTCCTTCCTCTCCTCCTCCTCCTTCCTCTTCTCCAACTCCTCCTCTTCCTCAATAGCATCCAGCACCTCTGAACTTTCTGTTATTTTTTATATAGGCTGCTACAGTATAAAACAAGAAAAGAAAGAAAAAAAAAACACTACAAGAACAAAATCCGTCAGAATATTGTGATAAAGCAAATATGTATCATAAATTAATAAAATGCTGTATCCTATACAAATGTTTTAACATATATATATTTAAATATACAACATGTAAAACATTTTAAACAAAAACATATTAAAATGTTTTTTTTTTCTGCATATGGAACCTCATATGATTAACTGGTTTAAAATGAAAATTGAGTGTGTGTGTTTGTGTTGATATATATCCTAAGACTAATGACTTTTAGAAATAACTTTTTGTAGCCTCATTAAGCACGTTGTTAGTTTGTCCAGTAGAGGGCGTTTATTTAACATGTAATATGTTCAGAATCCGATTTGATTGAATCGTGTGCAGTCTGTGGTTTTACTGTGCGAGGTTTATTGGTGTGTATCTCTTCTCTAGCATATGAAATGATGTTTTTTACTGTGTGAAATCACTGATGTGCCCTACAGTCAACTCTGTTTGGGAACTACAATCAAATCCACATGCAAATTGCTCTTTGCTATCCTAATGCCCAGTTTCACCAAACCTCAAACAAATGTGCCTCTGAATTTATCACCAAGTCATTCTTTTGTGCAGTTTTATGAATAATGTTTAACAGAACTTGCTTCTTTCAGCAGTCAATGTAAACCTGAGAAAGTGAGCATTTCATGTGTCATAGTTCTGTCCTCTGGTGTTAATTATAAACCAAAACTCAAGGTTTCTAAAGTCAAACACTCCACTGGTCTGTGCGCATGTACTGCAGTTCACCAACCTGTCAGCATACCAGTGGACTTTTTAATGTGTATGTGATTTTCTTTCTGTTTGATGTCATGTGTATTTTCATCTTAAAGGAATAGTTCACCCAAAAATGAAAATGTGCCCTCAGGCCTTCCTAGATAAGTTTGTTTCTTCATCAGAACAGATATGGAGAAATGTATTACATGCATTACATCACTTGCTCACCAATGGATCCTCAGCAGTGAATGGGTGCCGTCAGAATGAACGTCCAAACAGCTGATAAAAAACATCACAATAATCCACAAGTAACTGCACTGACATATTTGTTTTGAACTGCTTTTGCTTGTAAACAGTGCTTGCTTCGTGCATATTTCTCTCCTGATTCAGATGAGACAACTTTTTCACTGGATAAAGCAATATCAGGGACTACGGACTGGTAGTTTGGCAAGAAGTGACTGTTTAATGCTAAAACACCTTAATGATGGATTTGTGTCTTACAAACATGCAGCGTTTTGCTTTACAAAATGTTAACTGATGGACTGGAGTGGTGTGGATTACTGTAATGTTTTTATCAGCTGTTTGGACTCTCATTCTGACGGCACCCATTCACTGCAGAGCATCCACTGGTGAGCAAGAAATGTGATGCTTAATTTTTTCCAAATCTACATATGGTGAGTACATTTTCCAGCAAATTTTCATTTTTTGGGTGTAATATTCCTTAAGGAATTTTTAATCAAAAATGTTAAATTTTATTATAATCCACTCACCTTCATGTCTCTTTCTTTCATGTAGAGCAAAAAGGAGCAGAATGTCCAGACAGTGACCACAGCTGTCAAGTAGACTTGGGTCTGTTTGTAACAGTTGACTTGGAATATAGAACATGAGATGCATAGACTGTTTATGATGCTATTTGTGTTATTTTTGGAGCTTGACAATCTCTGGTCCCCATCTACTTTCATTTTGTACAGAATAAAGAAAGCTATTCAAGTTTGGAACGATGTGAGGGTAAATAAATGGTTACATTTTTCTTCTTAAATAACCAGGTAAAAAACCCATCCATCCTGATTTTAGACTGATCAGGAAGAGTAAAGTGTGTTTGCAGGCCGGAGTCACGCTCCATATCTAGTGACATACAAACCTGACCAATGTTCCACCCGGTTGCTCTTCTTTCACTTCGTTCTTTGAAGATGCTTCTCCTTGATCATACAGGGTTACAGAACTGGATCAGGAACAGGAATTTGCTTACATCCCTAAACAAACGTCACAATACGGCATACATGTTCTGATATAAATGCAGAGGTTATATCGATTTAAGCCAGGCATGCCCCTTTAAACCCATTTTCTGCTTTGCCAATATATAGTGCATAAAGGTTGGCAATAAAATGGTTGATAATGAAGGGAGGACGTTCAATAAACCAATAAACCAAATGTTATCTTGCTCCAGGTAGTCAATTTTTAAGGTAGATTTTTTTCTGGTATAGTGCACCAGGTGGAGGATACATGTTTTTAGCTCTGGAGAAAAGCAAAAAAAAAAATCTGATTTATATTTTTTAGTGAAGAGTTACATTTAAATGATTTGCATTCATATGCAGTAAATTACTTGTATGTTGAGGAAATGCATAAATGCATTGTGTGAAAGTGAAATTGATATAAAAATAGAGTATACAGGTGCAGCACCTTTAAAGAATATTTGAATTATTCAATGTTTTTTAATGCAATATTACGTATTATTTACATTTTACTTAATCTTACATAGGTCTGTGCATTTATTTATTTATTGTTTTACATTTTTAGTATATCTGTAAGTAATGGATAGTCATTCAGTCTCAACGTAAAATTGAAATAAATTGCTTAAATGCATTGTGTGACATTTAAATGGAAATGAATGCAGCACCTTTAGAAAATAAGTTAGTTTAATTCAGTTTTGAGTATTATCAATAAAAAAAAAAATTTATTCCGTGTTTAATATTTTCTACCTTTTTACTTAATAATATGCTGTTTTGTTTATGTATTTTGTATTCTAATAGCAGTAAATAATGCAATAAAAATCCTCCAGTCGTTATCCAAAAAGCTTTTTTTTTTTTGGAAGAGAAGTGAGATAATTTTATTTAAACATTCCTTTCATAATGTGTACAAAAGAATAAGAAGTTATTAAAAGTTATTCATGTCTTTTTTTTTTTTTTTTTTAAAGCTACAGGGCGAAGTCCTTTAAATATTCCATGACTAAAATGTTTTGTAAATGTTCCAGAAACACTGCATTAAAAGGGCATGCGTTCATATGCAGGCTCCGCCCCCTCTCGCGCGGCAGGTAGCGTTACGAGCGCGAAGCACCTGTCACTCTCGCTCGAGCGCACCTGTTGCATCGTTCTAGACTTTTTGTCATCACCTTTATTTTTTGGTTTGACATTTTTGTATCAGCAAAGTCGCCTTGGCTACCCCAAACCCTCCGTGTTTGGAGCAAAGTTCACCTCTGTGAGAAAACAGATTGAGATGGAGCCTTGAAGAAGAGTTTACCGCAAGACTTTCTGGAAACGGGAGGAACTATCGGCGAACTGAAGAACGGGACCGTAGCCTCTCTGCTGAGGGTAAGAGCGCGTTTCTATACGCTATCAACCCAAGGCCACTGAGAACGACGCTACGCGTCAAAACTAGAACGCGTCCGTTATAAGGAGCGCTTGCTTGCGATGTTTTACTTCTGAAGCGTCTTATTTGTGTTTTAATATGAACGGAACGCAATTAAGTGGAAATTTGCTTTGGTCAGTCACTCAAGTTCTTCGACGTGTCTAGCCGATAAATAGAGGATGCACACTTTAAAATGATTTTGAAGTTGTAAACAAACATTACTGGAGTGTTTCACAAGAACATTATAGTTCAGTCTTTCTAGTTAAAAATGTAATGTTTAATTCAACTTTAGCTTTCTTTATCATTTATTATTGCGATTTCTTTGTTGATTTGTTTTTCACTTTTTACCTTTTTTCAGTGTACTGTATGACATTAACAAATGCCATTTCATTTTATTTAATGTCTAGGCGTGGATTATTAAAGTGACGTTTTAAACTTTCAGTACTAATTCTTTAGCAAACATAAAAAATACTGGGTTGTTTCAACCCAACTTTGGGTCAAATATGGACTAATCCAACTTTTGGGTTAAAAATGTAATGTAAAAATTTAACCCAATGGTTGGGTTAGTCCATATTTGACCCAAAGTTGGGCTGAAACAACACAGCATTTTATAGAGTCTAATATCAATGGTTCTTGAGTCATCCCTGATAGCACACGTACATCACAGAGACGTCTATTTGACGTCTGCATTTACATCTGCAAGACATATTTTTTAGAGTGTTTGCTCATCTGCAATACGTCTATAGGACGTTTCCTATCAGATGTCAAATAGACGTTTAGAAGATGTCTTGAAGAGGTTTATGATTTAGAATGAATGTAAAACTGACGTCTATCAGATGTTTGTACACAGCAGCAGATGCTTTCCAGATGAAGCGATCTTTAACAGACGTCTTGCAGACGTGCGTGTGCTATCTGGGATGCAACTAAACGTCAAAATTTTACTTGCCAAGATATAAACAAGTCTGACTGAGGTAACATTGTATAGATGGAGCTAAAAATCATCCTGAAATCCAGTGGTCTCAATTAATTAAATTAATTTATTGAACAAGTATATCGCACGCAAACTTAAGTGAATATCTCTGAACAACTTAAAATAATAATCAAAAAAATGTTTCTTGAGAGCTAATGTCCTGGAACTCAAAAATCAGTGATGTATTGCTTAACAAATCTGGTTTTGCAACTTATCCTTGACTGGCAATATTTGGAATGATGATCAGATATATGTGTGCCATTTATATTCCCAATAGTTGTTATCTTTTGAAAAGTAATATTTGTTTGGAAAACATTTGACATTCAGGATCCGTTCCAGGTGAACGTGACCACATTTTCAAACAACAGCAATGACAGCTTGACCCGAGTGCTTGATCAGTCCCAAATCTAAACCTTCTTCTGACATCAGACTGGCAAACAAGCATATAAACGTCCCTCTTGATCACAATGCAAGACAAACACAATCATTCACAGAAACCATCATCATCATTATGGATGGGGAATAAAAGCTTTTAGCTGACACAAGCTTTTTGCTCGTGTTTGATTCGCATTATAAAGCCAATTCACCCCTGCAGGGCAAAGGTCCCGCAGACATTATCTCCGTTTGCCCATCTGTTTGAGGAGACATTACTTCATATACTGAAGTCAATATAGGTGAGCTTAATGGTCATGGAGGCTTGACTTTTTTGTTTATAGCTTTTAAAGCTCGCACAGATCAGAGGTTCGATTCAAACTAGGTTTTGTGGTTTTATTCAGGCCTGGGATCTGATTGGCTGAGGTCACCCAGAATCGTTAATTGATTGGTCGCTGTAATTCCTCCCACATCGATGAATCAATCTACTGTCCTGATGATGCCTAAAAATTAGCACAATAGAGCAGGTGAAGTGGAGACAGTCATCAGAGGCTGATTGTTTTTGCTTGGTCACCTAAGTGAAAGCAAATTAAATTACATATCATGTTCCTTGTCAAAAGACGGCGGCGGCTCTTTCTGTGGCTTGTTGAACTGGACTCTGATGCAGTGATTGATTAGCGTTAGATCAGGTTGCTGGATTGACGCTGTTCAGATGCTTGTTTTGGCTCAAAACTTCATGATATGTTCAAATATGAAGCTGAAATCATGCTTGACCTGGCATGAAACATGTTTGGCTGTGTTTTGCAGTTTTTAATAACCTGGACCATTATAAACTTCTGTGGCACTACTTCATATGTAATGTATATATTGATGTGTTTTGATGTTAAAACAGTAATTTACCGAACACAGAGCAGTACATCTGGAGAAATGCAGATCAACAAACGCAAACTCTGGCCATTAAACAAAACAGCCTGGACAAACAAAGCTAAAACCCAAATGAAAGGTGGAGTGGGTGGAACCAACAATGAGTGCTTAAGGTTAAAAACAAGTGCAGGAGTGGTGGAGGCATGTGAGGCGGCCTTAAATAGCCACATTGTGAGAGGACATTTTGAATCCGCCCCAAAATGCCAGTCCATTCAACCGCTCAGGTGTGTCAAATACCACAGGCCGTGAGTCAATGAACCTGCAGTCTGTATAAAACTGGAATAAAGAGAGCAGCCATTTAAACTCACCTTGATAAAACATGAGCTGTGGGAAATGCCTTTGAACAGATGACACAATATACTACCAGTGCATTACATCTACTAAAATAAACAATAGCGTTACAGCAATCATTTTTATGCAAAGTAATGCTAACCTGGACAAGATTTATGTATGATGCTATAATTCATGTATGATATTACAAAGTAATATTATATTATTTTGAACTTTTTATTCATAAAAGAATCCGGAAAAAAAAATGTACCATGATTTCCACAAAAATATTAAGCGGCACAACTGTTTTCAGTGTTGATAATAATCAGAAATGTTTCTTGAGCAGCAAATCAGCATATTAGAATGATTTCTGAAGATCATGTGACACTGAAGACTGGAGGAATGATGCTGAAAATACAGCTTTGATCACAGAAATAAATTACATTTTACAATATATTAAAACAGAAAACAGTTATTTTTAAATGTAATAATATTTCACAATATTACCGTTTTTATTATTAAATAAATGGAGTTTGGTGAAAAAAAATTTACTCCCAAAATATATCATACACTCTCAGAAAAAAAGGTACTAAAACTGTCACTGGGGCGGTACCTTTCAAAAGGTACAAATATGTACCATTAAGGTACTAATATGAACACTTTAGGTATTTAAATTATCTTTTAGGTACCAATATGGACCCTTTAGGTACAAAAGTGTACCTTTTGAAAAGGTACCAGCCCAGTGACAGCTTTTGTACTTTTTTTCTGATAGTGAAGCATACAGAACCGTACAATTGGCATAATAAAGAGCAAATTTGTCGATAATATGGTGGAAGTAGCAGGGGTAAAGCAGGACTAGTCAGAAAGTGATGTTGTAGTGTGGGGTTCAACACTGTGTTTTTCCTTCCACCGTCGACACCCAGGTGACAAGCAGGGTTTTTTATAGAACCATTTCAGTGTGTGCAAACAGTGATGACGGGTTTGTGGGGGAGCCCTTGGTGGAAGAAAATGAAAGTTGTAAAGTAGAGTCTATTTCAAGCATGGATAAACGAATAAACAATGTAATTGAGGTTTGTTTCAACATTTGACTTTTTTCTTGCAATTCCAGAGATTATAATCTCACAATTCGATAAGAAAAATCAACTCGTAATCGTTTCTTTCACCTTTTTTAGTTTATAAGACCCAAGTCTGCTTTTCTTCCCCAGAATATGAGAAACTGCAATTGGTGACTTGAATAAAAAGGTCCGACTAGGGATAAACTTGCAGTAGCAAGAAAAAAGTCAGAATTGTGAGATAAAATAGGTAAATGTTATAGTTTAAATAGTATTTCATGCATGCATTTCAACTGTAGGGCTAATACAATATGTCCCCTATATGAATATTATATAGACCTATTGTATTTATGCTTTAAAAGTAGGGTAATCATAGCAGGTTTCATCCATAATCTGTCCGTTTAAACGTCTGCGTTTAGCTTAAAATGGCTTCTTTGACGACAGTATTCAATAAAAATGATTTGCATTCCGGTTCTGTCATCCAAAGGCACAAAAAAAAAGTATCTTATTCCATGGATTTTACCCATTTACCCCCACTTGTTCCCAGTGTTTTTCTGCAAACACTGTGCGCGCCCAGCTGCAAGTGACGTAACTGTGACGTCTACTCCAAATTGGTCTATTCAAAGTGGGATTGTCTTTTGCTGTGAGTAAGGGTTGTAGTTTGCCTGCGGTGACTAGTCATACTGCATGCAGAGTACACTCTTAAAAATAAAGGTGCTTCAAAAGGTTCTTCAAGCGATGCCATAGAAGAACCATTTTTGGTTCCACAAAGAACCATTGAGTCAAAGGTTCTTTAAAGAAAAGAACCATCTCTTTCTTACCTTTTAATAATCCGAAGAACCTTCTTTCGCCACAAATAACCTTTGTGAAACAGAAAGGTTCTTCAGATGTAAAGGTTCTTTATGGAACCATTTAAACAAAAAGGTTCTTCTATGGCATCGTGAAGCACCTTTATTTTTAAGAGTGTAGACAGTTTCCTTCATATAACAGTGACCATCTTTCTAGAACAGTTATCTTTTTTTCTTAGCTATTTTAGATTTAGTGTTTTTAATGTCAGTGGTTTAATGGATGAATCAATGTGAAAAGCAATTTCTTGTAGTGGTTTTGGACACTAATACTCTGAAGTAAACGGGTGTAGAAACTATTTTTACTATGAAGTTGCTAGTACGTTTGACAAATAATTACAAAAAAACAGCAAGTTAAATAGTATTTTATATAAAACTAGAAAGTAGAGATACTGAAATTCTATTATCTTGTAAAACACTCCAATAATCTTTATTGAAAACTTATTTTGTTTCTTAACAGAATCTGTCCAGCAATTTCCTCATTTCTCCAGTTTTTAAAAGTTGTGTAAATGTTATGAAAAAAAATAAATAAAATAATGTTTATGGAATGTTCTTATAACATTATTAATATTTGACATGTTCTCAATGTTGAGAGGAAACATTCTTAAAATATAAAAAAATGGGTGTTTCAAACGTTGAGAGAACATTCATAATGTAACATTCTCATGACATTTTCAAAATGATGAAACGGAATGTTTCTCTAATGTTTGAATAACCACGAAGAAACCTACTTTAAATATAAAAATGGGTGTTTTATATGTTGAGAGAACCTTCAAATGTAACATTCTCAAATGATAGAATAGAATGTTCCTATAATAATCAAGAAGAAACGTCTTAATACAGAAAAATAGAAAAAAACCTGGACGTTTTGAATGTTTAAAAACATTTTCATATCTTAAAGGTAATGTTAGCAAAACGTTCTCAGAACATATTTTTGTATTGAGTTCATACAGTTGACATTGAATAACAAGCTATTCTGCTCGATGGATGTAGGTGTGAAACTCTTCCGTGTGGTATCAGCGCTTTGTGTTTGTATGATACTGATAAAACTTTACATAGTCAAATGCTTATGTGCAGAGCTTTCATATTGTTCTGAGAACAGTCTTTATTTTTTCACTTTGCTTAAGGTTCAGGATTTCACTGATGTACCAGCTTTCAGATCATAGCATAGGTACTCGGTGTCCCATATTTCTTGTGTGGCTCTAAACAGCCTGTTATATATAGTTTTATATGTAGGTTCCTGATTGGTCAAAACGGGTGGTTTATTGTCTGGCTAAAGTGGTCTGTTGTAGTGTTTTTGTCTAGTTCGTTCTCTTTGAGCTGAATGGATAGGTAATGGACAGATTGCTTTCAATCGTAAAGCATTTTTTCCCGTGTGTCTTTTGTGTGGACGACAGTGAGAACATTTGATGAGGCCCTTATCTGCTTTTTACACACAGACATCTCTGAATATCGACCAAATGGCAGTGTTAGCATCAATTTCACACCAAGTTTGACATTTCTGTGCAGTTCATCATGTAAAAACAAAGGTACTTTGCTTTAATTTGGTTTTGAGTAGGAACTAAAGCATTGAAAAGTGAAGCTAAAATGTGTAGAGCAAGTAGAGTTCAAGTAAATGTTTAATGTGAACACATAACAGATCTTATGATTTTTTTTTTTTTGATGGAATGGACAGTTCGTGTTACTTTTTAAGGGTTCAGGCTCATAGCATCAGTTCTGTTTTCTCCGAACATTCTCCGTGATACCGGATATCATCCAGATTAGGGCCAATGAATAAAACACTGTGATAAGAGATACAGCACAGATTACAAGCTCTGGATGCGCAACTATGTAATTGAGAGGCACTGCAATAAAACCAGAGCATTTCAATCTGTCTCACAAACTCATTTACACACGCACGTTTGACTAGGTATCTAAATAAGGGCATCCCATAGACTTTTATTTTTTTTATACTGTATAAAGCTATTTACTACACACTAACTCAAACCCTTGACTGCAAAGAAAGCCGAGTTATCTTTAAAATTAAAATTTCCAGCTGCAAAGCATTTTTGAGTTTTCTCAACTTCAGTAATTGTGGCAACTCATTTTTTGGTTTGTTCACTCTAAACAACATTTTAAGTTAAATCAACTTTCCTCAGCATGTTTAAGCATTTGTTTAAACTTAAATAAAGGATTAAAGAAACTTCTGTTTTAACTTATTTAAATAGCAAATATTCAATTTAGCAAACCAAATCAAAAGGAACACTAATCACGGTAATGACTTTAAACAAAATAAAACAATCAAAAACACTAAATTGTTGTTTTATAAATGCTTTAATTCAGACACATCCTTACAATTAACTGTAGCCACACATCCTTACAATTCTCCATGTTTTGACCAAACAAGCTAAATTAAGCCATTCAAGTGCATTCAAAGTTGTCTTTATTTACACTTTCTTGTAATTTCAACATTTTCTACATCAGATAGTTCATTCAAATTTTAAAATAGAGTTTGTCTGACAAAACAGAAGTTTTTTTTTTTAACAGTGTTCCTTAAAATTAGAATTTTGCATTTTAGATATTACTTAGACAAAACTTTATTTATTGTTTTTCCAAATAACAAAGGGGGTTTTGTCAAATTTAGCTCAGTGCGCTCTGGTTATATACTGCACATTTTGGCAAATGTAGAAGGTCTTCGAGGTGTGACATGCATTAAGAAAATGTGCATGTTTTACACAGCATCCTTACTGCATACTGCAGAAATAGTAGTATGGTATGACTTCAATGATTGTTGAGATTCTGAAACCAGTGAATGTGGATTTGAGGAGGAAACCTTACTGAAATGAGTCATGATATTTTAATTCAGTGATTCCAGGTAATGGGAAAAACAGCCCTTGGCATCAGTCAGACTGTCTCCTGTACCTCTGACAAACCTTCCTCAAGGGATTTAAAAGCAGGTGCACATCACAAACACGAGTTCAAAGTCCTTTTATGTTGATCCTCATCTCATTCTGGAAGTGACTTTAATATTTTATGGTTATACTACTATGACGGCCATACTGTTATGATTGCGTGTACGTGTCTTTTGTATCATGTCCATGTTTAGTCTATAGTCCACATCCACTCAGCTGATGATGTTCATGTTGTTTGCCATTTATTGAGGTCATTGTGTTAATTATACAATGACTTTTCAGGGCCTCTGAATTTTGTTTAGGGTGGATTAAAGCCTAATTATATATATTAGAAATATATAGGCATCCCTCATATCAGTAATTCACACTATTGAACATCAGCTAGAATGCCACTAACATGCAAATAAAGTCCCTAGTTTTTTTCCTAGGGATTTTACGTGCATATTGTTTTATTAGCGAGTCCAGTTATAAACACACACACACACACACACACACACACACACACACACACACACACACACACACAGAGGTTCTCCGGTGATCCAGAAACACACATGCCCTCTCATCAGTTAATTGCCGAGCCAGGGAGTTTATTTGTGTGTAAAGCCTCAGAGTGTGTAATTAAGCGTCTGAAAAATGTCCGCATCCCGAGGAAAGGCAGGTCTTGTTTCAGGCTGGGCTGCCAGCCTGCTGTTGTCTGCTCCAGCATCTTTACGGGACAGCGGACAGCAGAGCATGTACACAAAACAACACTGCGGTTCATCACACCCCGGTACCATGGTAAAACAGGCTTAGTGAGGCATCTGATACACTTCATAAACTCAGATAGTGATATACAACACACGAAGATGGTCTGTGTAACAGGAAATGTTCCAAAACCTTGGGCTAACTTTGTGTAAATGTTGCGTATATGTTTTCAATTGTTCCTAAAATGTTAATGGAACGTCTAACTTACTTGATATTAGTTTAATGCAAGTTCTCACAATGAAATGAGAAAACATTCTTGGTACAACATTGTTATAACTGTTAAAGTTTCCAACTTTCCAACCAACTTTGGGTCAAATATTGGCTAATCCAACTTTTGGGTTAAAAATGTAATGTAAAATTTAACCCAATGGTTGGGTTAGTCCATATTTGACCCAAAGTTGGATTGAAACAACCCAGCATTTTTTTAGAGTGTAGTTTTGGTTGTTCCAACTCTTAATTCTGAGGCTTTAAAACTGTTGTAAAATGTGGATAAACATTATGCTAACACTTAAATAGCGTTCTTCTCAAATTACGAGAAGTTTAATGTTACTTTAGTAGACATTGAGTGATTAGAAAAGGCTTTTTTTTAAGCTTAAATTGGACTGTTTGAAAAAAATAATACATGCGTATTGATTATTCAAGAGCTGAGGAAATTGCAGACAGGATGCAGAGTCAGTTCATGCTCTGTTTGATGCTTTTACAGTTCTTCAAAGGAGTCATATGCCTCAAGAGTCACACAGAGATGAATTATTCACAGCGGCCAGGACAGAGCAAGAAAGAAACAATGGAAAGGCCTTTGAAAGAGAGAAGGGTGGAGGCGTGGAAAATAAAAATAGCACAGGGTTTAGTGAGAGATTAAGACAAAGTAAACGGAAAAATTAAAGAGGCAGTTAAAGAGTCATTAGTGCACAAAAATGATGTTTGGTTTTACTGTAATTGCTGTGCTGTGTTTCATTTCCTGTGGTGGAGTTTGGTGTTAATGACGTATTCTGCCTGTCTCTCTTTGTTGCAGGTGGATGTAATAGAACATGAATGCTTTGGGGACCCCAACAAAAGCAAGCAAGTATGTCTCAAACTCGAATCATACTCGTATACACGGTTGAACTTGGTCGCTTCTAACATGCAAGCTCAACTTCATGTTTTTGAATTTCATAATGTGTGAAAGCTCAATTTATAATGCA
This sequence comes from Sinocyclocheilus anophthalmus, assembly GCA_018155175.1. Lineage (NCBI taxonomy): Eukaryota > Metazoa > Chordata > Actinopteri > Cypriniformes > Cyprinidae > Sinocyclocheilus > Sinocyclocheilus anophthalmus. The sequence continues at coordinate 334,915 of JADLZN010003097.1, forward strand.
ATGCGAGTACACCATTTTTAATAGCATCTCACTGAGCAAGTTTATTAAAGGAATAGTTCACCCAAAAATGAAAATTGGCTGAAAATGTGTTCACCCTCAGGCCATCCAAGATGTAGATGAGTTTGTTTCTTCATCAGAACAGATTTGGAGAAATGTAGCATTGCATCACTTGCTCACCAGTGGATGCTCTGCAGTGAATGGGTGCCGTCAGAATGAGAGTCCAAACAGCTGATAAAAACATCACATCACAAACTAAGCCAATATTTTTTTGATATTTTTTTTCATACAGTCCAACACAGTCCTCACTACATCTTCAAATGAAAAGTTGCGTGTTTTTGCTTCAAACCATCGCTTCCAGCTCTATCCATAATATTGCCTTCTCCAGTGAAAAAGTTGTCTCGTCTGAATCAGGAGAGAAATATGCACAAATCAAACACCGTTTACAGGCAAAAACAGATCTAAACAAATATGCTTGTGGATTTTAATGTGAGATAACAACAGTAGATGGACTCGTTCATTGGAGGAAGCATTATTATGGATTTTGTGTACTGGATATTGGCCAGACACGTCCAGGATGGTTTGTCAGTGAAAACAACTGAATACAAAAATGTTTTTCACACTTTCACTTCACAACAATTAACGATGATGGAGTGCTGTTGTTTTAACTGTTTGGACTCTCATTCTATTGGCACCCATTCACTGCAGGAGATCCACTGGTGAGCAAGTGATGCAATGTTAATTTTCGATAAAAAAAAAAAAAAAGCTGTCTTGAATGGATTGAGGGTGAGTACAATAAATTTTAAACAGTAATTTTTTTTCATTTTTGGGAACTATTTCAAACTGTAATTACCTTCATAGTGCGGTGTATTACGAAACATAAGAGGACAGCGTGGTTACACTGCAGTAGCTCAATGCATTTGTGCTTGTGGCTTTCAAATAGCATGTTTCTGGCATTATATGCATGTAAAAAGAATGTAGCTTTTACTAATGTTTTTTAGGACCTACACACACCTAACCAAACATCCCGTAGTTAGTGATTTTTTGTGAGATTGTGTGTGTGTATTACAGTTAACAGAGCAGCACTGTTTGGGAATGTTTGCCTTTCTTGCCCTGTTGGAAACAACCTGTCTCGGTCTCTCTCTCTCTCTCTCTCATACCCCCTTCCCTCACTCCCATATGCTCTCACAACCTGTAGACCTTTCTAATCAGTCTTGCTCAGTCTGTGTCCAGTGTTCACATTAGACCAGGACACTGAGTGTGTACCGTTAAGAGTATTTTAATCAAAACTAAAGACTGTAAAGTAATGAAGAGCAGACATCGTCCTCCACCCTCCTCATCCTCCTTTGCTCTTCTTTGCAGTGGGGTGGCCAGATCGGACAGCAAGATCAGTGCCAAAACCCTGTTCGGTAAGTAAACATCACATTTAATTGTAAATTGAAGGTGCTGTCAGGGTCTGAGCAATCGATGCTATCTATCTTGTACACTATTAAGTCGTTATGGTAAAATTTGCTAAAAATGCTAGAAACTATCTGCTAAAACAAATATAATAAGCCTTATTTATTAAACAAACACTAATGTATAATATAAAATAAAAAAATAAAATATTTTACTTCAAATAGATGAAAATAAATGATTTGTTGTACTGTAAATATATGGAAATAAAATAGCTAACAGCACCTTTAACATGTTATGTACAACTTTTTAAGATGTTTAGGGGAGAGTTATGTGCTAAAACGAATATAATAACCATATTTAGTGGAAAAAAAAAAAACGTACTAAGTTAAATAAAAATAAAATGAAATATTCTACTTTGAATAATTAAAATAGATTTGATTTTACTTTACATATATAAAATTAAATAGCTCTTTTAACATCCACCTTTAACATGTTTTTATATACGTTAAAACATGATGAAGCCAATATAATGGGCCTTATTTATGAAACAAATAAAATACTTGTTTTTAAATTGTCTTTTGCTCATTTTTCCACTGAAATAAGTGTAACATTTCACACAAGGACTGTTTTATGAATGATTTAAATTCATTCAGCTTGTATTTCATGAATAAAGGCCCGTTCACACCAAGCACGATAACTATAAAGATAACGATAAAGATATGATTCTAAAAATCGTTCTCAATATGAAAGAATAGCATAGTTCACACCACAACTATAACGAGTAAACATACAGAGAAGAGAAACGATATCGTTGTGATCACTTTCAAAACTATTTTTTTCCCAGCTGATGAACGATAAAACACTGACAGCCAATCAGAATCCATCCTGCTGTAACGAGCTCAAGAATTTAAAGCGGCAGACGCACGTGTGCTTAGAATAAAAAGAAGGATATAGTTCGAGGGGTGCGTAGATATCGTTATCTGTTGGTGTGAACGGGGCTTAAGGCTCGATGTTTACCTGTGATGTAGTTGTGTATATGATGTAGTTTATTGTGTGTATTTTTCTATGGCTCTTCCCTCCTCTATGATGTCACATCCTGTTTCCTGTGTCCTTTGAACTGACAGTCAGCATGTCACTGTACGATATGTAAACGCGCTGGTCGCACAGTAGGACATTTGCATGAGCATCACACACACTCACAGACCTCGCTGCGATTCAGCTAAACCATAACAATCAGACATTTCCCTATCAAATGAGTGTGCCGGGATATTTCAGATTGACCTCACACTATTGAGGTCATGAGTGACAGAGAAATCACTTATAACAATTTACTTTATGTAAGGGTTCTATGGATGTTAAAGGTTCTTCATGGAACCATCGATGCAAAGAACCTTTATTTTTTAGTGTATGGAGCAGATATATATACTTATATAATCATAAACGGACTTTCTTACTGCGAATAGTGGAGACATGAGTGCTGAATTTGAATAATGCCAACTTTAAATAAATGCATGAAGCACGATGTTTATCATACGCCTGTCGTCATGACGACTAGGTGTGTGTGTCTCCGGGGGTGTGCGTCTCATCCTAAATATACACACAGTCTGCCTCTGTGCCCAGCCGGGTGTGCCTGGAAAAAGGGGGCGTGTGCTCAACCCGGTCTGACTTGTACATAAAAGAGGCTTTTGAGCTTTAGAGAAAACGAGAATGAAAGTAAGAGAGGGCAACATGCAGAAGACAAGAGAGATCCTTCCAGCTCTGAATCACATTTCTTGTTTCCCAGGACCCCCTCTTGGTAATGGCTCTTATTGCACCCCCCAGTGAGCGTTTGGGAGAGAACACGTGACAGTGTTTGACCACCCCGCCCAGGACTCTGAATGGGCTTTGAGGTGTTCAGTATACAGTACATGTAATACTACGAGGAAGCTAGATCTATTATTTTTGCCCCTCAAAACAGTCAGCATAGGTTCTACTCCAAAATCACTGAGCGCCCCCCTTGAAAATAACTTCCAACTTAACGTATATATAATAATTAGACCCCCCCCAGCCCACCACATTTTTAAGATTTAGAACATTTTATTTTTAATGACAACCAAGCACAATGTGCAACCAAAGTTCAAAATCTCCTACGCTAAGGCAATTGGATGTTTTTAGTTGAAAATGCTCATGATTGCCATTGGATTCTCAGTCAGATTCTCAAATACCTTTGGAATTTGAGATTTTTTCCCCATAGGGTAAATTTTTTTTATAAAAACTCAGAAAAAACAAACAAAAAAAAATATAAAGATTAAATAATATATAATCTTTTTGCATTACAATATGGAGAGTAGAATAAATGTTTTGAATTGATTAAAAAAAAAAAAAAAAAAAGAGTTAAAAAAAAGGTCTACTGAAATATGTTAATATACTTTATTTTTTTACAAAATTTAACCAACCCCCCCCCTCCCCCCTCATTAACAATGCAAAAACATTCTCATTACGGCCATGCAATTGGATGTTTTCTTTTTGAATATATTGATTATAGTAGGATTCTCAAGTTATACTTTTATTATATCAAGATGATTTGAGATTTTTTTTCCCATATGGGGTAATAAATTAATAAAATCATCAGAATGAATAAATAATATAGAGTAAATAATGCAAATTATAATAATTATAACAGTAATGAGAATAAAAATATTTTGCATTGATTAAAAAAAAGGTAGCATAAAAGTCACAAAGCAATAATTTTAATAAACCTAATTTTCTTTATGCAAATGATAATTTCTTATGTCTTTAGATATTGAAATGAAATATGACCAGGGCATGTTCTTTATAGGCTTTGTGCAATTCACCCGTGTGTTTATGTGTGTGTGCATTTATGCACCTGAGTCTTACATCACAGACACAACATGTTTTTATGTTTTTGTGTTCTGCACTCTGGCAATGACCCATGGGATGGTACACAGTCCTGCCAGGGGAACACAAATGCACACATGCAGAGTCAAATCTGATGCTCTTGCAAAGTTTCGCATTTCTGTTTGCTCATACGCAATAAGCCGTGCCTTTAAATCTGTTCCCGTGGTTTGGTTTTATTGTGTCATGTACTCGGTTTAAACCTCACTTCCCATCAGCCCTCTGCAAACCAGTCCATGCAAAAAAATAAAATAAAAAATCAGCAGCATCATGTTTCACAAAGAGACCATGCAAATGATCTGGAACACTTCAAACCCCATACACTTATCACACAATCACAGATAAATGAGTGAAAGACATTGTCTCATTGACTGGCTCAGGACAGCATTACAACTGCTGGACTCCTGTAAACAGTAATGTAATATGTTAAATCTAGTCTGCTTTCTATGGAAGCCTGTTTCTCTAATGGGATTTTATAAAGAGGTCATGAACTGCCTTTTTATTATTTTGTACTGTTCTCTATGGTCCACTTATAATGTTATCAAGATTTTTACATCAAAAAAACATCATAATTTAGAAGTAATAGTCTATTTTCTGTCCGGTTTTGACCCCCTCATCAGAACGCTCTGTTTGAATTGGTGTGGTGGATTGTAGACTTGGAAGTAAATGCCCACTGCTATGATTAACTAACAGCTGTGTGTTTAACAGCCTACAGCCTTCATAGTTGGATGCAGCTGTGATTTAGGTTAAAAACGCATGAATACTCATATCAAACGATCTGTTTAACAGACAAAGCAATAGTAATCACGTAATAAAAACGGTTACTCACACTTGTGTGCTGCGACATTACTGTCGATCCAATATATTCGGCACAGCATCGACTTAAGTTTCAATGTTTTTGAAAATCCTGCGTCGAATTCTGCCTTGTTTGTAAATGAATCCGTGGTAAAATAATGTGAACAAAAGGACCGAGTTCTTACTGACGCGGTCTGGATCTGAACAGCGTCTTGTTGTCTTTGGAGTCATCTTTATCGTTTGGTTTCTGTGTAGACCTGCGTTTCCCTCTCTCGTTATTTACAATACAGGTGCGAATCGGTGGGCGGGGCTAAACAGACTGATGTCGAAGCAGGCGTTGATCTTCTGTGGAGGCGGGGTTTAGCCACACTATTACATCATAAAGTATCACATTCCACAAGCTATCGTTTTGTCAGATTGGCTTCAACATAATCTGTTTTTAGACCAACGAGAAAGTTTTGAGTTCTGAAACTTACAGGATGTTTTTATAATACAATGAACTCTTATATGTCAAAAGATCAAGGGAATTTTGATTTCTCAGTTCATGACCATTTAAAAAAAAATTAAAATGTAATTGTGGCTTTCTCACAATTCTGACTTTTCTTGCAATTCTGAGCTTATATCAAAAAAATTTGATGTTTTTCTAGTAATTCTGAAAAAAGGTTACAAATGTTAAGTCACAAATAGGAAATGTAAACTTGAAATTCTGAGAAGAACAGTTGGAATTGTGAGATAAAAAAAAAGAAAAAAGTAATTTCCTTTATTTTTGTTCTGTGGTGGAAACAAAGAAAACAGAATTGCTAGATGTAAACAGAGTTGCAAGAGGTAAACTTACAGTTGCGAGATGTAAATTTGAATTGCGAGATGTAAATGAACAATTACGAGATGTAAATTTAAAGTTGAGATGTAAACTTGCGATTGCGAAAAGTCAATTTTGAATTGCACGATTTAAATTTAGAATTGCAAGATGTAAACTCAGAATTGTGTAAATTTAAATTGCGTAAAGTTACAATTGCGAGATATAAATTTAGAGTTGTGAGATGTAAACTTTCGATTGTGAGCTGCAAACGTAGAATTGCAAGGTATAAACTTCGAATTGCGAGGTATAAACTTCAAATTGCGAGGTATAAACTTTGATTTGCGAGGTATAAACTTTGAATTGCGAGGTATAAACTTTGAATTGCGAGGTATAAACTTTGAATTGCGAGGTATAAACTTAATGCGACGTCATCCTAACTACTCAGGAATTGCGAGGTACTAAACTTAGAATGCAGACCTGCAAACTAAGACATGTGAGAAAAAGTCAGAATTTTGAGTTTTTATCTCACGATTCTGACTTTTTTCTCAGAGTGGCAAGATAAAAAAAAAAAAAAAGTCACAATCACCTTTTTTTTTTTTTATCCTGTGGCAGAAAAGGGCTTCCATAGCCTTCTGCTTCTTCTCTCATTTGCTTTCACCTTCTGTACATTTTTCCTTTCTTTTGGATTTTCTGATTGGTCAGGATCTGTGCTGGTGATGGTTAGCGGTCACTCACCCCATACAACAAAAATTTCCATGCTGCCTAAATTATTTTCCATACCACCCAAAACACCCTAGCAACCGCACAATAATGCAACACCCATGTGGTTTAATATATAAACTGTTGACTCGGCATGTTAGAATGGTGCTTTGAAACTGTGAGCGCAGAGGATGCTGTGTGTGTTTGTACGTGTGGTTGTTGTGGCCCATGTGTAACAGATGGCGTTCCCTGAATTGTTTCCAGATGGGACACTGTAGCCGTTTGGCATGGCAGCATCACGACAGGTTGTACCTGCGGAGGGGATTGAGTTTTGTCTTGATGGCAACAGTTCATTTAGATGGTTGCTGTTTGTGACATGAGACCATATTTACAACCTATTTTACATCTGTGATGTATTTATGAAGGAAAAAGAATTTGTAACTATTAAAAAATCTCAACAGGGACCATCAGGAATGGGTGAAAATTACAATAATTCTTACAATGAAAATGATGGGGAAAAAAGACCCCTACATTTTGAACAGTATTGTAATATAAAACAAATGAGTGTTTCAAACTTATGTTAAAGAAAGTTCACCTAAAAATATAAATTCTGTTATCTTTTATTGACCTTCATGTCATTCCAAATTTTGTTGCAGAATAAACGAAGATATTTTGAAATGTCTCTGTGTTTAATTTTGTCTATACAATAAAATTTAAGTTGTCTGGACACCAACATTCAACAAAACGTCATCTTTTGTGTTCCACAGAAGAAAGAAAGTCAAACAGAGAAAGACAGCTGTGCATGTTGTGAAAGAGAGACAGGTGAGAGACATGCAGAGGTGAGAGATGCTGAGTGACAGAGAGGTGAGACAGATTGTGTTACTGGACCTCCAGCAGTCACGTTAGGACAGCGCTTGCCTGACGGTGTGTGTGTGTGTGTGTGTGAGAGTGCAAATATGCTTGTGTTTGAGGGTCAAAGTGTTCCGGCGGAGAGATTTTCTACCGAAGGCCATCTTTTATTCTTGTTTGAACTGAAGTTTACAATGCAGTGATATGTACTTATTGGTATGTATTTCGCGTCTCGCTAAAAAGTGCCCCCAGGTACATTTATGCCATGAGACCAGGTAGGAAGTTTATGTGCTGTAAAGTGCCATCAGGTTGCAAACTGAGGTTGGAAAGTATGAATATTGTGAGGAGAAGAACTGTGCTTCTGTCACACTTTGTCAAACCTAAAATCTACAGGAAACAACTTTACACTGGAAAAAATAGGTCTGTCTACAGTAAAACATCTAAACCTTCTTAATATTAAGATATATTTACTAAAATTACCAGAAAACAAGACGTATTAAAATTAAGTGACTTTATGCTTAAAACAAAAACTAATATCTGCCAGAAAAATAAACTTTAGAGAAGAAATGTTCTCAGTATTTTTGTTTTGCTTTTTCAGTGAAACATTTAAATATTCTTAAATCAAGATACACTTACTTGAGAAGCAACAGTTTCAGAAAACAAGTCTCTATATCTTATCAAAATTACGAGACTTTATGCTTAAAACCCTTTCAGTTACGTTTATTTTTCTGACCTCATTGGCAGATATCTTTTTCTTGTTTTAAGTGTAAACTCACTTAATTTTTAAGTGACCAGAAAACAAGACTTAATACTTGACGTCTCTTTGCATTTGAAATAAAATTCTTGATTTAAGAATGTTTAGATGTTTTTACTGGAAAACAAGACAAAAATAATAAAAAAGGTTTTTAAAAAGAATAGTTAGTATAAAATACTAGAGAATTTTTTTTATTGCAGCATGAATCATTGGTAACACTGTACATAAGGTTCATTACGTAACTACATTAGTTAACATGAAATGATAATGAACTGCACTTATACAGCGTTTATTAACGTTAATTTCAACATTTACTAACACATTATTAAAATCTTGTTAACATTAGTTAATGCACTGTGAACTAACATGAACTAACAAAGAACATCTGTATTTTTATTAACTAACGTGAGCATAGATTTGTAAATACAGTAACAAATGTATTGCTCATGGTTAGTTCATGTTAGTTTATACATTAACTAATGTTTAACTAATGAACCTTATTGTAAAGTGTTACCAATAATTTTTTTTAAATTACATTTAATTTAAGTAACTTTGTCTCAAAAGTTTCTTATATCTCCTTAAAAGAAATAAAACAAACAAAACAAAACAAGTCACAAGTGAATTAGTAATTTTTGTACAGTAAGAGTATAGAGCTATAAAATGAATGTGAATCATTTAATGAGAAATATTTGAGTTCACTAGATACAAATGAGATAATAAAGCGATGACATTGGTGATTTTCTTTGGTGGAGCTCCAGTTACTAGAAAAGCCAGTTGAGGTTCTTCTGAGTGCGAGTGTTAATTGCTAGTGTTAAATTAGCATGACAATTATTGTCAACCCAGAATCGTGAGAGGCTGGAGTTCATCCCGTGCGATCCCAACGATCTCCCTCGTTGTGAGCTGTCGACAAGCTGCGAAGCGTTTGGAGTAAATGTCAGACATGAATAACTCATGCACGCAGCTCGACTTTCACAAAGACGCCGTGCTGGTCTGTTAGGACTCTCTCCATCCAGCAGGAAGAGAGAAAAGAGAGTGAAGAAGACTTCCTGGAGAGATGGAGAGAGAGATAAGGGGAGGATGTGCTGGAGGAGGGGTGTGAAAGAATGTAGCTCTGATATGTTATCCCGTAAAGCAGCTGATAAGAACGCGTGCTCATTTAGTGGTAATGATTAGCTCTGGTCGCTTAACCCCAGAGATCCACACAGGCCGATGACCCTCTCCCGCTATCGCTCAATTCAGTTTCAGTTTAATATACTTTATTGGCATGACAAAATGTGTTAGATTGGCTTAGCTGCATATGTTAGTGCAACAATGGTATATAATATTTGTGCAAATATATTATGCATATTAAAGTGAATATCAAATCAAATATTAACGTATATAGTAATGTAATGAGTTCTTTTGAAAGAAATAAGAGTTTTATTTAGCAAGGATGCATTAAATTGTTTAATGTAGAATGATTTTGGATCATGTGACACTGTAGACTGGAGTACTAGTACATATTAGTACCTAAAAGGTACAAAAGTGTACCTTTTGTAAAGAACCACATAGGACAGCTTGTCACCTTTTTCGGAGATTGCACACCATACGTTTTGGTTTGGTGGTTTACAGTGACTCTCTATAGGCATAATGTTTTTTATACTGTACAAATTGTATTTTCTATTGCCCTACACCTAAACCTTTCCCTAACAGAAAACTTTGTGCATTTTTAGAATAAAAAAAAAAAAAACCGTTTAGTATGTTTTTAAGCCTTTTGAATTACGGGGACACACACGCAGTTACTTCTCAGGAAGTTCTAAGCGGCCATGCATTATTATTTTTTTTCTTCTTGTTTTCTCGTTATAACGACTTATTTTCTCTTTATATCGACATAACGAGAGTTGTTTTATCGTTATAACGACTTATTTTCTCGTTATATCGACATAACGAAAGTTGTTTTCTCGTTATAATGACTTAATTTCTCGTGATCGCGACATAAAAAAAGTTGTTCTCTAAGTTACAAAAACGCGCCAACAGGTGATGAATATAATATTGGGGTGTTGTAGGCTATGCGTATGTCCACTTTACTTACGCGTTTGGGATAGATATGAACGGACCTTGTGATCGCTAATAATTTGTACAGATTGTTCATTAGGCTACGACATTTAATCCTTCATAAATGTTAAATGCTTGATGATCCATATGATATTTTGTGTATTAAGTTTTGCTAGATGAATGAGTTTCACCAACGCGTGTCCTGTGTCATAAAAATAATAACTGTTATTAAAACCAAAGGTTGACGTAACGGTATTCTGTTTTGGCACCTATATCTGTAGTTTGTGCTTCTTTGAGGGGTACATTATTGTAGTTAATACGTGGGGGTGTTCTGTTATCTACCGTTAGGACAGGCTCAACGACGTTAGGCTATATGTTAATGGGGCCTATGTTCTTATTATTAATCTTTATTGGTTAATCCATTAAATGTATATTTGCTAAGAACATGGATTTATAGTAAAGGGTATAGGTAATTTAATCAGTGATTTCTCCAGTGTTTGTTAGAATCTTTTGTGTTTCTACCTTTCTTTGGAACACAACCACACCACACACACAAATACACACACACACACACACACACACACACACACACACATATAGCTACACATGAACGCTCTTTTCAAACAGAAGCTTGTAACACATGATATCAGTCACAGCATATAATGACTACTAAAAATTAAAAATTATATATAATTTTCTTTCAAATAAAATGAAAATGAAAAGTGAGTTGAATCCAAGCAGCTCTAAAAAAATTTAGAATAGTTCTGCATCCTGAAGGAACTCCGCCTGTGTTTGCGGTGTTGCTTTAACCTTAAACATGGTAATTACACAAACACATGTTTAGCGTACCGTCTCTGGAAATATCAACCGTGATTGATAAGCCTTTATTTTTGTATTGTAGACGTATTACTAGGCGAAGCAAAATTAGCTGAAATATCCACGACCTAGGCTACAGAAAGAGCGCATGGTTTATCTGTCCATCAGACGCGTCAAAGTTGAGTTTGTTACTATAACAACAGTAGATCAAACAATCATTGTAAAAAAAAAAAAAAAAAACTTTGTCGAGATCACGAGAAAATTAAGTCGTTATAACGAGAAAACAACTCTCGTTATGTCGATATAAAGAGAAAAATAAGTCGTTATAACGAGAAAACAACTAACATTATGTCGATATAACGAGAAAATTAAATCGTTATAACGAGAAAACAACTCTCGTTATGTCGATATAACGAGGAAATTAAGTCGTTATAACGAGAAAACAACTCTCGTTATGTCGATATAACGAGAAAAATAAGTCGTTATAACAAGAAAACAACTCTCGTTATGTCGATATAACGAGAAAATAAGTCGTTATACCGAGAAAACAACTCTCGTTATGTCGATATAAAGAGAAAAATAAGTTGTTATAATGAGAAAACAAGAAGGAAAAAAATAATAATGCATGGCCGCTTAGAACTTCCGTAGTATCCTCTAGGGCTGGGTAAAAAAAATATCGATATCTCGATATTAATCGATTCTCATTTTTAAGGAACGATTATTCTAGCCTGTTTTCAGTTAATGGATGTAACATTAAAGGGCATCTCCCATCCAATAAATCACAATAAGCACTGTGCTTTGGTACATTTCATATGAAACAAAGTATCAGATTTCAAATTATGTCCATTGTACTGCAATATTTAAAAAAGAAATGACGGTTGTTTGCGCGTCGTTTAATGTACGTAGTGGACATCGCTGTAGCTCTTCTGATTTCATTCCTCAAATTAATACCAGTTTCAGCACAAACTAACAGGCTAACATCGAAAGGTAAGTTAAAAGAAAGGTTACAACTTTACAATCCGTATCCTGTCTCGTGTAATCGCTCAATCAGTGTTTCAGCCGCGCAAAGACGTCAATATAATGTATTGTAAACAATGTCACGTAACGTCACATTTATCTCAGAAAAACATATTTGGTGACCATAAAATCATTAGTCAGCTAGAAAAATAAACGTTAGAGAGGGGCATTTTGCTAAATATATAACATATTCATTATAATTTTTACTTTTCTTCAATGTTTAATTTATGTTTGAATAAATCCAAGTTATGACACCCACAATTTAAATGTTTATAAAAAAAAAAACGAATTGAAGCATGTTAGAAATATTAATATGTAACTGTAACTTTATTATTGTAAAAACTTCATTAATTTTAACCTTCAATATTATAGAAGGAGTATGGACCAAGGATCATGTTTAGTTTTACCGAATGAGTGAGTTTTTGTTTTCTTGAGAAAATGGGCAGTACTGTAACCTGATCATATTATCTAACATATCAATATTGAATCGAATCGGTAATCGAATCGTGAAATTTGTGTCAAAACCCAGCCCTAGTATCCTCATAAACCACCTTCACATTGTAATACCTGTCATACCCATGTCATTACACAAATTTGTGTCCTCATGACAACATGCCACCCGTCCATACCATGTTTATGTAACTATTTTAAACATAACCTTGTTATTAGCATTCTTAAAGTGAGCGTAATTTGACCTCAAAAGAACACCATAAACATAGTTAAACGCTAAAACATGTTTTCAAGAGAGAATCGCCTTTGATTCTGCTCTTTAACCTTGAACTAAACTTAATACGTCTGTTAAACGGCTTTTAAACCTTAAATGATCCATTTACTGTAGTCGTCAAGTGTTTGCCTAAGAGAGACGTCTGATGTTTTTCCTCACAAAAAGACTTGTTTCCTTTATAGAGAGCAGGACTGCTGTAAAACAAACAATGATATGATATTGAAGTCATAGATGCGGTGGCGGGGGGGGGGTGTTACATGTGTTACACGGTTTGACCTTTGACCTCGAATAAAAGAGGCAGGTGAAACACGATTCCTAGCCCGTAAGTCCATCAGTTCGTAGCATTACTGGTGGAAGGCAACAAATTTTTACGCAAGTGAAACCATGGAGATATTTAACGCAGATTTGTAGACAGGAAGTTGAATTTGAATTAATTGGTTTGAAAGGTAGGAATGAGAATTTTTATTCTTGTTATGAGTTGAAGGTTTTTAAATAATCTTCTCGTTTTGTTGATAAACAACAGCGAACAAGCATTGTATCGCTAACTGTATTGATGTGTCTTGGCGTTTCATAATGCAAATGTTGACTGGTGTTTTATCAGTTTCTCTGTTCGTGTACATGAAACGTCTCTTTTAAGTGATATAGACGGTCCGCTTACGCCAAAATGTGGCACTATTCAGGTTAGTTTGTGTTTTGTCTGAACATTCAACTTCAGTTTATATTTATATCCATTGCATGAATCTCTCTCAAAAAATGACTTTACATATGAGGAAACAGTCAAAACACAGATAGTGTCTTTTTCCTCTAGCAAATCTGTGAATAGTGTCTCATATGTCTATGTTTGTGTCTCTGTTTCTTTCAGAGCAACGAAAGAAGTACTCAAACTCGAACGTCATCATGCAAGAGACGTCACAATATCATGTGCAGGTGAGCGAGACTCTAAACTTTCTTTGTCTTGGGTTATTTAATTATGTTTCTTCTCTCTAAGCTTGTTGATTAGCTGAACCTCACCACTGAGTGTTTGGTTTAATATTTAACACGATCCAACTGATGACTTGATATTGTAAAAAAGCAGTCAGGTCACTTGATCACTGCCGAGATTTGTCAGGGCAGAGTTAACCTCCATCTGAACTGATAAAGCAACCTGCATTCTGAAATCTGCATTATACAATGGATAGTCACAGTCTTCAAATTTGACGGGCCAAAATGCAGTGATGCATTTTATGCAACGTAACCTGAAAGAACCCAGTAGAACAAGCGAATTAGCCATGCACAAGTACGTCATCATTGTGCTAATCAAACGACACTTTGATCCAGGCCTGACTCAAGACGTTCTGTTGAACTTTGTTCTGATCTGGATGCATCATTTTGCTTGGTCTATTTTTCCACACTTTCACCCTTCACTCATTATAAAGACTATGTCATCTCTCTTATCTCCTTTTCTCGCTCTCAAACACGTATAAAGTTGATAAATGCCCTTGCCAGCAGCAGTCATATAAGGTCTCGAATGCTTATACACTTGAGATATCAGAAGCATCATGCCACAGAAATCTGAGTTTAGGCACGCAAGACTTTTAATATTTTTGGTTTAATAATTAATGTGCATATTATTCTGAGAATTGGCCAAAGGAGCATAAGGATCTGTAGATGGTCTTGAAAGTGGTGTTCATTATTCGATTTGTACATTTTCTGTAGAAAATATCTTGTAGAACTTACTGCCAAGATGCTGAGGTTCCCTGGGTTGTTTTTAAGGGTATTTCTAGGAGGTTGCTAGGGTGTTTAGGTAGTTTAAAGGCAATGCTAGGATGTTTGAGTGTTTTAAGGGCATTGCTAGATGGTTTGATAAGGTATTTGCGTGGTTTTAGGCCATTGCTAAGATGTTAGAGTGGTTTTAGGTCAATTCTAGGTGGTTGCTAGGGTTTTTGAGTGGTTTTAGGTCAATTTTAGGGTGTTTGGGTGGTTTTAGGGCAAGTCGGAGTAGTTGCTAGCGAGTCTGAGTGGTTTTAGTGAAGTGAGTGAAGTGACGTGTGGCCAATTATGGTGACCCATACTCGGAATTTGTGCTCTGCATTTAACCCATCCAAGTGCACACACACACAATAGTGAACACACACACATGGAGCAGTGGGCAGCCATATTGCTGTGGTGCCCAGGGAGCAGTCGGGGGTTCGGTGCCTTGCTCAAGGGTCTCACCTCAGTCGTGGTATTGAGGGTGGAATAGAGCGCTGTACATTCACTCCCCCCACCGACAATCCTTGCCGGACCGGAGACTCGAACCCAACCTTTGGGTTACAAGTCCGACTCTCTAACCATTACGCCATGACTGCCCTACTTTTGGGCATGCTAGTGTTTGAAGGAGTTTTGTGGTTAAGTGGAATCTAGGTGGGGCTAGGGTGGGGGTGGTTTTTAGGGCAAGTCTGAGTAGTTGCCTGAATGTCTGAGTGGTTTTAGGGCATTGCAATGTGTTTGCTAGGGTGTTTTGGGTGGTTTAAGGGCAATTCTAGGTGGTTTCTATGGTGTTTGAGTGTTTTTAGGACAATTCTGAGTGGTTGCTAGAATGGTTGAATGGTTTAAGGGCGTTGCTAGGGTGTTTGGGTGGTTTTAGGGCTAGTCTGAGTAGTTGCTAGGGTGTTTGAGTGGTTTTAGGGCATTGCTAGGTGCTTGCTAGGTGGTTTGAGTGTTTTAGGCATTACCACAGTGTTTTGGTGGTTCTTAATAAAAAAAGTTTCTCTGCTAAATTTAAAACCCACTGAAGAACCTTGTATATACTGTTTATACTGGTGTGTTTTGAAGTCCATCACCTCAGACCAACGATCTGAAGTGATTCCCATTAGCTCAAATTTAAACAGCTCCATGGAAACCACTGACCTACTCTCTCGCAAACGGATTGTACTGTATGTGTGCAAACATCGACAACCATCCCAACACAAGCAAAGTTAAACTTTCTTTTTGTGCAGTTGAAAGTTGGTTGACTACATCCTTTTGAAGTCTTTCCACTTTCCGTGTAGAGTCTGATCAAGACGTGTTAAATGTGTTTTTGGTTGGATTGTCTGGTTAATCCAGATCTCCTGAGATCTCCTTCCCTTACATAACTAGTGACAAGACTTAATCTGCTTATGAATCATGCATAATGCTTTGAATAATTTGTTCTTTTTGATGGGATCACTTTTTGTCACATAGTAGTGTGACACGTAAATGCACACCCCCAAACACACACACACACACACACATACACACACACACACGCACATACACATATAGAGGTGTGGTTTAAGTTAAAAATATAATATTTATATTATGAGGTGTGTGCTAACATTACTCACTCAGTCAAAATGACAATTCTTTTATGAGCAACACCCAATGACATTCAGAAAGAGAAAATATGTAGGTTTATTTATTCACCTGATTATCTACTACTGAAAAATCACAAGTAATATCTCTTTAATATCTCAGCCTTTTCTCCTAGAATGCAATGGAATTAAATGGAGAGAATCTCAAATCTGTTTAGTTTTTGTAGTCGGCACAGGAAAAAAAAAAAAAAAAAAAAAAAACACACTGTGTTTAAAAACCCAATCCAAACCACAATTAAAATCAGATTTTTTGGAATGAGCCTAAATGGTCATTTGGGATGCAAAACATTTAAAAGTGTGCCATATTATCTGGAACTGTCTAAATGCATTAATTTTTGCTTTCTCTTTCCACATATAGTGACTTGTGAGACATTTACTGTAGAGAATATTGAATAACTGAGCAAGTCAACAGTTTTGCACATTTTATGCAGTGATATGCATGAATGCTTAAAAAAAGGTTACTTATGTTCCCTCAAGTTCCATTTTCCTTTATTTTTCAGTTATATGAAATGCTCTGAAATCATTACTATAGCACTAATATATCTTATTTAATGCACATACAACTGACAGTGCCTCAATCCATCCTAAAGATGTGAAATGTGAAAACTGAATCGTATTTGTTTGCATTGCTCTAGCAATGACCTTACGCACTTATTTGTGTGTTTGCAGCACCTGTCTACGTTCATCATGGATAAATCTGAGTCCATTGCTACAGTAGACGACGCAATTAAGAAGCTGAAGCTGCTGGACTCCAAAGACAAAATCTGGACACAGGAAATGCTGCTGCAGGTGACGGACAAATCCATCAAACTCCTGGACTCCGAAACCAAGGTGAGCAGGATCTTTCCTTGTGTGCACACAGGTAAAAAAAATAGACTTTTGTAAAGTCAATATTAAATCAAAATTGACATTTACTTTCTTAATCCATGGTCCTATTCTTATTGTGAATGATTCATTGGTGTATGTTATTGCAAAGAACATATTTTTTGTCTTTGTAATCATTCATCATAGGCTACGTTCACACAGCAGCAGAAAACAGTTGTCAGTCATGTATTTGAGTCCTTAATAAAATTACGTTCACACACAGTATGGTAATTTATGGGCGTTACAACCGCATTCTGTAACCGAACTCACACCTGTAAATTTTCAGGACTCACAATCACATTCTCGGAAATCACGCGCTGTGTGAACGGAACAGGTCTGGACATCATACAGTGCGAGAAAGAGCCGCTCTGCTGCACAAACTCTTGTTTACCATGTGTCGCCTGTTTTCATGGTTTCGGTAACTTACAGGGACGGAGAAATGAGCTGTGTGTCATCTGAAAGTTTTAGATCCAGTCAGTTTTTCTCCAGCGGAGCCGCTCCAGTCAGCGCACGACTCAAATGCTTCTCTCTCCTCCCAAGTATAAGCTGCTCTAGGTTAATGAAGATTTGACAGATGAACACACGGCTCGATTGGTCTCTTGTTTTGTCAGAAAGTGATAAGACTCAGTTTTTTCACTTTTCAATGATCTTTGACCTCATTAATGATTAAGGACGTCGTCATCTTTGATATTACTTTGGCCACTGTTGCTATGGTTACTGGTAAGGAATAGGGGCTTGACTCCTGTTGCACGTTCATACAGACAGTATCCGAGAAGCTGCTGTAAGTTGCTGTGTGAGCGGGACATTTCGAGACTCACGCCTGTAAGTAAAATGCGGTTGTCAGTGTCAGTGTGAACCTAACCATAATGGACTGTCCCTTTTCCACTGATGTCATCTAGGCCATGTCTTTTCAAGCAATTCTGGCCCATTTTTTTCCATTGAAAATCCTGTATGATACTGGATTTACATGTTTTTACTAATTCAAAACCAATTTGCGTCTTAAATGTTCAGTAAAAAAAAATACAAACAAATATTAAGTATTAAACAAATAAACACACTTGAGATCATGGAAATGAGAACCGATTGAAGACATTAGCATGTTCCACAACTGTTCATTGAACAAAGTCTCCTCTAACCCTATGGCCTAGTGAAATCTGATCTGATCTGGAATAACTGGATAGGGAGCGTTTCGTCCGTGTGAATCGATTATGATTGTGCCGCCATTACTCTGGTAATGTGACCATAAATGCCAACATTACTAGATCTTTGACCTCATTAATGATTATAATCATTGTTTTCAGGGTCGAAGGTTGTGAGCGTCTTGTTTTTTCATATTTACAGAAATTATTTCATTAATTTATTTGTTGAGAGTTTCATTAAAATAAAATAAAATAAAATAAAAAGAAAAACATTTCTGAGAAACAATCAACATTCCAAGTTAAATAATTGTTGTGGCAATCAGGTTGCTATGTCGTTCATGGTTAATACATATTAATCTTTTTTTCTTTTTACATTTAAAATTTCACATTTACAGTATACATTTACTTGAACTACATTATCTTTTTTTTGGTCTATTTTGTTAACAATCATTTTAGGGTTAGGTGATATTGAAGTTCAGTCTAATTTCCCTTTCTTTATCTCAGGAAGAGCTTGAAATCTTTCGTCTGGCCACAGTCCATCACTGTCAGACGCTGTTGAACCAGACCAGATATCCATCCATCCTTCTGCTCGTCTGTCAGGACAGTGAACAACACAAACCAGACATTCACTTCTTCTACTGCGACGAAGTGGAGGTGAGACCACTTCATCAACCTGTGTGAATTTCATCTCTATAATCTCCCAGAAATAACTGAATGATGAACAAAAAAGTTAACAAAAAAATGGACCTTTACACCCCTGCAGGATAAGCACTACCGAGAGCTGCTTTCACTGGAACTGTGTGTGTGGTTGTGTTTTAGGCAGAGATGGTGCACGCTGACATTGATAGCGCTCTGGGAGACAACACATGCGGCAAGAAGATGCGACCGCAGACGCTAAAGTGAGTCCCAGCTCTCATAGACACCAACAAATGCTACTGGAGTGGTTTTTAAATAACTAATTACTAGCCAGAATGACTGACACCAAGTTTCACAACACTTCTACCCACTGAACAGACTGTATATCTACTGATGTCCGTAACAGGATCAGCAGATAGTACAGCCACATTTACTTTAAGGTTGCTGTGTGTAATAGTTGTTCATTTATTTAGGGATGCTACAGTGTCAGCACTGGGCTTTGGTCACATGCACACTTGTGTTTTATAACCGGTGGGATTTTCTTCCTGAAAAACCGGTTCCAGGGTCATCAGAGATAGTAGACTGTACAGCTATTCACGCACACATTAGCTCCATTCCATTCCAAACCCTAGTCAGCTGCCTTGCTCTCTACTTAGGCAGCTTAACTGAAATGCAACCTTGTGACTAATGAGAAGCGCACAGGACAGGTGATTCACAATTTCACAATTGATTTCAATAGTTTGTTAGAGTTAGCATGTTGCTAAGCTAACAAAGCAATTCACATAAAGTAGGCAAATACTGAGTAAAATAGTAAATTTTTAATTAGATTAAACAACTGATACATTTTAGCATTGATTTAGTTCTATGTAATCAACATTGCCCACATTCTCCACCACCTGAGCTCATCACAATGCATTAAGGGTTTGTCTCTGCAAATTATACATGCTGGAAAGGCAAAGCCTATAATTTGGCCAAAATGAGCTATCATTAAAGGCTAGGGTGTTTAGGCAGTTCTAGGCCATTGCTAAGTGGTTCCTCTGATGTTTAACTCCATAAAGTCTACGGTATCATATTTGATACACACATTCCTCTATTATCATCAATATGACCAAAACCTTGCTGAAAAACCTGTTTTACACAAACACTACATGCCTTCTATTGTCTGATTGATAGTTTATACTTTTCTAGCAAGTAAAAGGCCTTTTAGTATAATTGTAAAAACATCCTCCTTGAGGTTGTAGTACATGAGTCTTTTTACTGAGTTTTAATAAGCAAGCTTGAGAATAACTTTTATATTGTTAGTAGTATTTCAAGATGAACACGTACTGGACTGAAGTATCTTGATTAGTTACTTTGATTATCCATCCTCATCTTTTAGAAAAATCATGCTCAAATGTGAGTTCAAATACGATCCATCAGGCTTTTGATGAATGTTCATCTCTCAATTGTCATTGTATTGCATTGTTTTACACAAACAAACTACAGAGCTTTGGTCATTGAACTAAGCATTTAAATATCATCTAACAGACATTTTTGGGAGATATAGAGTGACAACTGATATTTATAAGCATTTTATATAAGTAGTCTGCTATACTCTTAAAAAAATGTCATTGATACAGAACAAGTATTAATTTGAAGTTTTTGGGCATATAAATAGAAACTGCACCAAATTGCATATTTTTGCTCAGTTTGGGCCTCTGAATAAAACAGAGGTGTTTTTCCTCCATGAGTATGAGCTCCATATTCTCACTATATCATAACAGCATGATGTATCAAATATGATGCTTAACAAAAACACATACGTAGCCTTCTTTTCGATTATTTAGCTTGTTCTAAAGCTTGCCATAAACGGTTCCATTTCAAAAACGTGGACTATTATTTAAAATGTCAGGCTATACAGGGTTAAGGACACTTCTAGGTGGTTGTTGGGGTGTTTGAGTGGTTTTAGTGTATTGCTAGGTGGTTTGTAATGGTGTTGCTAGTCAGTGTTTAGTTAGATTAAACCAACTTGGATTATTTTTAGTGTTGAATGAACTCATGATATAATCAACATTGCCCGCATTCTCCACCATCTGAGCTCATTATAATTTTCTTTACACAAAGATACCCTTCTCAACAAACAATACATGCTGAGAAGGGTAATTCTTGCCAAATTATAAACTTAGCCAAAATTACCCATCTTTAAAGTTGCTGACTAATACAAGTAGGCTGCTAATTAGGTTTTGGAGCACATGAATTCTCCCTCTCTCATTTCTCCATCAGAATGAACCAAGAAAAGATGAAACACCACCGGGAGAGCATCATCCCGGCTTCTGAGCCTAGAAGTCCTGGCCCTGGGGTCAAAGGTCGAGTAGCAGCTACAGACATGAAAGGTGCCAAACACACATACACAAAACACTTATATACTTACATTTATAATAAATGCATTGATCTTAAATACTCTTCGTTTTTGTCTCAGATGAATTGTCTATGCAGGACCCCGAGTCCAATATGAAACTGGCCCAACGGATTGAGAAGGACGTGGTGAGTGCCTGAATAACACTGGATATCTACACACACACACACACACACACACACACACACACACACACATACGTAAAACACACTCAAGCATTGAGTGTATCAGATTCGTGGTTACATCAGACCAGGCGTAACGCTGTAACTCAGGCCGTGTGTTTTCACTCTATGTTTGTCATTCAGCAAATCCTGAACTGTGCTCTAGACGACATCGAGATCTTTGTTGCACGTCTTCATAAAGTGGCAGAGGCTTTTGCGCAACTTAACCAGCGCAACAGGAGCAAGAAAAATAAGAAAAGAGGCCCGGCAGGTACATATGCATTTGATTTAACACATCTTTCATTTATTCCTTCGATAAATCACTTATTAGCTAGTTTATACTTAGGAAAACAGCAAATGTTTAAATACATTTACATGCTTTGCTAAACAAACATGATTCTCGTGTGTGTTTCAGAGGGAATGCTAACGCTACGAGCTAAACCTCCATCAGAAGGCGAGTTTATCGACTGTCTTCAGAAGCTGAAACTCTCTTTCAATCTGCTGGTGGGTTTTGCTCGCTCTCGTTGTTTCTGAACTGAAAACGCCCTTAAACATAAATACACAATGTTTTAACTAATGCAAAACTGCTGCGGTTTAAGATAATCTGGTATGTGTGCACTCGAATTCAAACATTACAACATGCTGAAAGAAACAATAGCACATTTCAAAATGTTGATATTAGTTCAAGTGAAAATTTATGGAAGAATTGTTTTATGAATAAAATACACAAATTTATTCTGCTCAGTTTCATGAAAGAATGTGTTGATGGTCTGTGTGCACCCTCCACAGGCCAAACTGAAGAAACACATCCAGAACCCCAGCGCTGCAGAGCTCGTGCACTTCCTGTTTGGACCTCTGGAAATGGTGAGGAACTGAACACATGCACAAAATAAAAACACACCATGTACCTCTATTGGTTAATTACGGAACAGAAATTTAGGAATAGAGTTTCATCAGACTAAATAAATGCTAATAATCGCCACTAAAAGACAACTTTTTGGATTTAATAAAAAAGCAAAAGGTAATTAAAAATGCAAATAGAAGTATAAATAATCCTGAATAGATAAATAAACATTGGCAATGAAATACCCTTGTAAATGATAGTAGCACAATAATGTATTGTTCCACCAAGAAATATATTAGTAGTAGAAGTAATAATAAAATAAATAAGAATAATAATACATCTCATATCATCTGTTTGGTATATAACAGAATGCAATGGTGTATAAGTTATTTTGCAATGGCTCATTCAGCCTCACCAATATACGTGGACACTGTACACAGCTCTCGATTATAAAAACCTTGTGTGAATCAGAACGCAGAGTTGGGGCAGCTGAGCGCCGGGGGTTCATCTCTCCTCACCTGTCACGGGACACAGGGGAACTTCTGAGGAGGCACACACTCCCAAAAGAGATGACATCTTGAGCTGAGGGAGGGAGTGGACGGCCCAGGTGATGAGTCAACCGCTGTGGATGTGTTACAGGAGTGTGTGTTAGTGGCAAACCGATACATCGAGCTGCGTAAAGCAGCAAATGTTGCGTCGTTTTTTCTGTTGTGTTGGGAAGAGATCAGTATCAGATGATGGTAGATCCCTTTTCAGTGGTTAAATAAACAGGATCACTTGTGTTATTAGAAAGGTTTTTATTTAGCTAATTGACAATGAACAACCAATTTGAGTTTTTTTAATGGCTGATATTATTATTATTATTATATGAAGTATTATGGGATATATTTAATGTTATCTCTCTAGAATGAATTAATAAATAAATTCTCTTGATTAGCGTCAGTCATGGAAAAATGCATGTATGTTTTACTATGTTGTTTAATTCTGGGTGTGTCTTTGTGCATCTTAGAGCTGATTGGCCGAAAGATCAGTGCGCTCCTCTGTACGTCCCAAAGTTCCGGAACGGCTGGGAGCCGCCGGTGGAACTGTTCCGCTCGTCACCGTGGGAGACGGAGAGCGCCAGTGCACCGGTGCAAACAGAATACAGACCGAAAGAGGTGAGAGAGAGAGATGAATCTGTGTTAAAACACACTGTCACAATCTCCTCTGTGTGAAAACCTCTTCTCTGTATTAAATGCATTTAATCTTTTCCATGTCAGTTCTTTGGATCACAGTCATCGCTCTCTTCAAACGGGTGAGTGAGTTGTCAGATCTGTATCTCAGTAACTTTACATTTTTTTCAACTGTAGTAAACATTAGAAAAAAAGGCACTTTTTGTTCAAAATGTTAAAATCCTTTATTTTTTGGCTGGTTACGTTTTTTTCAGGTCTTTCTCGACGTCTCCTGCTTCTCGCAAGTATGCAAAGATCCGCTACCACTTTGTGGCACGTAATGCAAACGAGCTGTCGGTGCTTCAGGATGAAGTTCTGGAGGTATGAAGAATGTGAAGAAAAAAAAAAAATCACATTTAACATCAAGTGCTTCTCAAAGACAGCAGTGAGATTAAATTGAGCTCTCATGGAGTTTTCACTCAAGTCTCCTGCGAAAATAGTAATTTCATATGTTTCCTCTAGGGTTTCTCAAATTGTGCCAACAAACCAAAGTCTCAATAGTCAGAGATCTCATTATGAACTCAGACATTTGTCATCAAATTCCCAAAAGATGAGCTAATCTGAGCTGCCATGCACATTCATTTTATAGCTTGATAGCACTTGTAAAATTTAGTGTAATACAAGTTGTGTTATGAAAGAAAGAACTAACCACTGTGTGTTTTAAGGTGTTGGAGGATGATAAGCAGTGGTGGAAGTTGAGGAACCGAAGTGGACAGGCGGGATATGTGCCCTATAATATCCTGGATGTTGTAAAACTGGAGGATCCTCATGCTTTTATTGACCCGCCATACAGTCCAGGAACACCTTATAGTCCGGTAAACACATGTACACACTATAAAGCAGCAAAAAACAAGACGTTTTTGATCATTAAAAATACTAATTAATTATGATTTTGTCTTCCTGCCACTCTCATGCAGTCATACCGAGGACAGTCGCCCTCCAGCTCACTGGGCAGTGACAAAGACAAAAGTGAGTTTGAGACAAATATGAGCAGAAGGTTCTGGATCAGAAAATATCTGAAAGTGTGTATTTGACGTGTTTCTCCATCACTGTTCTCAGGTCAACAGATGGACAAAGTGAACGATGAGCTGCTCATGTTGATCACCGGTAATAAGATTCAACAGCCTGCGAGGAACTTTAAAGTGGTGCGTCAGTCTGCTGTTCCTCTGACCTTTAACTCCAACCCGGCCGAGGTCACCAACTGGCTCAATGCCAAGGGCTTCTCCAAACCGTGAGTCAAATAAATTGCTTTTACAGAGAACTCAAGTTAATATATATATTTTACTGAGAACTCAATCTTAAGCTATGAAAAACTATTAAAATAAAAAGAATGTATTTTACTGAGAACTCAGTAAAAATGCTTTCAAATTAAAATAAATAAAACATGTTTTTACTAAAAACGGAAGCAATGAAAAATATTAAAATAAAATGTATTTACTGAGAACTCATCAAGCATGCAAACATCAAAATGTATTATTTAAAAAAAAAATTTTTTTTTACTTAGAAAGAAGCTTCTTAACAAAAAATATATTAAATTTTTTTGTTTTTTTTCTGAGAACTCAATCCAAGTGATAACAAACTTAAAAACATGTAGGCATTTATTATACTGAGACTCAAACGCATTTTAAAATATAAAAGAAAATTCAAATAAACGATTCTAAACTGTGATATATAATATTTATATATATATATATATATATGATAGTAAACAACATGAAACTAGAACAATGTACTAAAAAATAAAATATATTTTTACTAGAATTCATTAATCCTAAACTGAAAACATTAAAATAAATATAAAATGTTTTTCCTGAGAACTCGTTAAGCCTTCCAAACTATGAAAAAATTATTAAAATGTTCACATTTACTAAGAACTCATTAAAGCTTCTAAACTTAAACGATAGTAAACAAAACGGAATAATCAACAAAAAAGACCCCATGATACGCATCAGGTGCAGCTTTTTTCCTTTTAACATTTCTCATTGAAATCGGGACATATTGAAGGGTTGGTTTCTTTTTTAATTATAGCCAATAGCCTTTAGTTTGGAAAAACCACATTCGACAGCTTTACTTTGCTGTTGCTAATTGAAGGCAGTTTGATTTCATGGGGTCTTTAAAAAAAGTAACACAATTAAGAAGGATAAAGTTGAGAAATAATGTGTCTGTCTGTCTGTCAGGACGGTGGAGCGTCTGGGAATCCTGACCGGCGCTCAGCTCTTCTCTCTGAATAAAGATAACCTGAAGGCTGTGTGTGGAGACGAGGGATCTCGCGTCTACAGCCAGATCACCGTCCAGAAATCACTACTAGAGGTCAGAAACACTTCATCATCCACAATATGATACATGTAGAGAGATGTACTGCTAAACAGTGCACTAAACACCACAGAACTCTTCTCATTTGTCTTTTCTCCCTCCGTCAGAAGAGTCGAGGAGATTCGGAACTGCAGGAGATTCTGATTAAACAGCAAGAGAAAATTGCATCTACCTAAATGCTCACATGGACTGTCAATCAAACGGTCACCTGGCAACAGTAACCATCAACCAAACCCACCAATGAAGTCTAATCCAATAGATTTTCTAATGGTGCTTTTTTATTATTAGTGCATGTACGGACCTTATTGTATAATTTCACACACGCCTCTTGTTGCATCTGGAAAATAGTTGTAAGCTTATACGACTCTCTAGTGCATGGAAACAATATATCGGTGAGTCTCATGAAAACATGTACAGGCCACGCTTCAAAATAAGAAAAATTAAACTATGATAAAAATAAAGACTCTTTCAGGACCATTAATGGTTTTGTTGTTTTTGAATGTCATTTTAACCACCATTGCTCAAAGTAACATTAAGATTTAAAAAAATAATAATAATAATAATCAGCATAAATGAAAATCAGTACAATGACTTTTCACCTCAAAAACAAAAGGATTATTATAGAAAGACCATTTTAGGATCATTAACATTTTTGCGTCATTTGTCAATTTCTCAAAGTACTGCAGCCATTTTCTTGAGTTTTTGTAATTCTCAATGATTCATTAAAAAATTCAAGAATACAATTTCTATCATGTATTCATGTTTTACAATTCAAAAACAAATCACATTACAGTAATTCAAAAAAGTTTAAGTTGAGGTGAAATTCAAAACAGTGCAACAAATGTAATTTAAGCAAAATAAACATATTTCTTGTGATCTTGTGGTTATGTGACCCGTACAGGTTTTACAGGTGAGATTCACCCGTGTCCATAAGATTGAACAGAGTGAATGTTTTCTGGAGTTTGATGTATGATTGCATCGGTGACGTTGGCTTTGAAAGAGAAGTAAATGTAAATAATGTGCTAAATTCAGTCTCATCACACTTTCTGATGCTGATCGTTATGACGAATGAATGACGCGAGAACAGTAGATATATCAGCTGGATTTCATGCATGTCTTTCCTTCGTCAACACTGTATACGGAACAAGTGTTTTAATTTGTATAAAGGGCATTTAGAGATTTTGATCCTTCAGAATGTGGTTCAATCACAATAGAGACACTTGAAAAAGACACACAGATGAGGTTTAATCAGTTTAATTGGTTACCAGTAGTAGGAAATCATGTCATATAAAACCCAGAAGTACAACCTCTTAGTATTATCCTGCTAGTTTCTCCAAATGTTATTTATAAAAACAAAATCACTGTTGTAAATTTAAGAAATAAAGTGACTGCTAAAAGACTGTGCCTCAGAAATTATCCTCAAAATATTCAATGCATCTAGCAACTATGCAAATCTAAATTTCAGCGATTGTAATCCAGCTATCACACGACTTTCAGGAACAATCATGCACGTTCATGCACCATCAGATACGTTCTTTATTAGGAGCAAGACCCACATCTCTCGGATCAGTCTCTTTAAAACACATTCAAAGTGCCACAATTACCCTTTAAATATCAAAAACAAAAGTGCTACGCATCATTTTAGCAATCTGATTGACTGGTCTTTTAGTTAGGAGACTTTTTAATGTCTAGTCTGCGACATGCTCTCTCCGATTGGTAGATTCTGCTCAGCTTTTCATTTTTTTAAAAATGCAAACAGAAGTGAGATTTTATTTGTTGAGGTACGCATCCAGCCAGAGTTCTCCAGATTCTTCCAAAGACCTGAGAGGAGAGTAATGGAACAGTTAGTGCTGAAGCATCTGCCAGTATATGCGCACAAAATATGAATAAGTATGAATCATTCATATATAGAACACAATCCAATCAATTCCCAGATGGATAAAATCAACTCCCACTCTACATTTTTCCTCGTTTCTCTCAGTAAATGTCTTGTTAACCCTCCTGTTGTGTGCAAAAACTGGGTTATTATACATTTTGTGTTAAGGTGGCAGGAGATACGATTTGAACTTCTCCCATTGGTTTCTATGTAATTTGTAAATAAAGTAGGGCAGTCACGAGTCCTCGATTAAATTAGAGTACATAAAAAAAAAAGAAGCTTAGATTGCATTTTGCCCGTGTCAATTAACCAGCAAAATACCGGAAGTGGTGCATTCCATGGACAAGAATCCATGAAAAGCATTATTAGACTGTTTTCCAAGGCTGCACAAAATATTAAAACCATTAAAAAAAAATCACAATAAAGCATAGTCATAATCCGTTCACAGTAAATGCTGCTTTCCACCACAAAAATATACAACAAAATAAAAGTTTAAACCCTTGCTCTGAGTTTGCATGTTTTGATGTCCACATGTTCTTCAAATATCAAAGGCATTTGAATTAAATGTTGTTTAGTCGATATTAAACAAGAATTAGATTGCACTGTAAAGTGCAAAAACAATCGCCAGGCCATTGGCGCCTTCTGCAGGCATTTGATATATACGTTATGATTATATTGTTTTATTACATTATGTATTTTAGCTGTTTTGTTCAATAAAACATGATTAATTGCTTTTCATATTTTATTTGAACCAATTATTATTGTCTCATTGTGGGTCAATGGGGGTGTCAGTAAGACCCAAACACAAAGTCAGAACAATTTGTGCAGCCTTTCCAAAATACATCTGTCAAAACTTTGCATGCACATTCATGACCCTAAATGAGAAATAGTCACCAAATTTCAAGAAAAAATAAACCGATTAAGCAGTATTTCAAGCAGTTTGAAAAATCAAGTGTGGCCCAAATTGACCCCAACCACAACGGACCGTTAAATTGGTTGTCAATGTTGTTTCATGTTATATAGGAATAGTTCAGAGCAAAAGCTTCTTTTGAAGGTGAAACCGTGGGTTTTCAGGTGTGCGTCATACCTGATGATGTCCGCAAAGGCCCCGTACAAGGTTTTCTCTTGGTACTTGACTCCGTATTTGTCACACAACGCTCGCACGTGTGGAGCGGCGCGCCAGTAATTGTGCCGAGGCATTGTGGGAAAGAGACTGGGACAAGAACAAAGCACAGTTGTGAAATGCTGAAGATAAACTGAAGCCATTTTCGCACTGAAAGCACTTTTGTTTCTCTTACTGGTGCTCGATCTGAAAGTTGAGGTGTCCGCTGAACCAGTCGTTGAAGGGGGATTGCTCGATGTTACAGGTTGCAACCAGCTAAATGACAGAAATGCACAGAATTGGCATGGTAGAATGACTTAAACCCAGTGCGGCTGTGACAGCTCAGAATGTACCTGCATGCTAAGCCAGTCTTGGTGTTTCTCGTAGTCGATGTGCATGGGCATGTGGCTCATCTGGGTCACCCACACAAACCAGTGGCTCTCCATGAACCTGCGGCCCACAGGAACACCACAATCATGTGACTTTACCCCAAGCAGGATCTCACAATTACATTGTGTTACACAAAAATTCAATATTAACTGTAAATCACCCAAAGCAATTGGTGGCGCAAATAACCTTTAGCTATGTTTACATGTAACCTAATAACATTGATAATTGGATTGATGGCTCAATCAGATTGAAAAGCCTTCATGCAAACACCTCCATCAATCCAACTGAGCTTGAACCAAATGAAACTGATCAGATTGTAATAGGTTAATGTACAACTGTACTAATTCAATTAACAGGAAAGAACTAAATGCTTGAATTTTAATATCTAAATATATATCGGATTCAAAAACCACTTGGACACATACACAGTTCTGTGATGCGTATGTTTACATATATTTTGTCATATTTTCGTCTTTTGAACTGGTCAGTGGAGGAGACTGAGATTACCATGGTGTTTTTGTTCGCAATACACGTAATGCACATGTAAATGAATATGTGACTTGGATTGCAGTGTTTAGGGTTCAAATAAACAACTTTCAGAATCTGAAATCAGATTGAATTCATCCCCATTGACAAATTAGTAGTGCATGTAAACATACTTAATAATTGAATGCCTTTGATAGCATCATAAAGATCAACATGATACTTCTCTTATACAAAACATATTCTCTCTCAAAAGAAGTACTTTTTTTTTTTTTTTTGAGTGTCAGATGGTAATACCATGGTACTTTGATATATGGGTAGTTTTTACCAATTTTTACGTATTTATTTAAAACAAGAGGAAAACTGCAGAACATTTAAAGGAAATGTAATGTGGAAATGAATGCACCAAAATTTTGGCAATACACAAATATTCAGTTGCATTTTGATAATGTCTATTTCATGCACGCAAAGTGGATAAACTACAACAGGTAAAGGTGTCAGCTGTGCAAACACTGAAGCTGTGCTGAAAACACAGACTTCTCATTTTTTTGTAAATCTTTTATTGTGATGAAATTTTGGTCAGTGCCGTTTTCAGTCGATGCGCATTTCAACTGCAGAAAGAGTTCAATAGAGCAGCTTTTAAACAACGTGACAGAACCTCAGGAAAGCCTTTCATGTTCAAAGCTCGTTAGTCAGCTAGAAAACAACACTAGTGAGGAGCATTTTGATAAAGATATGCACTAAATTACGCATGCTTTATTAGCTAGTTAGTTTAAGTCTCCATTAATGTCTGTTTAAATAAATCTATCATGGAAACTTTCGGTATTAATAATAATAATAATTCTGCACAGTGCTTTAGATTTAAATTTAGCTTCCACCTATTGTTAATACCCCCCCCCCCCCCAAATAAATAAAAAAAAATAATATATATATTTTATTTATAGATTTTTAACATGAAACTTAAGAGGGTGTCAGAAGACTGATCTGAGATCAGTGAAGCTGAACATATTTCCAACTCACTGGGAAGACTTCTATAAAGCCTTTGCAACTTTTAAAGGAGGTCAAAGTACATGTGCTTAAACTGCATTTTGCAAATTTTTTCTAATTATTATACATTTCTATGACCATATTAATTGAGAGATAAAATGTTTGTATTTTGAGTATTAATTTGTCACACCGCATGACTGTTTAAAATGAACTACTGAAGGAAAAAGGATTTAAATAAAAATGAATAAAAAAAAATACTATGCATACACACTCTTTCCATTTTTCAATTTTATAAATGCAAGTTCAACAAGGGGAAATAAAGTAGAAAAAAACAACAGAAAACAACTCAACATAAACTATAAGACTAAAGATCCTCCTGAAAGTAATAAACTCAATATAAAATAACTCAAATAATCTCAACAAAAAAAAGAAAAGATCATCACACTGCAGAGAAGGGGGAAAAGACACTGTGACACAGACACTGTGCGCTGACCGTAACAGAGATAAACACTGAGCAACCTCACAGCTTTATGACCTCTTACACACCAGCAGCTGTGAGCAATCAGTGCTCCAGCGTTCTGATTGGTGCAGGAGGAGTGGGCGGAGACTAAAGCAATCAGACAATGAGAGAGTGAACAGTGAAGGACACGCCCACACCTCTCTCTCTCTGGCACAAACAAAGCAGTGTGTAAAAGTAAAACCGTAGTGCTTTGACTTATATTGTATATTCATATACCAAGGCATTTCCAAAAATACTATGGTACTACTGTGGTAAATGTCCAAAAAACTAGTATACTCAAGATCATTTTCGGTAAGTGAAAGAAAAGCATAGTGCTACATGGTGCATGTGCAAAAAACATAGTAATACCGTGGTATTTTTTAATAAGTGATTGTATTTTGCTTCTCAGCCAGTGAGAACGCATTTGGAATATTAACATATTTTAAGCAGAAGTTGTAGATGAAATAATTTTTTTTACCTTACGAAATTAAACAGAATCACCGCCCAAAACACACCGTAGAACTGTGTGTAACACAGGAAGTATCGAACGTAGTAACTTATACACCACGCGAGGTCCTAAAAGAGATAAGACGAGAAGAGATAAGATAAGGACAGAGAAAGTGCTGTAAAATCACATTCAGCTGCATGAACACGGCAAGAGCCAAAGCGATCATGGGAACCTACCACCCAAAGACCATGTACGATCATATTGTGAAAGATCTGGAACTGGAAATACACCGGAATGAGCAAAGGTGGTCCAACTGAGAAACAATGACAGAAAAAGGTGTTAAACATCAAGCCTAGTTGGTGGTTTATAACTCGTCCTACAGGATGGAGATATTTTTTGTGAAAATCATAATCTGCACATAATCAGACATTTTGCGGTAATTTTAAGAAGAAATTAGCAAAAAAGACATGATAAAATGTGCTAAATGGGACTCTTAATGATCAAATTATTAATATATGGCAAAATATTTAATAAACATTTAAAGTTTGGTGAATATGTTTATTATGATATAAATTATACTTTTAATTTATATAGACTGTACGCATAGTATCAACTATATATACTCTAGGAAGTATGTATTAGGCTATATTAATAGATATATACGTATATGTATAATTGATTTGTTGATATAGTGTGTGTGCATGCAATTTAATTCTTATAGGTGTTATTATTAATTTTATAGTAATAATCTTATAATACATAATAAAATGCCAAATTATATAAAACCATATACGCAGCTAATATTATGTAAATTCTACATCAATAAATGAACATTTCTATTTATAAATGTTACATTTCTATTCATATAAATTATATGAAAATCAAGCGATATTTGTTTAATAGAGGATTAAGCAAACAAAAAAATACATTCAAAACACTACAAAACCGTACCGTACCAGACAAACTTCAGTTTATCATGTAGGATCTTATTGAGTGTTATTATTTCATTAGGTCCTTTACGATCCAAATTATGATTAAAATTCCGTAGGAATCGGGCGATAACCATCCGTAGACCATAAAGGAGCTTACTGAACGAAGAATACTGTGCGATGGTTGGAAGGCAGATGCGCGATCTTTTAACGCCGTACTGTAGTAAAGACAGACAGAAAGAGTCCAATCAGATCCGATCAAGTATTTTCTTCATGCATGTATCATGCGGATGGTGTGTTAGTACCTCCACAGGCTGCACTTTTCCCACCACAAACGCATTGAGCATGTTGACGTCTGGGTCCTTCTTGAACACGTTGGGTTTGTTTAGCCGTGATGCTGGAAGTGGCGATGGTTCCACCAGCCGCAGCCGCCCCTGGAGGACCGGACGCGTTACTGTAACACAAACATTCAGATGCACCCTCAACAGCCCAAAACAGGTTTCCAACTGAAACTCTGACAAATTTAGATGTTTTATATGTAGCAACGTCATGCACATACTGTGTGAGTGTACTCCTTGAATTGTGAAGTGACATGGCAGATGGTAAGTTTGCGAGCTAAACGATGTGAACTACAAAATGCGGCTTAAGCACTCACACATTTTTTTTGGGTTTTGTGTGAATTATATTTACATATAAATATATTGACTGTAACTGTTTACATGTGCAGTTGTAATCAAGCTAATGAACGGTTTTGCGTAGTCAAGCTACAGCATTTCTCTGTTGAAAAATACAAGGCACAGTGTGTAATCGAGTGGAGTAAATACACGTCGCACACCTCTTTTTTTTAGAGCTTTCAAACAGGTCAGTTGTAGGCTGATTGACGTTTATACATGTTGGACGAAGTCGAGCTACAATCACGTTACCATTGTCTGCTAGGACGACTTTGCAAAAAAAACTGATTACAATTTCAGACAGATTGAAGCCTAAACTAAAACTGCACTTTTAAAGGGCATGTTACTCTGTGCTGCTTTTTAATAGTTGTCTATGTAAACTTGCGCTAGATGGATGTCTTTGACCCGCAGCTTTTTTGTCGCGCACTACGTTTTCAAGTTTTAAAAACTTGTGTCTCTCAACCTTCTTGTCCAGGTGGATACTAGTGTTTAGCATTACGCGTTTCTGCTTTTAAAAACTGGGAAAAGTCGTTATGAACGGATGTGTTTGACTCGTCTTTTTCAGTGTCACCCTTGTGAGGTTCGACTTTCATAAGCTGCATCTCAAAATCCTGCCTTCTTTTCCAGGTGGATACTTACTGTTCAGCATTTTGCACTTTTGCTTTTACAAATGCGAAAACACCGTATGAATGGATGTCATGACTGGTTTTGGCTGTTTTTTGTAACTTGCACCAAGTTTTTAAGTTGCTGTGTCAAGTTCAACTTCCTCAAAATTCTGCCTTCTTTTCCAGGTGGATACTATTGTTTGATGTTTCGAGATTTTGCTTTGGAAAGAGATTTTTCAAAATGGGTATTAAGAACATTGTCTTGTTCGCGGCTCTTTTAGTGTTGGACCCCAGGTTTCGAAACCATTGTGTGAATGTTCGACTTGAAAACCCTGGCATCAGAACCCTGCCTTCTTTTCAAGGTGGATAAACTCTTGTTGGGACTTGTGTACATTTTTTAGAAGGAGTCATATGATGCAATTCAAATTCCTTTCTCTGGAGTTTACAAGTGTTCATGATCGATAGATCCCTCACAAGTGCAAAGACTACAATCTCAACCCAAAGAGATATCTTTATCAAGTTTAAGACACCTGTCCCCCACAAACGGGTTCATACCTAACACAGCTCGCATTGTAAGCACGCCCCCCACATGTCTACGTCACTGTGGGGAATGATTTGCACAAGTAAACTTCGAACTGTGGATCGCCGGATCGGCTTTAACCGTGGAAGAAGCGGAGTCCAGCCCAGAGTCGTCACATGTGGTTACCGCAAGCCTGCCGGATACTCCTTCGTCGAATCCGCCGGCACACGCCCTGCTCAATACCCGACGACCCCCCCCGCCGTGTGTGATGCTGTGTGTTTCGTTGTGAACGTGAAACTACTTTGTTTGTCCTTCCAAGACGGACACAACTAGCACACAGTGGTTCGTTGTCTTTACAACAACACTGTTCCAGACAGTTCAACCCAATATTCAGCCTGTATGTGCACACGCGCATTTTATGGCGGAAGGGATTCCTGAATCCTGGCGGAGGAGTAGGCTACAATGGGTTCTGGTGCACAAAGGATGTTTCTATAAAGTTGTGGCAGTTCCAACTTTGCAGAGATAGTCTGGGATTTGACTCAAAGACTGTAAGTACGTTTTTTGTATTTAAATAATTTACCAATGAGGATTCAAACGCGAGTTTTGAGCAATGTAAAGTAGCGCTTGTTGTTTGTCGCTTCTCAGATCACAAATGCAGACATGGATTTATATTTACGCGGCGCGATGCAACACAAAACGTGTAAAGTAAGACAGCTAGTCATTAGA
This sequence comes from Sinocyclocheilus anophthalmus, assembly GCA_018155175.1. NCBI lineage: Eukaryota > Metazoa > Chordata > Actinopteri > Cypriniformes > Cyprinidae > Sinocyclocheilus > Sinocyclocheilus anophthalmus. The sequence goes on from JADLZN010003097.1 coordinate 369,841, forward strand.
AAAACCAGTACTTATGTCCCCACTGGATGCAACAAATGCCTCGTTTATAATGGGTTTTAACGTTTAGTCTCCGTCAGTCGGAGATAAACAGGTACAGCGGGCCCCATCATCACAGTATGGTGATGTGTGTCCGGACACCTTCCGGCACAAGGCTTGAGGCAGAGCAATCACAACGACTGGCTAGCGGCAATCACAGCACAACCTCGCTTTTAGGACAGATGAGGCTTCGTTAATACTGTGTGCGACGTGTGTGTTCAGAACAAGGTTCTTGTGTTGCTCATAGTGTGTGTAAACAATATGTACAGTATGTGGAAATAGATGTTGTTTTTGGTGCCTTAATGACCGCATAAACACATTTCATTACAGCAAATACACAACATAATGTTCTTTTTAGCAACGTGATATGACCCCTTTAACTTTAAAAAAAAAAGCGAAACATCGCTATAAACGAATATCTTTGGTTTTTCAGTGACTCGTGGCGCTACAGGTTTAAGATGCTGTGGGAAGTTTTGACTTTTAAAACCATGTCTTGAAATCCTGCCTTGTTTTCCAGATGTATACTATTGTTCAACGTTTCACGTTTTTGCTAATAAAAAATGCAAATCATCGTTATGAATGGATGTCTTTGACCCACAGATTTTTCAGTGTCTTGCATCACATTTTTAAGAGTCTGTGTGACGTTCAACTTTAAAAACCTTGTCTCAAAATCCAGCTTTCTTTTTCAGTTGGATACTATTGTTCAATTAGGACATTTAAGTAGTTTTATAATTGTGCCTTAGAAAAAAACACTACGGATGTGCATCTTGAGACAAAACAACGGAACTGATATATTTTAAGATCAGTCAGTCCAAGTTTCTTTCAGTTAAAACAGCCCAGACATGCATTTTAGTCTAGGACTAGGCTTAAGCGTTGTCTGTGAAACTGGGCGATGATTTTCTAGTGAGGACTGGGCAGGATATGTTGGTACCTTCAGGTGTCCGATGACAAATTTGTGCACTAAGTGATTCCATCGTGAGGTTTTACACACAGACAGATGACCGAAGTCATGCTGCAGCCATCCAGCCTGCGACTACAGACAAAAACAAACAAACAAACAAACAAAAAAACATGAACATTTACATTTTTGCATCAAGATGAAGTTCCCAGTTATGCTTTTTATAAGAAAACTCCTCGCTGACCAGCTAGTGCTAGCTAAGCTAGTTAAGCACACCAGCATTCAAAGCACAGCACATTTTGGTTACCAATTCTGCTGCTCTTTTTAAACATAGTTCAATCATGACAACTCTCGGAACATTTTAGCATGGTGACGGATATGACAATGTTGTATATGGGATTTAAGTCTAATGGAATAGATCTGCTACGCTGCTGCTGAATTGTTGCTGCTGTTGGTTATTGCTGTAGTTGTAGATTATTGCTGCTGCTGCAAGCAAGTACAGGAACTTGCTACTGCCAATGCATATGGCGATACGGTGCACAAATAGCAGATCCCGTATAAGATCTATACAGGTGGAGCTGGGGAAGGTGGAGGGTTTCAGAGAACTCTGAAAGTGTACTGCAGGAATCTCAAGTGAGTGCTAGCCAGCCATATAAAATGCAAGGCAGTAAGCTCATTGGTGCTATGGCAGGCATAACAATCAGCTTGTGCACGTCGTTTAAGTCGCAGGGAATCCTCATCAGTTAACGTTAACGTACCCGCTCAGCCTGAGAATCGGGTTTCAAGACGAATATAATTTATATGAAGGCCCGATATATAAACAGTCTCATCACAAGACCTGTGCGGTAGCCATTAAGACAGCAACTATGGCCGTGTTGATCCAGCCGGTTCCAAAGCACCACACCAGCATCAGGGCGATGGCCTCCAGGAGCAGGATGTGACCCAGATGCAGCATGAAAAACAGGGGCTGGGTTTTGAAACACCCCTCAGCCTCCAGATGCTCACGAAGGGCTCGGAAATCCTCCACAAGAGCAGCCTGAGAGAAAACGAAGGTAAAATGACAACAAATACAGTCCTCTGCGGTCACGTTCACACTGCGAAGGGAGTGACAATCGCATTTAAATGCAGAAGTGAATCGACTTTCATGACCTGAATTTTTAAGGCGTGAATGTAGTTGAATCACTCAGAAGAGGGGTGAAAGCCGAATTGGAGTGTGTGACTCATGTCTTCGGGCAAAGGTTAATCTGAACCGTGCATTGCTTTTTGTGCTTTAATGTCACACTTAAGACAACAAGCTGATATTTGGGTGTCTGGGAAGAGGAATTACAGTCTGACAGTCATTCTGTGATGTGAAGGTCATGATCCAGAGCTCATAAAATACACAGTAACTGTTTTCTGGAATCAAACACATTGTGCAGCACTTATATGTAGAATAGAATTAAAATAAGTAGAATTCAAATTGAAAATGAAAAACATTAACATTTATTCACTGAGCAGACACTTTTAGAAAAGAGAAAAATCACAAGATATATGTATGGAAGTTCGTTTCTGCCACAAAAAATAAAAACAACTTTTTTTCTCATAATTCAGACTTTTTTCAATTTTGGATAACAACACCTCAGAAGTCCAGTATAAACTTCTGAATATAATATATTTTAATATATAATAATATAATATATATATATAATATAGCCATAATATGCATTGTAAGCAAAAAAAAAAGAAAGACAAAAAATAGCCAATTGTAGAAAAAAGGGAGGTCAATCAGTGAACTAAGATGACTGTTTGACAGACTTATTTAAAGGTGTTAAAAAAAGCTAAAAATGTCTGATAGCCTTTGAAGGTTTATAAGCTTCCATGGAACAGCGAGCAATCCTTTCGACCAAATAATTTCGCCTATAATAAGTTTCTTTGAATTCTTGTAATGCAGTCATTTCCGGTGTCATCCGGATTTGAATGTGTGCTTCTCAACTTCCGTGATTTCGGTTTCACACTCGTTAACTGAATTCTGAATTTGATACGTGCATCCTAACCAGAAGGGCAACAGATTCATGGAAATTCAACTAGCTGTCATTTTGATTGTCAAATTAGTGAAGCTCAGAAAACAAAAAACTGCTCTCTAAATTAGATGCACATTATCCAGTTTTGAAAAACAAAATACTATATTTAAAATTTTTAAAATTTTAGATTTTTTTACTTAAAATTCACTTCCTATATCTCTTTGTCTTTTTCTAGTAATTCATCATACATATTAATATACATCATCCAGATATATTTAGAGAATCCATATTCAATTGACTGAAGTGTCAGCTAAATTTTACATCCACAACAAGGTTTTATTCATTTATTCTGTGTAGGTTATGTCTCGACACTCACGTTTTTCTGGCGGTCTTGACTGGGTTCAGATGCCTCAAGCTCCCCGATTAACAGCGGCTTCATGTATTTCCTCACCAGCTGAAGGTCTGGATGAAACGCAGTAAACGCCTCCTGTCACACCAGATCAAATAAATTTCACACTGATAATCATTATTTTATTCTTATCTGAATCAATCACAACAACACTGAAACAAAACTTTAATAAGCCACCTACCTAGACAGCATTAGATACACATGCCTAAAATACTCCAGAATGCTGCCTAGTTTGTAACATTTGTTATATTTGAATGTCAATGCATATTAATATTTGCATGATTAATTATTCACATTTACACTAACATAGCATTTTTTGCATGACGCCAACAAATTATAGTTTTGACTATGCAAAATTTACTTTAAACAGAACGTTTGGCCATAATGTACGGGAGCCCATTTCTGCCACAGAACAATTGCACGGTAATTGCAACTTTTTATCTCATAATTTGGACTTTGTTTCTTGCATTTCATGAAAATTCTGACTTTTTTCTCACAAATCTGATTTTTTTTTTCTCAAATTTTTTTTCTGCCACAAAACAAAAAATAAAAAAAGGTAATCACAACATTTTGTATTTCACAATTCTGACCTTTTTCTCGCAGTTACAAGTTTATACTTCACAACTGCAGATTATAAATGCCCAATTGTTACAAAGTCAGAATTGTGAGATAAAAATTCGGTATTTCATTCCGTGGCAGAAATTGGCATTTTAACCAAAGGTCTAGGCAGCTCAGTATAAGACTTTGTTTTACAATAAAGTGTAAAAATGAATACATTATATAGCATTTTTGGTCATGATTCCCAAAATGTTGTCTTGGTCGATTTTGAGCCTGTTTTGCAGTAATCTGGTCGATACTTAGATATTATAGGATGATTTTAGCACAATCTTTTTAACTATAAAGGAAAAAAAGGGTGCCTCGGTAGGTAGCTCACTAGGTTATGAGACACAGCCAGGGTGCGAACTACGGGGGAGCTAGGCTCCCCTTAATAAGACATGGGCTCCCCTGAAAACGTGATTTGTGAAATTTTGGGGGGGGTCTCAAAAAATATTGACAATGTGTTATTTTGACGTGCAATTTCAGTTTTGTGTAATGTGATCATCGTGTGTAAACTTGCAAAAATATCATTCATTCATGCATGACGGCGATTTAAACCTAATTCACTTCAATAAAGATAACTATACATGCTATTCTTGTCATGAGCATCAAGGTGTGGGGGCGCTGCGGTGCAAATTCCACTCATTAACTCAAAGATTCGTAGAAAAAATATAAACGTTGGACTCTTTGGTCGATTCTGTGTTAAGGTAAGGCATGTTATTCGCAATTATGTGTTGTGGCTGGGTTGTTATAGGTCTGCGTGACTCTCGATGTCTTAGGCCTAACTGAACGGAGGAATTATGGTATTCTTCTGTAGCCTGACGACGAGTAACTTTAACCGTTGTTCACGTGAACTCAAAGACAACCTGATGCTTTGTTTATAGACTATTTGTGGGTGGCTGTTTGTTGTTTCACCTATCAATTCGTGTCGATAAAGTATAATAGGGTAACTCTTGTATAGTGATTTATCCTATATAGTGCTTATAGCGCCCCCCGTTATTAAAAAAAAACAAACAAGTGGGCTCCCCCAAAGTTCACGGTATAGTTCGAACACTGGACACAGCCATTGTTTTGCAGTAATGTGATGTATATACAATTTCTTCTGTGTTAAATGTACTGTAAATATATTGATGTCGAGTGTTTTACCGTGGCATCTTCTCCAGCATAGTGTCCGATGATCCTCAGTCCTCCGGGGTGTCTCTTCACCCACTGGCTCACATTATAAACCTTCCTTTCCACCACGATCCACTGATCTCCAAACTTAGTGTGTTTCTGCACCTCCTCCCAGGTGTAAGTGCCGAACCTCCCGTTGGTACCGGTGATCCGGTCTGTCTGCTGTCCTCCGCCGCCCATCACTGATCAAACTCTGACTTACTGCTGCTTACTTTGCACTGTAAGACCAAGTAACTCGATTCAATATTTCAGATTTTGTTATGAAAGTGTCTAAGAACGGTTTGATTCACTTGAAAAAACATGCAACAAATTGCATTTGATGTTCACTTCTGCCATTATTTATGCACAATTTAATTTAAAAATCCACACTGTAGAATATTTAGTCAGGTAACCAAATGAATTTCAATTAAGTCTACATGGTTGTAAAAAAAACAAAACCCCTGCAATTTTTAAGCATAATTCCCAAAAATGATGCCCAAAAAGTTGTCTAGGTAGCGAGCTCACTAGGTTATGAGACACAGCCCAATGTTGAGGCATGACAGGTTGATATGCACACTGTAAAATGTGACCCAGGAGCACAAAACCAGTCATAAGTCGCTGGGGGATATTTCTAGCAATAGCCAAAAATATATTGCATGGGTCAAAATTATAGATTTTTCTTTTATGCTAAAAATCATTAGGATATTAAGTAAAGATCATGTTCCATGAAGATATTTTGTAAATGTTCTACCGTAAATATATCAAAACTTAATTTTTGATTAGCAATATGCATTGCTAGGGACTTCATCTGGACAACTTTAAAGGAGATTTTCTCAATACTTAGATTTTTTTTTTGCACCCTCAGATTTCAGATATTCATATAGTTGTATCTCGGCAATTTGTCCCTTGCTGATTTATAAATCTCAATTTTGAAAAATGTTGTGCTCCAGGGTCACAAATGTTTTGTCAGGTAACCTAACATGAGCTTAACATTTAAATGAATTTTGTTCAAGTCAAAAAATATGAAGTAATATATTACAGAATCAACCTGACAACATTAGGTTACACCAATGAAAGTCGTTTTAGGATCAGGCCAGGCTGAAATAACACAATTTTCACTTTTTATAGGGCACTGAAATACAACCCTGGTCTTTGTTTAGGAATGAGACAATGAATGCTCACATAACCTCATTTATTATGCAAAGGAAACCAGAAGGCTCGTGCTGAAATACACGTACCGGAAGATTTTGCTTGCTTCCTTATTTTCATCGTGTAGTCACATCTGTTCATTGTTTTTTTTTTTTTTTTTCCAATTGCATGACAAACTAACATGCAAAACAAAGCAGGGATAAAAGCATAGCAAAAATCAACTCTAAACTCTTCAGAAACGGCTTATTTGAACATTTCAAATGAATAAACTGTTAAATACTACATTGAAAATGAAAAAGCATCTCTTTTCATTAAAGAAAATGAACGTATGATGTCAATGCATGTAAGCATCCATTATGATACATAACATGAGAAGAAAGAAAGAAAGAAAGAACATGCACTGAGTCTCAACTTTCAATAATTCACTCACCGTCTCTGCGACACTTTGATCACACACTCTTTAGGTTAGTGTGTGATGAGAAAGAGAAGCGTCACTCTTCATCACTTGTACTTCTGCTGAATTCCGAACAGATCATTCGAGCGCCACCGGCCAATCAGCGCGCGTCTCTGCGCCAGTCTCGCGAACGATCAGCCAATAGGAAGAGAGAGAGAACTTTGGAAGGGAGGGGAGAGAGCTGAAGGAGATAAAGAAGAGTTACTTGGGTTCGAGTCCCACATCCAACCGGCAAAATGCAGTCATACTAAACCAACATCAGTGATATTATTTATGAAATATAATGTAAAAATGCTACATTATTGTTGATAAGAAGTGTACCTTACCATTCATAGTGAAAATGAGTAATAATACAGTGACATAAATTGAATTGGAGACAATGCATGTTGCATCTTGCTCTAGAATGCTGTAAAAATATGTTTTTGACAATAAAAAGTACGAGTTTCCTTATCATTTTGAGTGAAAATCTATATCCTGCTGTTTTTAAAAACACAACTTGGACAGGATTTTGACTTTAAATTGAAAGAATATTTAAATACTTTAGATATGTTGGCATCAAGGTTATATTATTTATGAACATCAGTTATAACTGATACATGCAGTCACCACATGCCACACTGTAATGCCCAAAACCAAATTTATCAGCTGCAATTCAGTTCAATGAATTCAGAATTCAGAATCAGAATCAGAATGAGAAAGCGCTTTATTGCCAAGTACACTCTAAAAAATGCTGGGTTAAATACAGCCCAGTGCTGGGTAAAATAGGGACAAACGTTGCAATTGGGTTGTTTTGACCCAGCGGTTGTGTTAAATGTTTAACCCAACCTTCTGGGTAGTAACCCAACCGCTGGGTCAAAACAACCCAATTGCAACGTTTGTCCCTATTTTACCCAGCACTGGGCTGTATTTAACCCAGCATTTTTTAGAGTGTATGGTTTGCACATACAAGGAATTTGTTCTGGTGACAGAAGCTTCCAGTACACGACAACAACAACACACAGATAATAAGAAATGTACTGTAAATGTATAAATATAAACAGAAATAGACAAAATGTGTATGTACAGTTGTGGTGTAGAGATGGAATAGAATAGAATTGACAAGGAATGGAATTAGGGTAGCATTGAGTAAATAAATGTGGTATTGCACATCTTTTTATTGAACAGTAGGGGAGAACATTTAACTCTTCATGAGGTTGCCTGGGGAAGAAACTTTTGCATAGAGAAGACACTTTTTTTGAAACACTGCAGACTTATTCTGAACCTGCTGATTTTCTACAGCTGCATTTTACCATCCGTCACAATTTGTATTCACAAGTTGTATTAACATCTATGAATACATTTTTCTCCGATAAAGCCTATAATAAAATAAGATAAGATAATTAGGCCTACATGCTCATAAATGCTCATTTGCAGGAACAGAGATGCATAAAAGAATATTTTGCAGCTGCAGCATTACTTTCCCTTTAGTTCACAATTATTTTACCAACATTTTTGCAGACGTAATTTTCAGCTAAACTTAAGAATGAAAAAAAAAAAAAAAAAAATCTCTCTATACCTGTAAAATAATTAGAGGTAGCTCATGTATATCTGGATAGGCCTATATCTGTACATTTGAATAAAAATAACAATCTTTTCCCATCGATTCAATAAACCTGTATATCATATGTAAGCAATACATAAATGTCATATTGACCTGAAATGTTTCAAAAGCACTGCAAAACCTTTGTCCTCCATCATAGGGTTGTCAAAGCAGGGACACATTATAAAAATTATCAGCTTGGCTCATGAATTTTAATTAGGTTAGTAATCCTAATCAATTGTGACTTCTTTCTGATTTCTAAAAGTGATTTGGACATTGCTTTTATTGGTTCTAAATGCATCCATCATAAAAACAGTTGTAATGGTTGCTACAGCCCTGACCTTCATAAATTCATAAAATCATGCAGGCAGAAGATGGAAGATATTTAGTACAATTATTCACCTTTATCCACTTCAAACACCACAAAAGTGACTTTTTTAATATCGAGTCAAAAGTTTTAACTATAGTTTGCATCACAATGTCTGGGAAGAAACACGCAACTTCCTATGGATTGAACTCCCAGTTTTGAGCTCCAATGAGTGTTCATGTTGTCCAAAACGTGTGAAAAACCTTTATGATCCCTAAAACATGAAATGTGGTTATAAAGTGAATACACTTGACCAAAACCCCATGGAAATCAACCGTGTGAGTTGCCACCGTTTAATAATGGACAACATCACAAAAGAAGACTTGAAAATATGGTTGTGCATAAGTTAGAACATTTATATGAAGATTTCAAATGAGAAATATCATCTCATAATGAGTGAAAATCTTAAAGGCAGCTGGTGTAGCCTGATTTCTGACCTGAAGCTCAACACTTGCTCACTCAGCATCAGGTTCAGAGGTCTATGAAGTGAGCAGGCCACTAGGGGGGTCTGTGCTGCTCTGACACCGTGGAACATCAAGGCTGAACTTTGATGCATTACATCAACACTTCAGCAGAAAAACACCTATATAGGGCAGAGTAATTTAGACACTTATCAGTATGTGCAACACCACAAATCATAATAAGAAGACTCATGTCTATATGACATAAATCTAGTCTGACTTCATAATAAATAACCCAATAACAAACATTATATAATGCTTTACAGATCAATATAGTACATTCAATTTTGAACAGGCCATGTATTTCTTGGAAGACGGTCCATGGAGTGAACTTCATTCAGATGTAGTTTTGAATGTTATTTTCAGAGCAGAAGAGCCGAGTGTGAATCATCTCACTAAAATTAGCAGTTTGTTCAGCCTTCGTCTGTCTGTCCTCACTGTGCCACCTTTAAAATACTGCACATTTGTTTATTTATTTATTTTGTGTAGATATGCTATTATGCACATCCTGAGCAGTACAGAAAGTTGTGTTGCAGTTGATTTGCTGACACAAACCATTTTACTTCGGATTTTGTGCCTACAGTTTATTTATTGCACCAAATAGCTACTTTTCATAATAATTCATAATAACATGTGACCCTGGACCACATAACCAGTCTTAAGTGTCTATTTTTCAAAATTGAGATTTATACATAATCTGAAAGCTGAATAAATAAGCTTTCCAAATGTATGGTTTGTTATGATAGGACAATATTTGGCCGAGATACAACTATTTGAAAATCTGGAATCTGAGGGTGCTAAAAAATCAAAATATTGAGAAAATCGCCTTTAAAGTTGTCCAAATGAAGTTCTTAGCAATGCATATTACTAATCAAAACGTTCTGATATATTTACGGTAGGAAATTTACAAAATATATTCATGGAACATGATCTTTACTTAATATCCTAATGATTTTTGGCATAAAAGAAAAATCTATGATTTTGACCCATACAATGTATTTTTGGCTATTGCTACAAATTTCCCCGTGCAACTTAACACTGCTTTTGTGCTGCAGGGTCACATATATCTCCTTTTACATAAATCATTAATGTATGCTTTTATTATTAAAAAAACTAAACTAAAATCTATTTTATTAGGTGCACATGTAAATAAATTAAAATAAAGTGTATATGTAAATAAATAAAAACTATATGTGTCCACATATATGTATTTTAAATATATTAAATATAAGTCGTTATTTTTAAACCCTTTATGAATGATAAAACAACAAAAACAAAAATTTAAAAGTTCACAATCACGTTTTTAAAGAATGTTTAATATTGATAAATATAATAAATATTTCATACACCTTACTTAATAATAATGCCACTTAACAATAACAAATACGTTTCTGCATTGCATAACGTGAACTTGGAATAGAGGAATTTGACCCCCCCCCCCCCCCCCCCCCCGACCACGTGACATCGTGTGTAACTCTCATGTCCCTGTTTCGGTTGCTAGGGGAGAGAGACGGTCCATGGCAACGCTTTACGCAAACGCCACACCGAGAGAGAGAGAAACGCGAGACGGCTTTAAACGCACAACGTCGGACAGAAATACAGACATCGTTTCTGGAAATTTTAAACTGACATCTCAGAGGATTTTTGTCTGATTTAGAACCAAGCAACCCGGAGTTACAGTTTGGTATCACCGGTTCGGTTCACATTGCCGCCGGCCAGGTCAAAGCGAGAGACCGGGATCCACAGAGCGAGGCTGCCGGGACAAGAGCTGTGTGTGTCGGCAGAGAGACGCTCAGCACCAGCGTTCACACAGACTACTGAAACGCGCTGGGAAAGTTTGTAGCTGTAATGTGAGTCAATTCATGCTTATTATACACTTTAAAAATGACTAAATAAATAACCAATGGACTATGAAAACGGTGCGTAATTAATATGCAAATGTTGGCAGCTACTTTGACACTCATCTGTTAACTGAGTTTACATTACAGAGACAAAATTAAGCTTTCGTCCTGTTACAGTTATACTTATCTTTACAACTACTACTATTACTATTATGATTATAATCTCTTCTATAGCATATCATTTTATAAAGAGTACACGAAGCAATCGACACAAACACCCAGAATGGCTCCTTGCTGGAATCGCTGCCTTGTTTACTGACGTTGGACCTCGTTGTACTCGGACTGAGGGGAAGCCGCCTGTAGTCAGAGCACCATGTGTCGCTGTGCTGGCTCTGTCACTGCCGGGTCAATCCTACTGAGTGAAACTGACACGGGGAGGGGGGGCCAGCCCCACAGACCACCTCACCCTCTTACCCCGTCCTGAAAGACACTCTCACGACACACACAGACAAGTGCCGGGCTAGCTGGCCGAGGGTATGGGCAACTCGTCCCGAAAAGAGGCCCAGGACGAAGGAGGAGAGGAAAAGGAGAAGAAGGTTAAAGAAAAGGGAGAGGAGGAAACGGCTGAAAAAGAAGAAGACAACGAGGTCATGGAGGATGTGGAGCTGCCGGTCGGAGTTGACAAGCTCTTGGAGAGGGGAGATCCAGTGTTGGACCTGAGCTACTACAAATTCCGTCGCCTTCCTCGTCAAGTCCTGGATCTGGAGTACCTGGAGAAGCTCTACGTCTGTGGAAACCGTCTCCGCGACATCCCTAAGGGTATCACGCGGCTGCAGGGTTTGCGTACCCTGGCGCTCGACTTCAATAAGCTTGATGACGTTCCTCTGTCGGTGTGCCAGCTGACTAATCTCACGTGTCTTTACCTGGGAAGCAACCGGCTGATGAGCCTCCCACCAGAAGTGAGGAACCTGCAGAACTTGCGTTGCCTCTGGGTGGAGAGCAACTACTTCCAGCGATTCCCCAAGCAGTTGTACGACCTTCCCAATTTACGCTCACTGCAGATTGGGGACAACCGTCTGCGCACGCTTCCCACGGACCTATGGCGCATGGAGTCCCTGAGAGGACTCTGGCTGTATGGAAACCGCTTTCAGGAGTTTCCGCGAGTGCTCCTCAAGATGGAGCAGCTGGAGATTCTGGACATGGACCGCAATCGGATATCAGAGTTCCCAAACTTGCATCATCTACCCGCGCTGCGACTCCTCTCCTACGACCACAACCCTGTGAAGGAGCCACCGCGTGTAGGGGAGGAGGTGCTTGTAGTCGGGGAGGGAGCTGAGGAGGTGTTGCAGACCAGAGAGAGAAGGAGAGATGCAAAAGAACGAGCAGAGAAGGAAGCAGAGGAGGCAGCGGCCACGGCAGCTAGTCCGGTCATTCATGGAATACTCAAGAAACTCCGAATGAACTCCGCCCTTAACCTGGCAGCTGCTAAGGAGAAGGAAACAAATGAGTCGGTTGCATCAACAACCCCAACTGGGGATGAGAACGGACCACAAAATAATGACGGAGGGGCAGAGTCTGAGAGACAAGGTGTGGCGTTTGAGGAGGCGGGGCTTGGTTATGACTACGGCGGTCTGGAGTATGAAAGGGAGGAGCTAATCTGCAAGGGGGAGGGGTATGAAGGCTACAAGGGGGCGGAGTTAGAGTATGAGAGTGAAGAAATGGACTATGAATATGAAGGGGAGGAGTGAGAATAACCTTGATCCTTGCACCTGTGGGTCATGGTAGTCTACTTATTTAATCTGAAGTGTGTAATATCTGCAAACAGAGTTGCAGTTTATTTTAGCAGCCAATTGTTTTGACCAACAGTCATTATTTTTGCAATTAATTTGGTGCGGATGCTACACACTTCCGTTTTAAGCATCTGAGGTGTTACTGCAAGGGTTGCAGGTTCAATCCCGATGATGTGCCCCCAAAAATGTAACTTAAGTAGCCCCAGGATACTTTATGGGGCAATGAAAGCGACTGCAAGTCACTCTAATAAAAAGCATCTGCTAACATTAATATTAAATTATGTCTGATTGGTTGGAAAGTTGAATGAAAGGTCAAGTTTAAAAACAATACCCAAAAATCAATATTCTGCTATTATTTGCTCACTCTCATGTTGTTCAAAATCTGTATGACTTTTTCTACTGTGAAACACAAAAAAAGATATTTTGACTATTTTTTTCTCCATTCAGTGAAAGTAAATGGGGTCCAAAACTATATCGTTCCCTATTGATTTTAATTGTATAGACAAAAGAAAACACTAATGTTTTTTCAAAATATTTTCATTTACACTCTGCATAAAGGAATACAGGTTTGGAATGACTTTAGGGTGAGTAAATGATGGCTCAGGAAACATGAAAATCTGTAACACAACTTATAAAATACAGCTTAAGTATAAGTGAGTGTTGCTGTTATTAGAAAGCATTTATTGTTGGCCAGACAATTACTGCAATCCTCAAACACAGGGCTCTCTTCAATAATTACAGGGTTTATTGATTTTAAGACTTGTCATTTGTAAAAATCAACTGTGAAGACCTGTGAAACTGCACAACTTTTTCATGCTTCAAAAAAACATTATTACTGTGTGCTGTGTATTTCTAATTAAGAGCAGGGCTCAGGCATTTTTGTTTGTGTGTGTAAGTGTGTCTGGAACTCTACCCTGACACGAGTGTACTGTTTATAAGAAACTTGATGCTGCAATTGCAGCGATGTGTGTTGGTGAAACCAAATATTCTCTTATTAAATAACCAATGAGTTTGCCAAATATGTTTCAGTGATTCATGTCTTGTCGGACTCGGAGAATCCTATATGTCCGGCTGTGGAACAATGCTGACATGATCTGAGACAGATGGGAAGAGCTAGCCAAGTTAGCACAAATAGAAGTAAATGTTCTCTCTCGTCTTAAGCTTGAAGGACTCGATGTGTGAAAGTCAGAGAGGAGGCGTGCGGACAGAAGAGAAACATCAGGGAAAGAATAATAGTGGGGGTACAATCCATAAAAGGCCCGGGTACTTAGTCAGTGACGTTTTGGGAGAAAGACTGAGAGAGAGCAGTGCTTAATGTGTAAATTATGAGGTCCCAGAGCAATGGCTGTAATGGATCCAGCAGGTTTGTGGGTTGGGTGACGGTATAAAAATTAAAATAGTGTTTAACACCCAATTAACACCGCAAGCAAGCCATGCGACACAATGCAAAGCAAACTAGATCACACCAACCTTAATCAAAGAAGGTGTCTCCACTGCAAGAAGTTTAGACGACTTTATTGATTATGATGGGAAATCTAGGAAAAGATTTTCAGCGAATAACAATTTGGCTTCAGACTTGCAATATAACACAATCATATGGGCCACTTTTCTGATCATTTTAAGGTGCTTTTTTATTTTTGTATCTTGATGAATACAGTTCTTATTCACATTCTTAAGAAAAAAATCGTATTATTTCTCAAAACTCTTTGTTCCCAAATGCATAAGTTCAAGAATTAAATAATTGTTTTGAATTATAGAGTTCATCTGGAGAAACCACTGCCCTCTAATTTGCATGTTCCTCGTTTGTTCATTCTTTCCCTCCGATATCAGTCTTATATTGACCTATTTTTCTATTCTATTTTTCACATCTGCCAACTCTCTCATTTTAGTCGAGAAGTGTGTTTTCATTGCCCTTTCCTCCTCCTTCCCCTTTTCTTCCTTCATCCATCATTATGCTGTTTAAACTCTCTCTCCATCTCCTGTCACTTCTCATCTCTCCCCGAAAGAGTGTCAAAACCCATCTGTTAAAATATTTACGTAACGCTATGAGTCTGTCATTACTGCTGCGAAGAATCTGAAACAAGTGTTTTGGCACAACCTTTGACAGGAAGCGTGTCTCCACCCAGATCTCCAGGCCAGAATCAACACAAACCCATCATGCATACGCAAATGTGCACGGATCAGGTGTCTTTAAAAAAGCTAGTTTTCAATTCGTAAATAGATTTTTCATTCACATCTGCAAACAGCCAAATACTTAAGACATCTCAGACGGAGTGCATACTTTGAGCAAAGCAAAAGAACTTAAGGTTGGCAGATGAGAAGAAAGGAACGTATGCATAGCGAAACGTGGCTGTTTCAAAGACTCCTGAGCCGTGCATATTTGCGTATGGTGGGATGAGATGTGTCGGCTCTGGCAGGTAGAGCTATGATTTCAGCTGTGGAAGACATTGAACAATTGATCAAAAAAGTGGTTTGATGGTTGCTGAAGTGTTGCTATTTTGAGGTAAACAGACTCTGCCTTTCATTAAAACGTACTATTTGTGGTGTTACTAAAACAAGCATTACTATTACAATTGCTCATACTTTGGATTGTGATTCGAACAAACACCTAACAACATGTATTAAACTTTGGTGCAGAACAACGTTTGTGTTATGGCCATGAATGACACTTCACATTGGCCTGACAGACAATAAAACAATAAAAAGGACAAGTAAAAACAGCACAGAACATGTCTAATGATCTCTTTTATCTCAATTTGATTGCTCATTATATGCCATCTCTAAAGGCATAAGTCCGTCTCAGAGATTGTGGCATAGCTGTTAGCCCTGGATCCTCAGGCAGCAAGTATCAAGTATCTGCGGAGTGGTTGAGTGCTCTGACACAGTCCAGGCCTGAAGAGGAGAACATAGTGTCTGTGCTTAATCATTTTGCAGCTTACTGCTAGTTTACGTTAACGCCATTCTCCCAAGGTCAGCCGCATAGCAAGCCGTGAATGAGCACTGGACCGCCTCTGCGGCGCTTGAAACTTCATAGCCGTGTTACTGGCGCTCACATTAATATCTCTGTCACTGCCAGATCTCAGCAGAAGTCATCTGGTGTCAGAAATGTAATCCGAGCCATTGTGACAGCGTGTCAGCACTAGAGGATGGACCATCCAGCGCGTAGGATTTTGCTCAAAAGTAGGGCATGTTTGCATGTTGTATATGCCAGTTGGTTGGTTTTACACTGTAAGCCATTAAAAGTGTAATTGCAAGGCTAGAAAACCGCAGTGTGAGAACTAGATTTTCAGATTTACTTAAGAATATTCAGAATATGCCTACTTCCAAACTATATACTAGGAGAAAAACAGTATGTGCGCCAAGTAGTATGTCCGATTTCATAGTATTCATAAAATAGTAGGTGAAAATTCTCTGGTGAGATTCTTAAGTGTGCATCTGATGGACACTTTACTATCCCATGAGGCCACAGGAGAGGATTTGTGAACGGCAATGAAGCGATGCAACTGACGCCGTAGGTCACATGACAGCAACAACATGGCGAAAACAGAACGTCCAAATTTTATATACTATATACTATAAACATACATATTTTTAACGGTTGCGAAGCAAGTTATGACACATGTATGTGTGTGCTAAAATGTTGCCAGGGTGTTGCTAAGTGGTTGCTGGTGCATTGCTAGGGTGTTCTAAATGGTTGTTTATTGGCTCTCTGATATTTTGGTCACGAAATATGAGATTTATTTTTTACCTGGCAAATTTGAGGTGTCATTTATGTCCATATAGTGCAAATGGTGAATCAAACATCAAATAGTGTTTAATACTTATGTTTAGTATTTTTTTCAAATCATGTATGAACAATAATAATATTAATGCTTGATTGCCTAATGACCAAACAGCTCAATTTACTGCAAATTAGCAACATCTCTGCAGCCATCAAACCACTTGGAGACAAGCACTTGAGTCACTTTTTCAGTGTTAAACACTGGCGAAAAAGACCAGTGTTCCTTTATTTAATCAATCCCTATTCTCTTTCTCACAAGGATTATTAAGGATAATGAATGATCTGCTTGTGTGGGAGAGTGAACACTGGCCCGGAGATGAGAGAGAGAAGAAACACACACACACACACACACACACACACACACAACACACACACACAACAACCTAAGCAGGCACCATACTGTGCCCCATATGCAGCCACTGAGCTTCAGTTGGTTTTGCCATCCTTATCGGCATGGCTAGAAACTAGTGTACATATTTTGTGCATATCTGTGTGTATCGGTTTATGCATGACAATCTGCATACATACGAGCCTGAATATTTCTTCTACGCAATCTGTTGTTTAAGCAACCATGTTTAAGCAACACTGCCTGGTCTTGCATTCAGTCTTATGTCAATAATTATGTTGCTCATCAGGTTTTAGACAACCTGCTCAAAATTATTAGAATTATTGCAGATGTTAATTATTCTCAGCTCAATGCATTCTACCACATATGGTATCCAATTAGAATTTTTTAATTTTTTGAAGAAAATGTGAATGGTGTTTGCCTGAGCTAGCAATAGCAAGCTAGCTTTGAAAGCATAAGATCCCACCCTCCCTGCAAATCTCTCTCCAAAGCCACACCTCCTCCAAAACACATAAACGCACACAGGCAGACCAGAGGCTAACCAACATTTTATGGTCCGACGCCTTCCACAGACGATATAAATACATACAAATACATTTAGATCGCTTAACTTAGTGATTGCTATCGAGATGTGAAGAGACTTTCAACCAGCATAACAAAAAATGTTTTTGAACCAATTCATGCCTTTCATAGTGTTAAGGCTTTGTTAAAATCACTAACCCTATATGATCCAGAATTGTTGTGATGCTTAGCGAACACCTCTAAACATAAGAAATATAACTTTGTCTGAAAATGCCAAGATAGAGATGATCAAGCTAAATTGGACAGTATTAAGTTTAAATGAATATTTCAGATTTATTGTGAAGCCAGGACATTAGATCCACTAAGATTAAACCTGTGTGAAAGAGAGAGACAAACAGTGGAAGTTATTAACAGGTATTCAGGTGTACAAGAAAGAATACATGTATATGATGTGTTTATGTGTGTACCTATCCGTGTCTCGTCCACTGAACCCACTCTCTCTTTGTCTCTGTATGCCTCCTCTCACCCACTCAGATCTCTGCTGCCCCACTGATGATTTGTCACAAAACCTGCAACAATTATAAGGATGAAAACCTAATTTAAACCAATCAGGATACACTCATCTCCCCAGCAACCAATCAGAACACACTCATCCACCCAGCAACCAATCAGAACACATTCGTTCCTCCAGCAGCCAATGAGAACCCACTGAACCCCCAGGTTTGAAACAATGTAATGCAGTAGTTGCCCATGTCTACAGGGCACAGACAGTCAGATTAAATAAATGAGCAATCAGTTTTGCCAGTCAAGTACCAGGACGAGACAGAGACAGTCGGACATGACTCACTTGCTTTTGTAGTGTGTGAGGAAGTGTTGCGGGTCGGCTGGTGTATGTGAGAGGCTTGTGATGTTGGGGGCGTTCAGGACGAATCCTGATGAGCCCTGTAGAATACAGAACAGCCAGTACACAACACCATTCCAGAAATCCCTCTTAAAGGGGTCATATGACTTGCTAAAAAATAAAACATTATTAGTTGTGTAATGAAAATCTGTTTATTTTGCGGTTTTCTTTAAAGAGTTAAAAAAAAAACATTATTTTCCACATACTGTACATTATTGTTTCTCCTCTATGCCCCGCCTTTCTGAAACATGACGATTTTTACAAAGCTCATCATCTGAAAAGCGAGGTGTGCTCTGATTGGCCAGCTGTCCAGTGCGTTATGATTGGCCGAATACCTCAAGCGTGTGACAGAAATGTTACACCCCTTACCATACTTGATGATGGTTGACGGACAAAATATAAAAACCCATTACAAACGAGGTATTTGTTGCATCCAGTGTGGACATAATTACGGTTTATAATGACTTATACTGTCTTTTTACGTATTGCGTCGCGCCGCGTAAACATAAAACCATGTCTGCATTTGTGATCAGAGAAATGACAAACAACTAGCACTGCTCTACACTGCTCAAAACTCGTGTTTGAATCGTCAGTGGCAAATCCTTTTAATATGAAAACGTACTTACAGACTGTGAGTCCAGCATTATTTGTCAGAACAGCGGGCATTGTAGTCTACTCTCCCAGGATCAGGTAAAGTCCTCCATAAAATGCGCTGCACACATCTGAATATTTGATTTTAACTGTTCTGGAACAGTGTTGTAAAATACAACTTACCCACTGATGTCTTAGTTGTGTCCTCTTTTGAAAGGCCAAACAAAGTAGTTTCGCTTTCACAACGAAACACACAGCGCCACACAAGGCGGGCGCGGCACAACAATACTACAGCGAGAATCAAAGGTGCGCCTTCTTTCTTTGCGTGAACATTTGGGCGGTGTTATGCAAATCTTCCCACATCTTGATGTAGATATGTGGGGGTGTGTTTAAACTAGGCATTTTAGGAGGGCATGTACTAGTCTTAACTTTTATTAAGAATATCTCTTTGTGTTTGAGACTTTAGTCTTTGCAACTTTAGGGATCTTATCTATTCACGAACAGCTTGTAACACTCCAAAGAGAAAGGAAAACTTGAAATCGCATCATATGACCCCTTTAAAGCAGCAGCAGCACAGCAAATTATATCAGATTTCCAATCATCTTTTGAGTGGATGACTGTTCAAAGTGTTGTTGAGGTGAGTCGTGTCATCTTTGAGTGCTTTTGTGACATTAAATCGGAACTGACAAAGAACGGATTGTCTTCCAAATGGCTTTTCTGGGAAGGAAAGCACATTTTGCTCATTTTTTTTACTTCTTGTAGGAAGAAATAAATTGACAGTCTAATATAAAGGATCATTTACAGATTTAGTTCACCCTCGTCAATCCAAACCTACACTATTAGAATAAAAGGTAAAAAAGCTGTCACTGGGACAGTACTCTTTCAAAACCTACTAATATGTACCATTTAGGCAGTAATGTGTACAGTAGGGAGTAAGTACAGTAATAGTTAGTAGTATTTATTAATTTGTTGTACCTTTAATACGAGGGGCATGGTTAACCACTCTCAATAGCCAGCCTTTAGGGGGAAAATTTATAAATTATAAAAGTACAAAAAAAGAGAAGTACGAGTACCTTTAGAAGAAGTACCTTTAGAAAGGTGACAGCTTTTGCACCTTTTTTTCTCAGAGTGTATATGACTTTCTCTCTTCTAGCAGCATGCTTAGCATTCCAACAAATTTTTAACGGCAAAAATTGAAATGGGGTTCTTTTTCCCCCATGAGATTTCTAGTAAATTTAAAACGGACCTAACTAGGAGTTTATTCACTATATAAAACTTCCCTGTATTCCCGGTTTTCCAATGACTGTCAGGATTGCATATTCCACAGAGATTGTTGAGGTGCAGGAGCAATGTAATATTTTTGAAAATAATTGGATTATTGGATTTAAGATTTCGGAAAGCAGCAAACGGTGGAAAATGGAAAAATGGGAAAAAAAAAAGATTGACAGAAAGTCATATGGGTTTGAAACAAAGGTGAATAAATAATTATGGAATTGACATTTTTGGGTGAACTATTTCTTTTAATGGTCTAATCTAATCTTCCATATGTGTAACTCAATAAAATGTACATTGGTTGTTCATTTAAATCTATTTGAACAGTCATAGCCAAACAAAAAAGTGCAGATTTCACCATTACATAAATGTAGAGGGCAAAATATATTGGTTTTATTTACCATCGGCTCAATGGACCATCTAGTTGCAGCAGTTCTAGTCTTCTGTCCGCTGTCCTCACTAACACCACCCTGTAGTGAGGCCTGTGGGCAGAACATCCAATAAGCCAAGATCCTTGGTCAGAAACCTTGTTGTAGTCTTATTTGTAGAGTTTATCTAGTGAGAGAGATACTCACTGAACTGGTCAGAGGCCTCTGGGTTTCTCTTGTAAATCCAGTTTCTCGAAGTGCACGGGAGGCAAGTTTTGGTAATGCTTCACTGCCCTGAAACACACGCAAGCCCACCACACACATACACACACACACACACACACTAAATAGGCTACAGACCTATCCACCTGCGCGCACACTATATAAAAGTGTAGAGATGTTGATGGACAGAGTAATAACAGAGAACGAGAGAAACAGAAGACCACCTGTAGGAAACACCCAGGAAGGAAGTCAGTCCTCATCACACTTTCCTGTGTCCTGCGAGCGTCATCCTGACAACCATCATTACCCAATCAGAGCAGAGAGTCAGCATAACATCGGAAAAAGGATTTCTCATCATGAATACAACATTAAGAATTATGGATCAATGCAGTTAAAAAAACAGTGACAATGACTTTACAAACAGATTAAATTTAAGCCCCCCCCACCCCCCCCCCACACCACCACACCCCCATGTTAATATTTTGAGGGAGGAAGGTGTTCATCTGTAGATTGGCTTCCTTAGTGTATCCACTATCTTCTATGGGTCCAACTAAAACACAAACACACTGATCTGAAACACCTAGAATGCAACATCAATAACTTTTTAATCTATAAAGAACCATTATTTTAAAACCACACTACTTGCCCAAAACTCTGAGGCGGTGAGGAATGTAAGTGCCTTTATATTCAGTCTGACAGGACGCTGCTCTCTAAGAGACAGAGATAGAGAGAGAAAGTAAAAGCACAATGAGGCCAGGGTGAAGTGACATGGCACGGTGCCCTTGAAACCTGCTGCGTTTCTATGTGTGTGTCTTTGGCTCTCACAGGTCTTGGCTGAGCTTGGAGCTGCAAATATCCGCTCTCTCTGAGTCTGAACCCCGAGCAGGCCAAAGGCTCCGTCCCGTCAGGCAGAACCAGACGCTGGTAATGACGCTTCGATTGAGACTCAAAACTATCCAACAGTGAGAGACTAAGAGAAAAGAAAAGTATATGTGTCTAGAATGATTTAGTGAGGTGCAAAAAAGGTTTTGGAGACACACACACACACACACACAATCTGGGTCATACCCAAATTGAGGATTATCATAGCGGTCCAGGCTGGAGCTGTAGTGCAGAAGAGGACGGTGGTTGGCAGAGTAACCCGTCCCAAAATGATGGCCTAGACATGGCTGGAATAACTCCTTACCTGGATAAAAGAGGACACAACTCATGGCAGATTCAACATCCTATATTCCACGACACAAATAAATCTAATAGCTACAGTTGAAATAAGGACGTACCAATATATACATTTTTGACCAATATACAGTATTATATATATAGTGCTTTATAGTGACCACCAGTAGTGAAGCACAAATACATTTTATATAGTAAATATATAATAAATCTTTTTAAAATAAAGTACCATATATGACATAGGGCTGCACGATTATGACAAAAAATCCCATTAATTGGCGATTATTCCCTTGAAATTGTAATTGAGTTTATTAATTACGATTATCACAATTTACATCGAATGATGTTTATACCATTGTTTGTTGCTACTGCATGCCGTATTTTTATATGAAATAAACAAGCTGAAAACACTCTAACTGAAAAAACTTTTAGTGCTTTTCTATAGTATTAAGCCTCAAATGTCAACTATACATCGGATTGGTTTCTTCTTTAAATTATAAAAAAGTAAAAATATGAATGGTATTATATTGTTATACTAAAACTAAAACAATGGAAAAACCCTTAAGATAACATGTAGAAAGAAAAAAAAACGCATCTTAAAGGGGGTCATAGATGCTTTTTGAAAGATCATTATTTGCTGTATTTGGTGTAACAGAATATGTTGACATGATTTAATATTCAAAAAACACATTATTTTTAAAATAATGTACATTATTGTAGGTCCTATATGCCACACCTCTCTCAAACGCTTCATTTTCTACAAAGACCCTCCTTCCGACAAGCGCAGTCTGCTCTGATTGGCCAGCTGACCCAGTGCATTGTGATTGGCCGAACACCACAAGCACTCGTCGGAAATGTAACGCCCCTTACCATAATCACAGCTTCATCTTTCAAAATAAATGTAAAGACAGAGCCTGAAGGGGAACAGAGTCACGTGACAGACTCAGTGAGGAAGCTGGTATGTGTTTGCAGTACACAAGCCACGGTTAAGAAAGCTGACTCCACTGTGATGTGACCCCCCCCCCCCCCTCTCTCTGCGACTCTCACACACGTGCACGCACGCACGCACACACACACACACGCATAACGATGCGCAAAAGTCCGCATTTGAACAGTCAATAGCAAATACTTAAACTAATAACAAAACATACTTACAGTCGCTGATTCAGAAGCGCCAGATTGTCATAGCAAAGTCAGAATGACCTCCTCTCCTAGGTTCACGAAACGGTCGTCCATAAAATGCATTGCTGTACTGTTGTAAGTAATCTTAAAGATTCCTAAATGCATCTACTTTCGGAAGGCCAAAATAAAGTGCTTTTGCTTTCGCCTATAAACACACAGCGTCTCTCTGACATGCTGTTTCAACACTAACTGTGGTTACTGAAACCCCGCCTTCTTTCTTTGCGTGCACATTTGGGCGGTTTTATGCAAATATTTCACATAGTGAGGTAGATATGTGGGGGGTGTTAGAACGAGCCGTTTTAAGTAGACGTGGTTGACTCCTAACTTTTATAAAGAATATCTCTTTGGTTTGAGACTTTAGTCTTTGCAACTTTACAGGTCTTCTTTATGCACTAAGAGCTTGTAACACTCCAAAGAGAAAGGAAAACTTGAAATCGCATCATATGACCCCTTTAAGCACACAGAATAACATAAGTGGACTTTGAACGATTAATTGCCGCTTTGAACGATTACGTAATTGTGGCATCCATAATTGTAATCGCGATTAGAAATTAGATTAATTGTGCAGCCCTAATATGACATATGCGTATAATGCACTAAAATAATATCAATTGGGCCATGTTAGATGTTCAAAAATTCTCTTTCTGTGTTCCACAAAAACAACACAATTAAACAAGACAAAAGTAAGGGAAATAAAGAAAAAATATTCTTGCTCAGATCTAGAGTTTTGAATGTTTCGAGTAAAATAAGCAATCAAAACATTATAATGTGCTGTATAAAGGATGGATGGCTGTTTACAGTATATTTCAAACTGTGGCATAGAAAAAAAGCTGTTGTGTAAAATTGGAAAATTATGACTTGATATTGTCTGGCTACAGCTAGGCCTGTCGCAATAATCAATATATTGACTTATCGCACAATATATGTACATGCCCTCAATAATTTTTGGTAACGCAATATATCGGCCATTATATTTACTTAAAAAATAATGTCACCATGTTTTTTGCATTCCACTTGCACCTGTGTGTTTTGCAGCTTCTCGTACATAACGTGATGTAGTCATGAGGTGCTAGTTCAAATTTAACAAATGCTTCTACAAACAAAGTTTCATCTGCAGATATGGCCTTGTTTAGGGATCTGTGCCTTTGTGCATACGGACATCTGACTGCTAAGTAGTGATTGTGTTTTTCAGCAATAGTGTGCACCCTTCATTTACAGAGAAAAGAAGGTCAGGGGAAAATCTCCATAAAAGTAATTTGTGAATTTGTATTTTTTCTACTTTTTTCTGTTTATTTACTATTTATTCAAGTTTTTTAAGGTACCTAATATTTCGACTTAATTTCCATGATCTAAATATTCTTAAAAATTAAAAGTTTGTTGTCATTTGGAAGAGTGTAGGATTCATTGGCCATTGTATTGAGATGCATGTATAACCATTATGATTCAGTCCTGATTCAGTGGCATGATAAAAGAGGTCGTAAAAATGGGACAATAATATTCTGTATAGAGTTATTGTCGTGGTGGCATAGATTGCACAACAAAAAGTTGTTATCGTGACAGGCAGTAGGGGGACAGTAGGTGCTAAATAACAGGAAGCCTAAGAATCATGCCAATGTCCATAATCATGAATAAAAAACCTAAAGTATAGTCTGATGAAAAGTTAGACTGAATCTAAGGTTACTCACCATAAGACTGTCTGTAGGAGGAGCAGTATTGGTCAAGGCCGATGTTAGTCGGACGCCCCAATGGTCTGCCCGTTCCAACCGAAGGTTTGACTGCACCCAAGGGTCCAACCATCTTTGACTGTGACTAACCTAACAAAATACAGAACCAAACAACTGTACACACACACACACACACACACACAAACACGCACACACACACACAAACACAACACACCACACACACACACACACACAGACACGAAGAAAGACAGACAGACACACAAACACACACACACACCAAACACCAACACACACACCACAACAGACAGACAGACAAGAGAAAGATCAGCACAAACACACAACACACACAGGCACACACAGCAGACAGTGGACCAGACAGAG